>CM053622.1:604817084-604867714 GCA_028646595.1 Phalanger gymnotis
GCCCTGCTTCCCTCTGCCACTTTGTGGGTTCTGCAGCTCTAGAATTGTTTCAGAGCCATTGTTTTATAGGTTTTTGGAGGGATTTGGTGGGGAGCTCATGCCAGTCACTGCTTCCCAGCCGCCATCTTGGCTCCACCCCCCCCATAGGGTTAATCTTGCTCCTCAAGACTTCAATGTTGCCCTGGCCCCCTGGAAAGCATCCTCTGTGATGCTGGAATGGTAAAGCACAGTGCTGACCTTTTGAACTCACAAGGATCCATCCTTTCATCTAAAATGGAAAAGGGCAAAGTAGAGACCAAGGTCCAAGGCTTGTTTATCCGGGTAACATGGATTATGTGGGGAGAAGCCCCCAACACCTTTCTTCTTTTCTCATCTTATAGCCTGATCTCTCACTAGTCTCATGAGTGAAGGCATCACTGAATGAAGTTAAGGGAGAAAATGTATGATTTACTTAGTTACAATACTCATAGACAAAACCAAAACCAAAATACATTTCTTCTTACTCCGTTCCAATATATTTTTCATGCCTGAGCATTATATCTATATACTATAGACTCTAAAGTTCCTCCTGAAATATGTGTGCCCATTAGGTTGGCACATTAACAGTGTTGTCTCCACATGTTACAAGGTGTTATCACACTTCTAAGTAACTTTTTGGCGTTGCCATTTACCTTTGTATACATCAAAGGTTTGGAAGGAGACTGAAAAAGCAAGATCATTATAGCAATTGGCAATGTAAAATAAGTATGGTTTTTTCTTCTACTTGATTCTTTTCTTCAAGCACAGGGGGCCTCACTTCTGGAGGAGAGGATTTTGCCCACCTCCTATTTCCTACTCTAGTTCTAGTGGTGTAACAACAATGTGACTTGCAGCTGCTGTGGCTGTGTAAGGCCCGTGACACCAGCACACAGGAGGGCTGCTAGCGTAGGTTCTTTGATTTGCTTTTCTAAGGTAAGTAATTTTAAGAGGTTAACAATCTTATTTAAACATATATATATATATATATATATATATACATATATATGTATATATATATATCTATATCTAGATATATATATGTATATATATATATATATCTAGATAGATAGATAGATAGATAGATAGATAGATAGATAGATAGATAGATATACACCATTCACTTAGCTCAGGGTGGGGGGAAAAGCTAGCACTCTGAACTTCAGAGAGAATACAAACAGAAATTATAGAGACAGTATGAACAGATCAACATTTCTCTCTAACCAAATCACAATATACATGGTTACCAGAGAAGCACCAACAACTGGGTTTTTCAAAGCCAGGGGGTTCCAGAGGCTACCCAGAGTCTTATCTGGTCAAATCACATGATGTTCTTCCAGTGAGTGAGAGCTCGAAAAGAATGCTAACCTCTGAGTTTATATACCCTGTTCAGGTTCAAAGGGCATCACAATCATGCAACTTAAAACCACGTGAACTAGGCTTTCTTGTTTCTTAAGCAGGTTATCAAAGACTCCTGGATTTAGTCAAAGAAACAAAGACACTTGATTACTCCAGTGATCCAAAAGGGAAAACAGTAAAAAAGTCCCACCTTAATTACCAATACAAGTGGCCACTTTAAAAGTAGTTAGACTAGCTGCCAGGCTAGGGTAAAGCAGTTCAAGACAACTGAGATGGGGGCACGGACACTGCCAACTCCATCCCAGACTTTGCCATCCCGAGGCTTTTCAGTGAGAGTCATACCTTGGCACAGAGTTGCTAATCAGAGGTCTTGTGGCTAGACACATGGAAATTGGGGAGTTAGGTAGGGAGAAAGAGGGCTAGAAATATTTTACAATTCTATCCTCTATGTCCATGAATAACTGCCCACTCTTTCTTCTGCAGGTGGAAAATCAGACTAGCTTAGGTTATTTGATTATTTCTAATATTCAGGAATGAATACAGGATCATGTTCATGAAAGTTCTTTGAAAAGTAGAATCTTACTATACAAAAATGACATAATTATATTAGCATGCTTATTTTTTAAAGTATGAATATTCTATTTTCTAAAAAAGGCATGTGTTACAAGGCTAACAGCAAGAAGTAGATTCTCTTTTTTTTTTCCTATTCTAGGACTGCCCTCTAAAACCTAGAAAAAAATAATACAATTGTCACTTCTTTTGCACTCTATGTTCACATTAGAACAACTGAAACTCACCTCTCTATGGTGCATCAGCTAATATTCTAATTTATATTCTAGGAGAAAATGTTAAAGCATTCTCCCTCAATTTAATTTTTTGACAGTGAATATTTATACTAAATTTAAATTAAGTGTAAAAGAGCAGATTGATAAGAACACCAAAAACCTTGTAGATCAACCAATAACACCAGCTGTCCAAATTATTCTACAGCATTGCAAAGGTTCCACTAAGCTGCATATTTATTGCTGGATATATTCCATCCATATGACGTACAAATTTGAGATTATACTTTTAAACATAATAAGATGGAGTTCTGCCATGCCTACTGGGTGATAAGTAAATGCATACACTACCAATTTGGTTAAAATCTTAGGCCATGGTTTTTAGGGACTTCGAAAAAAAATAATTACCTGTAATTACCAGAAAGCACCATGTAGTCCTTAAATAATTCTTTAACCTTAAAAGTGTGAGCACTCCTTCCCTCCCACTCCCACAAAAAGCCTTAGTTCTGTGGGAAGAGTAATGATAATCTCTGTTTAACTGTATGCATTTGTAAGATCCTGATTAGTAGAAAGGCTAATTAGAATATTCATACTAAAAGAAAAACAATGGCACAGCTAATATTTGATTAAAAATCATTGAGGTAGTTATCAATATGTTTTCACAGTTTTGCCTTCTTTGCTTATATGACACCCAGGTGTTTTGGTCACAAAATGCGGGAATCATTTTATTATCATAGCAGCACTTATTGCAAAGACACTGTTCTTGGCATGTATCGTAGAAAGAACCTCTTTTATTCAATTTAATTGGAAGTAAGGCTAATTTGATTTAATGGAAAGATCATATTTGAAAAGAAACCCAGTTTTGTTACTTTAAAATACATACAACTCAAACTGGCCTGATAAAGTGTTGCATAGCAAAGCTCTTTTTAAAGACATAGATCGGTTATATGCATTGAACATTATTTTTATTGTGTAGACAACTGTTTGTCCTAAGTCTTGGAGAATCAAGGAAGCACTTTATTTTAACAGTTTAAACATATTTTTTTTTAATTTGTATTACCTCTTCATTTTATTTAATTCAACAAACATTCAGTGCCTACTATGTGCAAGACTCTGCTAGGTATTGATATAATAAAGAAGGAAAAAACAAACAATCCATGACCTCAATGCTCACATTCCAAAGGTGATATTGGGGTGGGGGGAGGACAGGGTTGGGGATAGGTTTGCTAAGCAAAGATAGAGATTTTAACTCAGCATTTTTTTCTGAATAATTATATTTCCGAATGAGAGGAGACTAAATTAATGAAGTATGATTGTAGTTATCATCAAATAGCTATTGGTAAAGGAGCTAGATTTTTTAGTCTGACAGCTATATGTCAACCTTTAAAGAGACACCTGCTGTTTGTCCCCTGTGCATGGTAGCCTGATGCCAATCTTCCTTTGTCCAGCATTGCTGGGGAGTGAGCTTCACACAGCTGCTTGGTTTTATCCTTGTATTTCTTCCACTTTCCAGTCCAAGATTTCGTCTACTCCTAGAGGTTCTCAAGTTCGATGTAATTCCTTGCTTATCCATGTCTGGTTGTATAATTTGGGTATTTTCAGCCAAATCTGTTAAACCTTACATTTCTTTTGACTGCCTCTTTCTCCAGTCAATATATGTTACTGGTACAATTTATAGGCTGTAGTTTTTTTTTTTTCTAGCTGTCCTTTCCAAATGGCTACCTGTCTTTACGTTGTATTACCTTTTTCCTGCTTTTTTGTTTACTTTCCCCATGTAGGCAACAGAACATTTCCTGATAAGTCATAATAAAGGCTTTCCTCTGTTGTCTTCTCTTTATTCCTATTATGGTACCTCATCTGGCAAAAAGAGAATACAGATTTATCCCCCACCCCTACCAATGGTGAAGATGGTACTGTCCCTTTGTAGTCACAGTTGTTCTTTTGTCTTTCTTCGGTTATTTCAGTTGCTGACAAGATATCCTTTGGCGATTTTTTTTCAAGTTAGTAAAGGAGGATTTTTATTTCTGTTCTCAGAAGCTTGTGACCTTATTCAATAGAATAAGTTGCCAGGGTAGGATGATTCTATCCTTATTGGCCTTTGATTGAGTTGACTATTCCCTGGGTTTCTCACCCTCTGTACTCAGATAAATACACATTTAATGGAGCAGTAGACAGTGTTTGGCACATATTATGATTATTGCTGTTCCTGTTTATGTCATTTTTATTGCTATAGACTTTTGACTTATAATAATAATCTCAAAATGAACAGAAGCCAGAGCTGTGACTAGAAAGTGCATGTGTGTTTCTGTGTGTGTGTGTGTGTCTGTGTCAGATTGTCTATGTGTGTGTCTCTGTGCACAACTGTTGTCAAGTCTGGGGTATGATGCTTAGAGTTTGCTCTTTTCCCCAAAATGGGATCATGAAGTCTTTGTCAAAGGCACCTTTGAATCTTTGCTTCTTTTGTACAAAGTGGTTTTCCATTTGTCAAAAGGAAAGAGGAAGAGAGATGGTGAAGGTGCTTTCAAAATGCAGCAAACTAAACCTCAATTGCCTATTTTAGTCAGCAAATACGTCACCTCACTCAGTTGGAAGTCACAGTGATGTAGCCATAATTAAATAAAAACATCTTTAATGAAGCAACCTATCACTTGCCTCGGGGTCTTGTGTATTATATATTATTAAATATTTTACTTGATGTCTATTGAATCCTTCAAGAATCATGCACTGAATATGAAAATGGGTTGAATGTGAAAATGGAAAGCTGTTAAAAGCTACAGAACTTAAAAATAAATTTGATTGCTGTTTTTTGTGTTTATAAGTCTTGAATCCCCCCTCTTTCTGTGTCCCTTTTCCTACTCTTTTCCAGAATTATCGTGCATAATTGTGATTTTTTTAAGAGAGGAAGATTTTTAAAAACCTGTAAAACTGATCAACACAGTGAAAAAGTACTATGTTAAATGGAAAGTTCCATATCTGCAAACTCCCAGCCTCTAAAGAAGAGCAGGGGGAGGTATCTTCTCAAATCTCTCTTTTGGGACAAAACTTGGTTTTTATAATTTTGCAATGTTCACTTTCTATTGTTTTCCTGTTCTTTTGATTTATCGTGAATGCTATTTTCCTGCCTCCATTTACTTCACTTTGAATCAGTTCATGGTTTTTTCCCCAAATATGATCTTCCATTTTTCTTCTTACTTATCATTTTTTTTGTTTTTACAGCATAGCAAAATTCCATTACGTTCATGTATACCAATTTGTTTTGCAGTTCTCTAACTAAGGGGCATCTACTATGTTTATAATTCTTTTTGTCACCAGTAAGAGTGCTATTTTTAAAATATTGTTACACATAAAATAGATATGGACATAAAGATTTGGTCAATGGCTTCCTTAGGATACATTACTAGCACAGGAATCTCTGGGTCAATGGGTTTGGACATTTTACTCACTTTATTTATATAATTCAAAACTGCTTCCCACAATGATTGCATTTCCACAATACTTGAATTGTTTCTTTCTGGCTGCTTGCAATATTTTCTCCTTTACCTAGGAACTCTGGAATTTGACCACAATATTCCTGGGAGTTTTCCTTTTGGCATCTTTTTCAATTTTCCTATTCTCCTAGTCAGTGGGTTTTCCAGTGAGATATTTTACATCATCTTCCATTTTTTAATTCTCTTGGTTCTGTTTTATAATTTCTTGATTTCTCATAAAGTCACTAGCTTCCACTTGCTCCATTCTAATTTTTAAGGGATTATTTTCTTCAGTTATCTTTTGGACCTCCTTTTTCCATTTGGATAATTCTGCCTTTTAGGGCATTCTTCTCCTCACTGGCTTTTTTGACCTCTTTTGCCATTTGGGTTAGTCTTTTTAAGGTATTATTTTCTTCAGTGTTTTCTGGGTATCCTTTACCAAACTGTTGACTCATTTTTTCATGATTTTATTGCAGCACTCTCATTTCTTTTCTCATTTTTCCTCTACTTATCTTATTTGATTTTCCAAATCCTTTTTTGAGCTCTTCCATGTCCTAAGACCAATTCATATTTTTCTGGGAGGTTTTTAATGTAGGATCTTTGACTTTGTTGACTTCTGCCTGTATGTTTTGATCTTCTTTGTCACCAAAGAAAGATTCTATAGTCTGAGTCCTTTTATACTGTCTGCTCTCTTTCCCAGCCAATTACTTGACTTTTGAGCTCTTTGTCAGGGTATGACTGCTCCAGAGCAGAGAGTGCTCTGTCTCAAGTTTCAGTGTTTTTGTCCTGCTGTTTTCAGAGCTACTTCTACACACCTGTAAATTTTCAGTTCTTCTAAGATGGTATGATCCAAGGAGAAGTATCCTCTTCTCTCCTGGCCTGTGCTCTGGTCTGTGAGTGATCTCAAGCAATCCTTTCTGCCATGTAACTACCAGGAGGACTCCTTCTCCACAGTTACCATAGCCTCTCTCACACCAGCCCTCCTCCTCCCCCAAGGATCACCAACCAAGACTGAAACCCAGATCCAACCAGGAAAAAGCAAGAGAATCCTGCCTCAGCACCAGCAAAGATATCCCTGCACTCCTGCTCTGATCAGGTGCTTGATTGCCCCCCATCATCTGTGGTCCTGGAGCTCCAGAAGCAGCTGCCACTGCTGCTGCTGCCACTACTGCTGCATCCCCCTCTGCGTCCCCAGAGTTGGGGTTGGCCCAAGTACTTCTCTCACCCAGATCCAAAAATTTTCCCACTGACCTGCTATGTTGTCTTTGGCCTTAGTAGGTTAAGAAGCCTGGAAACTACCACAGCTCAATGAATCAGGGCCACGAGGCCTGTTCCTCCCTGTCTGCTCAGGCCTGGTCTGTCCTGGCATGGCCCACGCTGGGCTGTGTTGGGCTAGAGGCTTGTTTCATTCCGTCACTTTGTTAGTTCTGTACCTCTAGAATTTGTTTAGAAGTATTTTTGTAGTTGTTTGGAGGGATTTGGGGAAGAGCTCAAGTGAGTACTTGTTTTCACTCTGTCATGTTGACTCTGCCCCACCCTCTATATTGCATTGTTCTTATTGGTGATTTGAGATATTATTTCAAATCATTATAAAGTTCACAATTATTCTTTAGAGAACAATTTATTCATATCCTTCAATAATATTTTCACTGGAAGATGGCTTTTGGTTTTATACATTTATATTAGTTGTATATCTATCTGGGCTATTAAACCATTCTTAGAGATATTTGGTAAATACATTTTTTCCCAGTCATCTGCTAGGTACACTAATTTTGTTTATGCAAAAGCACAATTTCACATAACTAAAATTATCTATTTTGTCTTGTATCTCTTGTTTGGTTAAGAATTCACCCCTATCCAAAGCTGAAAAGTATAGGAGCAGAGCAGATTTTTTTAACCCTGAAAAGAAAATGGACAATTAGTTTAAGGCTATGGCTATATTAGAGAAATACGTTGTGATTAATGTGTTAAAGTAAATTTCTCCTCCTCTTAAAAACCTGGACATATTAAAAGTTTAGTAGCACATTTTCTCCAATGAGAAATAATGAATTCACTTATTTTAACCAAACAGAAATCTATTTTATGAATAATCATTCCTTTCAGTTCTATAGATAGATTTCAAGTCTGGAAATAAATTATTGGCTTAGCATAAAGTTACCTTTTGTGGGTATACTATATTTTAAACAAAGACATTAGCAGAAAATTATTTATAAAAGAATAACTATGCAGATAAAAAGCCACATTCAAATTAGAAGGAGGAACTTGGGATATTCAGCTCAATCAATCAGTCAGTAATTACTTATTAAGCACTTGCTATTTCCCAGGTACTGTATCAGGGACTGAAGATAGAAATACAAAGACTGTAACAATCCCTGTCTCAAGGAGGTTACATTCTATTAATACTATGTGCACTCACATTTACATACATACATGCATAGAATCACATATATAAATAAATGTGGATTTGTGTGTATATGTATATAAAATTCTTACAGAATATATATGAATGTAAAAGAAATGTAAAGTAGTTGTAAATGTAAAATAAATGTAAAGCAATTCAATGTAAAGTTATATAGGGAACTTAGTAGTTGAGAGACCCAGAAAGCCTGTATGTAAAAGGCAATGCTTGAGAAGTATCTCAAAGTAAGAGAAAGATTCTACAAAACAAGACGTGAGATGAGAGGGAGTGTATTTCAAGAATGGGGACATCTAGTTCAAAGACAAAGAGACAGAGAATATAGTGATATGTGCAAGGAGCAGAGAGTTGACCTGTCTGGATGGACCTAAGAGTGAAAGCAAAAAGGTCACATATAATGAGGCTAGAAAGATGAGTTGGGGACATATTGTGAAGGACTTTAAAAGTTTATATTTTATCCTAGAGTAAATAGTGAAGCACTAGAGTGTATAGTGTTGAGGAATGGTGTGATCAGATATTCCTTTAAAAAGATACCTTCACACCTGTTTGTAGACTGGGGAAAGATCTCACATAGGAAGACCAATTAGAAGGTCATTGTGGTAGTCTAAGTTTTTACGATGAGGGCCTGTAGTAAAGTGGTGTCAGTGTTACTAAAGAGAAGGCATTAGAAGCAAGAAATATTGCAGAGGTTGAAACAATAATGTTTAGCAATTGACTGGATATTTGAGATAAGAGTAATGGAGAGAAGAAGAGAAGAGAAGAGAAGAGAAGAGAAGAGAAGAGAAGAGAAGAGAAGAGAAGAGAAGAGAAGAGAAGAGAAGAGAAGAGAAGAGAAGAGAAGGGGAGAGGAGAGGAGAGGAGAGGAGAGGAGAAGAGAAGAGAAGAGAAGAGAAGAGAAGAGAAGAGAAGAGAAGAGAAGAGAAGAGAAGAGAAGAGAAGAGAAGAGAAGAGAAGAGAAGAGAAGAGAAGAAGAGAAGAGATTTAAAGGAGACTTGATAACTACATTAAAGTATTTTAAGGGTTGTCATGTGGAAGGGGGATATTAGACTTCTCCTGCTTTGCCATAGGGGTCAGGGCAAGGAATAATAGATATGACTTACAACAACATAAATTTAGATTTGGTGGTGAAGGTAGGCTCTCTCACAATTAAAGCTATCCAAAAATCAGAAAGGGGTGTCTTGGGATGCAATCATTTTCCTTTCATTTGAGACCTTCAAAGCAAAGCCTAGATGACTACTTTTTGTATATTTTTAGTTTAGATTGAACACAGAGTATTTTGAAAGGAATAGCTTGAAATGAGGCAGATGCAAAGATATTTACTTAAAGGTTTACAATGTGTGTTTTATTATTCATTTTTATTAAGCATCAGATGCATTTTACAATGACTTTATCATGAGGAAATTTATAAAAATTGTGACAAAAACTTTTTCTTCTTCCTGATTTAGTATGAGTGCAGATATTTATCCACACTTTAGTTTTTCAGTGCAGCTCCAAGTCTTCATAATGCAGAAGCAATGGAACCAACATTCATTGGAGAAAGGATCAAAACATCAGGATCCCTTAAAATTTGGAACTGGATGCAAGATTTTGTCAAGAGATGTGGCTTTTTTGGAAGGGTCACATGGAAATAACCAGATGGAAAAGCCACATGAAAAGGTGACTGAGTACAGAGTTCAAAATATCCTGATATTCCTGACATATTGTAAGTAAAAAGCTGAACTACATGTGGAATATAGTTAATATATCACAATGTGGGTTAATGTTTACTGAGCAGGAGGTGGAAGTGCTAAAGCCTAGGCTGTGTAAAGGCTCTGGAGATTATGGAGAATGGAAACCTAGGAGATTAACTCCATATGGTAGAAAAACAGAGCTAAAGCCAAAAAAAAAAATACATCTCCAAGGGATTGCAGAAATCTAAGTACTGAGATTAAATTACATTTTTTCCCACTACTAATTACATACATTTTCATGGAGAAGTAGTTAGAATCTATTATCTATTTATTTTCTTGTATAATTTACCTTGAATACCCTGTCTTAACAAAGTACTTTGATGTTTGATTAATGGCCGCTAGGTGGCACGGTGTATAGAGTGCTTGGCCTGGAGTCAGGAAGACTTGAGCTCAAATGTGCTTACTACCTGTGTGACCCAGGGCAAATCACTTAATCCTGTTTGTCTCAGTTTCTTTATCTATAACATGAACTGGAAAGGCAATGGAAAACCATTCTAGTATCATTGTCAAGAAAACCCCAAACAGAGTCACAAAGAATGGGACACAACTGAAACAACTCAACAACAAAAACAACAAATTTGATTAGTGGCTCTTTCTCAGTCTATGAAGAATGTATTGCACTGGTAAGGACTTAAGTCATAATTTGTATAGTTGATGAGATGTCATAGTAAAATTTGGGAAGGGTTCTAGAAGCTCTAGAGCCAAAGTTTTCAGGAAAACCTTCATTATATTTATATCCTATCTTGAGGCAGAGAGATGCATCCAGTGAAATAAAGAATAGTGATGTCATTGCATTGGATATTTATTGGCACACATGCTCTCAGATGGTATTTCCCCTGCCAATTTGCCTTGTTCTTTTCTTGAGCTCCCAGCTCCAATAAGTAAGGAAGAAGGAAAATTATCATGGCGACGTAGGGCTATGGCTGCCAGGAATGCCTTCCATAAGGCATGTAGCAATGAAAAGCTTAATTAAATCATCCTGAGTCAGAATGTTAGAGGTAGGAAGGACCATAGAGAGATTATCTAGATCATTTTATATGAAGAAACTGACAGGGGAGGGAACTTTCCCCAAGTCACAAAACTGATTAGTAAGAGATGGAGGCCTGAGACCTAAATAAATTTTCCACTTTATTATGCTGCTGATGTGAGCAAGTATTTTTTTCTGATCTAATTGGTACAACTTGCAACCCAGCTCTACCTTTTTATTCTATTTCATTCTTCTCTATGTCTTTCTATAAATCATTTGCAGAAGATTAATCTGCCACAATGGTTGGAAGTCTTTTTCTAAGCCTCTTTAGGTTGGGTGGACATTCTGGTTCCTTTTCTGTAATCTCCTTACTTTTACCTCATGACCTCCCTGTCTCCTTTCCTGTCATACATTCCTTCATTGATACCCCTTATAATAAATACCATTGAAATTATACTTAGATCCATGATACATCTCTTCATTGCCTTTTAGATAACCCACAGCATTGATTTACATAGGAAAAAGTAAGCTAACCAGAAAATGTTACGATCTGCCCAATAAACTCTCCCTATTAATATACTAAGGCACAATTTCTACATATTGACAATTCCTAGTGTCTTGAATAATGTATTTATTTTCTAGTTTCCTTATTAGAAAAATTTTTAAATTTGTCAAGGTTACAGAATAGTCTAAGAATTTAAGCCACCTGGACATTTAGTTCACAGCAAATTTATTTTTTTTAAATGAAAATGTTATTGATGTCTTTTATTTTTACATACAGGTCAATTCCAGACTTCTTTTCTCCCATGCCCTACCATGACCCTCAGGGCCTTCTCTTATAGCAAAGAAAGACAGTTAAACTAAGTCAATTTACATAGTAACCATTTCTAAAAGATTATGCAACATTATTCACCCATAGTCTTATATTCTTTTGAAGAAAGGAGGGTGATATGTGCCTACATCTCTTACTTGGAGAAGGGGTCATAATTACACAGCATTCAGCTTTATTTTAACATTCTTTTGTTTATATTATCAATACCTTCACTTTTATTTAATAAGAAAAATAACAACCAGTAGCCCTTGTTTATGACCATAGAATTTGAATGTTGGAAAGAAGCAGAAAGGTGATTTAACCTGACCCAGTGCATCAATGTTTTCTATAATTTCAAACATGTTTATTTCAGACTCTGTTGGAACAGTTCTTGTGTTAAGGAACTAACACATCCTTCACCTTGATAAACTCAATAGCCCCCTATCATCTCCAATATCAAACATAAAATCTTGTTTGGTGTATAAAGCCTTTCATAATCTCCCCACATACATCTTTTCAGTCTTCTTACACATTCCCCATTCTCATATCCTCTGCAATCTAGTGACACTGGCTTCCTTGCTATTCTTTAAACTCCCAAATCTGGACATTTTCACTGCCCCCCCCCCTTGCTTGGACTTCTCTCCCTATTCATTTCCATCTCTCAGCTTCCTTGGCATCCTTCAAGTTCCAGCTATAATCCCATCAACAGAAACATTTTCCAATCTCCCCTAAGTCTTGCTTCTGTTGATTATCTCAAATTTATTCTGAATATAGCTAGTTTGAATATGATTGTTTTCATGTTGTCTCCCCCAAAAGACTGAGCTCCCTGAGAGCAGAGACTGTCCTTCTTTGTATCCCCTCCGCAGGGCTTAGCAGAGTGCCTAGCACAGAGTGGGCACTTGATAAGTATTAATTGATTACCTAATTCTTGAAGTGAGCCATTCCATTTTAGAACAATTCCTATTATTAGGAAATGCTTCCTGACATTGAAATCAATGTCTGTATTGCTATTAATTTGACTGAAATGTTCTAGTTTTCTCCTCTGGTGCTACTCATAATAACATAACCACTAATTCTGTGACTGCATTTCAAATGCTTCAAATGTCTGATGAAGACAATTACCTGATCTTCTCTTCAGAAATTTCTTTTAAGTTTCTATTCTCATTTATTTATGTCCCCACAGGACATAATTTGTATACCCTTCTTGCCATCCTCCTTACTCTGCTTCTGATACATTTTTACCATGTAGATGGTTTTATTAAAATGGGATGATCAAATTTGAACTTAATACTTCAAGTGGAATCTAACCAAGTTTTATAAACCATCTCTTTAATAATCCATTCTAGAATTTTTCTATAGATTAATTAGTCTACGTTTTCTGGGATTTGCTATTTTTTCTCCAAAATCATCTTCAATCTTCTGGCATCTCTCCAGTTCATCATTGTGAAATCTTATTGACAGTAATTCCACTATATTTTTTACAAGCTTTTTTCCTGTTCCTCTCATTTATGTTTTCTCTGGGTCTAGAACCTTAAACTCATGTAAAGTATTTTGTTGCTTTCTTATCATCTCTAGCTGTATTATATTTTTTAATGTTTTTTTCTATTCAAGATAAAATTATTTGTCAGCATTGAAAAATCAGAAGAAGTAGCTGACAATGAAAAATATATATTCTTAATAAGACTTTGTGATTGTTTTGATACCTGCCATTATCCATGGTGAGAGAGGGAGAGAGGAAGAAAGGCAGAGAGGGAGAAAGACATACTGAGAGCGCCAGCAGAGAAAAGCCTGATCTTGGAGTCAGGAAAACCTTCATTCAAATTCTGCCTTTGAAACTTGCTAGCTATGTGAATGGTAAATATTCTGTGGCTCTGGCAACTCTTATAAACTCTAAGGGATAGATATTGCCAATCTGTACCAATGAAGGAAGTTTCCAGAACAGAAAGTTCTGTATGCTAGTGAAACTATAGATCTGGACTGAAATTATACACAAATATAGTGTTCATGTATATATGTATTGTGTATATAAAATGTATGTTTGTGTATATATGTCTACATATAAGCATTAAATATATATACATACAGAATGAGAGAGAGAGAGAGAGTGAGAGAGAGAGAGAAGGCAGCTAGGTTGCCCAGTGGGTAGAGCATTGGGCCTGGAAACTGGAAGACTTGAGTTCAAATATGGCATTAGACACTAGCTGTGTGACCCTGAGCAAGTCATTTAACTCTGTTTGCCTCAGTTTCCTCATTTGTAAAATGAGCTAGAGAAGAAAATGGCAAAGTATTCCAGTATCTTTTCCAACAAAATCCCAGATGGGGTCACAAAGAGTCAGGCATGACTGAAATGACTCAATAACAAATAAATGTATATGTACATAGATAGATGGATAGATGGATAGATGGATAGATAGATATACAGAATAACAACTTGTCTTAGGACAAATTCTATTTAATACTCATCAAAAAAGATGTGAATGAGATGCTAACAACAGTGATAATACTGCTTATTAGACTCTATAAGAAAGGTCTCAACTACTTTTTTCCAATCGTTATTAATGAGTCACACGCTTGTTGAATTTTTGCATGGTAAGTGGTCTCAATCAGACCACTTACTCTCTGTTGTCCTCTTTTCAAATTCTCTTTAAAAACCTTTTAAAATTTTATATGATTTGAAAAATCAACATAGATAACAAAATCCCTCACACAACCCTTCTCTTTTTCATAGCATCAGCAGCAGGTATTTTGAAATAAATAAGGTCTCTGAACCAGTATGCATTAAAACATGATTTTGGCATTATTTTTTATCCGTGAAATAATTTATAAAACCTTAAAGTGGCAGATGTTTTGAAAGAAAAAGAGATCAAGTGTTTTGTTTTGAAAAACGCCTTATAATATTGGCATTAGTGTATGAAATTAAAAAGAAATGTTGGTATCAGTGCTGGTATAATGGGAAATAGGTGTGTCTGTCCTTTAGAAGATGCCTACTAGATTTTTTTTTTGTACGAGATTTGCCCAATCTCAAAGCTGGTAAAATTGTCTCTTTCTATGTGGCACTGAGATTTGAATGGTACTTTAATTTTGGGCAAAGTGAAGAGGGGGAAAGAGAGGATAGGTGGATGTGGGTATGGGTACATGCCCAGGAGTGTTTAAACTGACCCAAATATGCCTTATTTTGCAATAAGAAATACAAGAAGAGAAAAATTCTTGGCTGTCTTCTTCATAATTTTTCTTTTGCAAATGGAACTGGCTCTGCCATTGGGATTGTGCAACCCCTCTATTAGCTGTACATGGCGAGTTGCTCTTTTCCATGACATGGTTTTTCCCCTCTTCTTTTCTTATGACGGTATTTGTATTTTAAAACTACACAGTGACATATGGTACTGCTTAACAGTAAACCTAAATGATTTTAAAAGATAAGTTTTGAAATTTTCTTTCCCTGGTTTCTAATTTTTAAGAATCATTAGAACCGGAAAAGTTAACTTCAACCCCCAGATATTTGAATATGCGTGGGCTCTGCCCAAGTCTACCATGTATGCTCTTATCTTCTTGTAAGACTTCCTTTTATAACTTATTAGGCTAAGAGATCACAGATGTCCACTCACCAAAAAAAAAAAAATACTCAGCCCACAGACAGTATCACAGAACCAAACATGGCTAACATTATCAATCTATCCATTCTGCTGCATTTCATGCAGAATACTGGACTGTTATGTAACTGCCAAATATAAGTATTTTTAGGTTCCCTTGTGTTTACAGAGCTAGGTAGATGGGTTGTAGAGGTTCAGGCCCACTGACTCATAGGATCATAGGACTAAGAAAATGAAAGAGATCTGAGAGATAGAAATGTGGTAGATTAAGAATGTTGGACTTGGAGACAGGGAGTTTGAATCCTTCCTCAATCACTTACCAGCCATGGGACCTGAGGAGGCCATTTAACTTCTCTCAGCCTCAGTTTGCTCATCTATAAAATGAGAGAGTCCTAAATCTATAGCTCTAAATCTATAAATCTGTGAACCTATGTCACTGATTCTGCTTTATGCCCCTCCACTTAGGCACAGTGCAGAAACATACAGATTTTCATGCAAACCCAACATAAAATAGGGAGAAGGACAATAGATTAAATTTCAGATTAATTCTATTATCTGATTCTCTTTAAGGACCACTGCCTAATTTTTCTTCTTTCAGAGATCCCAAGCTAGTGATTACTTTAACTGTACATAAAAATAATCTCTGGGGTTCTGAAAACACAACTGGAAGGTTCATATCATCATTTTTATTGTTAATTTCTCATCACATGTTGAATATAGAAGTGACAAGACGTTTTATAAAACCTAGGCTGCATTTCTTTAGGGGTATTATTTTTTCCTATTTCTCTTGCATTGATGCTAAACTTTGATTAAAAAAAGAATAAAGTGGTCTTTTTGCCTCAATTATTGAATACTAGAAGTCTTTCTTCTTTAAGTATTTTATTTAGTTTTTCAATTCTTCCTTTCTAATTTACATTTCTTAAATATATTTCTTTAATTCCAAAAAGCTATTAATATCAGTATTCACTTTGAAGTCAATAATAAAGCTGGTTCCATAAAGTTTTAAAAATTAATGATGATGAAATGGCCACTACAATAATTTTTCTTTAACCAACTTTTTTTTTGCATTCTTGCAAAAATGATCATAGTTCAGTCTCAGCAAAATATCCAAAAAATCCCAACCCTGGGATAAAGGCCTTTACTGGTCCTATTACACCTGACCTAGTAAAGAGGTATGGTCAGATCTAGGGCAAGGTCAACTTCACTAGGAGGAGTTAGGAGGGAAGATTTGTACAGTGCCTAAAGAGACTTGTCCACTAATGCCTGAGCCCAAGCATAAAAGGTTAAAAACTGTTAGGTTTTAGCGGTCAGCTGAATCAATGCCCTTAGGAAAAAGAGAAGTTTGTCCATTCAGTCTGCTAAGATCCAATTTACATGGTCGAGAAGGAAGAGAAGTGAGTTTATTGGGTCATAATAAGAAGAAACATGGAAAAATATAATCATATATTTTTTCAACCTCAAGCTTCAGCTAATGGGGAAAATGGTAATTGTCTTTCTTTTGTCTTTTTTTTTTTCCATTTTCCCCTTACCTTCCTACACTTCCCTTACCCCACCCACACCAAAGCTGAAGATAGTAAGCTCCTAGGCTATGGTATGCGGACTTTAAATGTAGTCACTTTGACTCACTTCTTTTTTTAAAAAAATAAATTTATTTTTTAGTTTTAGTTGTCAACACTCATTTCCACAAGTTTTGGAGTTTCAAATTTTCTCTCCTCTCTCCTCCCCTCTACCTCCCAGGATGACACATAATCCAGTGTAGGTTCTACTTATACCTTCACATTGAACTTATTTGTATAGTAGTCCAGTTGTAAAGAAGAATTATAACCAATGGAATGAATTATGAGAAAGGAGAAACGATACCAAAAAAGAAGGAAAAAAAGAGAGCAAAATGTTTGCCTCAATCTGTATTCAGACTCCATGATTCTTTCTCTGGATGTGCATAGCTTTTTCCATGATGAGTATTTTTGAGCTGTCTTTGAACCTTGCATTGATGAGAGGAATCAAGTCTATCCAAGTTAGTCCTTACAGATACCACGGGTCTGT
This sequence comes from Phalanger gymnotis, assembly GCA_028646595.1. Classification (NCBI taxonomy): domain Eukaryota; kingdom Metazoa; phylum Chordata; class Mammalia; order Diprotodontia; family Phalangeridae; genus Phalanger; species Phalanger gymnotis. Next base: position 604,834,265 of record CM053622.1, read on the forward strand.
AAACATGTATAATGATCTCCTGGTTTTGTCTCCCTCACTCAGAATCAGTTCATATTAGTCATTCCAGGTTATAATGAAGTCAGTCTGCTCCTCATTTCTTATAGCACAATAACATTCTATTACATTCATATACCACAATTTGTTTAGCCATTCTTCGATTGATAGGCATCCCCTCGATTTCCAATTCTTTGCCGCCACTAAAAGAGCTGCTATAAATATTTTTGTACATATAGGTTCCTTTCCCACTTGTATGATCTCTTTGGAATATATCCCTAGAAGAGGTATTGCTGGGTCAAAGGGTATGCACATTTTAAAGCCCTTTGGGCATAGTTGTAAATTGCTCACTTTTTAAAGAGGCCCATTCACTGAATGTGCATTAACTCCAAGTGAGAATTTGAAGAGACCTTAGCTTAAAAGGGCCAAGGTCTCCCACTACATCCTGGGCCATCTCCACTTGTCCTAATGAATATCTGGCTACCCTGACCCAGATGGCTCTGGAGGAGAAAGCGAAACTGCGGACTTTGCACAGGCCACCCTCACTCAAATCGAAGTCAATTGCAAGTCACGTCATCATCTCCCTGATGTCATGGTCCTCTTTGAGAATGAAGGACAAACCACAACTTGTGATGGAACAGCAATATTGGATCCTTAAAGTAGCCCTTTAAAGTAGACAGGTTGGAGATTATCATGCTCATTTTAGGAATTAAGAAACTGAGGATGGGAAGGTTGAATATTTTTTAAGAGATAGCTTAGTATAGATTTGAGGTCCATAAATTTTAAAGGGTCCATGTACTCGAATGAGAAATGTATGTGTGTTTCTTTATTTTCACTAACCTCTAACTGAAATTGAACGTTTTCTTCATTTACTTAAAAACATGATTTTGAGAGGGGTCCATTGGCATTGCTAGATCCTCCAAGGGATCCATCACACGTACAAACACACACACACACACACATACACACACACACATACACATATACATACATGCACACACACACATCACATGCACACATAGATTGAGAATATCTCAGGAAATAAACCTAGCATTAAGGATTTGATTCTTCTGACACTGGGTCCACACAATTGATAAATCATAAATTATCTCCCAGAGCTAATATTGCATATACGAAAAGACAAAACTGGTTACCTGAAAACTTGTAAAGATAAATGTCATGTCTCTATTTTCTGGAATTCTCCAGAAATGAATGTCCTTAGCCACCATTTGGCAATCACTATTTTTTAAAACCAAATTTACTCTCAAATCCCTTGTTTTCTATTGACTATAGAATCAAATAAACACCACTGTTTAATATTTCATGCTCTCCACAAGCCACCCTTACCTTCTTACCTTGCCAGTCTTCTTGTACCTTGCTGCTCTCCATGTACTCTATAGTCCATTCATACTGACCTATTACTATTCTTCACACTGAGTGCGCTATCTCCCATATCTGTCCTTTCACTCTGACTCCATGCCTGGAATGCTCTCCTTACTCACCTTTTGGAATCCCTGGTTACATTCTAACTTTGGCTCCAACACCACCTTATGCAGTTGACTTTTCTTGCTCGGTCTCCCTATTAACTAGTGTCTTTTCCCTCTTTTCCAGACAAGTTACTTTGTCTGTCTGTCTGTAGGTCTCTCTCTCTCTCTCTCTCTCTCTCTCATTTTTTTCTCTGTCTCCATATCTATCCATGTGTACATTAGAATATAAGGTCATTGGAGGCAGAGATGGCTTCCTTTTTTAAAAGTTATGTGCACTTGAAGTAATGAGAGGGAACACAGCATTTATCTATGCAATAAATTTAATATTTCAAATCTTAGTACTCAGAAAAAGCTGCAGACTGATCTAATTTCTTTATGTCATTGATTAGACTGTTAAATTCTGAAAACAGAGGTCTAACATCTAAATGCAGGGAAAAGGAAGTTATATAATTTGGTCAAGAGTGTGTATCAACCAAGAGTATTATCAATCAACCATATAATATTAGGCCTACCAACTGTTCAATGTTTCATTCACTTGATGTCCCATAAAATATTTCTAGTCACTCAAATATATACCAAAATATTTATTTGTAATACATAAACATTTGAAGTAGCAAAGAATTAGAAACAAAGCAGAAGCTCATCAACTGGGAAATCACCAAGTAAATTATGTGACATGAATGTAATAGAATATTACTGCACTATAAATAGTGAATGTGAAAAATATAGAGAAGTATAGAATCATTTGGTGTGATACCAAGTGAATCAAGTAGAACTAGGGAACCAATTAATGCATTGAATACAACAATATAGATGCAAAGAACAATAACAAATCTGAAACTAATTACTACAAAATTAAAATAACCAAGCTCAACCTGAAAGAGAAGATATAAGATACCTCTTACTTTCTCTTTTGCAGAGGTGGAGAATATATGGATGGAGATCATAAATATAACATCAGACTTTGTCGAAGGAGGAGGAATATGTTTTTTTAAATGATGATGATGAAAATATAAGATGTTAAAATTTAAATTAAAATTGTATCTAAAGAACACTAAGATCATCAAAGTTCTATGCAAACCCTTTAAAGTGCTAGAGTGTGACTTGGAATGAATCAATCTTTATTAAGCACTTACTGTATACAAAGTACTGTGCTGGGCACTAGGTACACAAAGACAAATGAAACATACTTGTCTTCTGGCAGATTATCTTCTGTTGGAGCAAGCAACAGTTCCACATATAAGTATAGTACATACTCTAGCATTATTCTCTCAGCCCTCATTGTCATGTTAGATCCATTGAACACAGTTTCTATGTCCCCTCACAGCTCTAGGGTTATCCATGAACAGTTGGAAGGGCATCTTTTCTCGTGCTATACTTCAAAAAAAAAATGGTGTTCACTTCCCATTATTGGTTACTATCAATTAGCCAGTCAGACTTAATTAGATTTTGGAAATGGGTATTTATTACAGTCACATGTATAATACAAAATGCCATACACACACACCCCAAATCTGTGTCATTCTTCTCCATAGGTCCATACAGAGTCCAGGAGTAAGGTAATTCAGACTTAGAGATATGTAGTGAAGGGGAAACTCAACTCCCAAGAATCTTTTTGCTGGAAAGTTCAAGATATTCCCATTAAATACTGTGGAGCTTTACTGCTAACTTTCTTCTATAGACTTGAATTTTCTTTTCCATATCTTTCCAACCTGTCGTCTCAAATCTCTGAGTTAAGAATAAGTATACTGTTCTATGGACCACCAATGCAGCATTTCTTAAAGCAGTCCAAACACACTCCCTTGTGCAACACCTCTCCAATTGGCCCAGTGACTTTCATCTATACTGACTAAAGATTTTTTTTTTACAGGGACATTTTATTTATGTATTTTTAAGTGTAAAAAATGTTTTAACATATAATTGGGGGGAAATAAAACAAAAAAGAAAATGAGTCCTTCTGGTTAAAGATTTAATATTTACCGAAGCAACATATAAACCAGGACTAAAAGTACTTTTCTAAATTAGCATTGGCACCATTACCTTTTAACTTTCTATGATGTAAGTTAGCAAACTGTTTCATTGACATATTTAAGAAATTCAAATACAAACTGAAAATTCAAAAATCAAACATTTAGAATAGCACGAAAGATATACTTTTTTTAAAAGCTTTCAAATTTCTGGGACTTTTAAAATCTCTCTCTCTCTCTAACACACACACACACACACACACACACACACACACACACACATACATACACATACATTCATTTGACCTTCTTGTTTTCTCAAAACTTTTACTCAAATTTTTTAAACTCCAATTAATCCCAATTACAATTACAATAAATTGATTAATTCTGATTAATTTATACTCCCCTTAGAAGAAGTAGAGACTGATAGGGATCTAATCCTCCTATAACATAGCTAACAAAACACTTTTAAAAGAAAACCTCTAAAACACAAATGAATTCTCTTAAAAGTTGCCAAGTTAACTTCAATTGTAGAAAAAGTCCTGAGATAAATGCATAAATACATTGAGTAATCAATTTTAAAACCACGCACGTCAAATAAGTTGTTTATAATAAAACACGTTTATACTTCAGGACATGCTCAATACACAATTGGTAATTCCAAATTAAATAATAAACCCAAATAAAACTGACTGTTCTATTGGTAACACAAAACATTCCAGAAGTTATTTTCCACTAAGAAAACTGATTACACTACAAAGAGAAGGGGTGGAGTGACAATGACAGAATAAGGCAGGAATTTGCCTGACCTCCCAAATTCACCTCCAAACAACTATAAAATAATGATTCAAAATGAATTCTTGAATGGCACAGGCAACAAAAAGGGTGAAACAATTTTCCAGCCCAAGTCAACTTAGAAGGTCAGCAAGGAGACTCTATCTCACTCAAGTAAAAGGGGAGCACAGTCCAGTGTGGGTAAACCAGCAGCAAGATGTGTCCCAGTAAGCCAGTGGGAAGCCCTAAGCTTCGGTACAGGTCAGCAATGATGCCCTGCAGCAGCCAACAGCACAGCAAGTGAGTAGTTAGGCCTCAAACCCCCAGTGCAGCAAGTCAGCAGCCAGGCCCCAGGCCCCCAGCATAAGAAGCTAGGGACAATAATCCCTCCTCATCAGGAACTGAGCTCAATCTTTTCATGCTTCTCCTGATTCTTGTGTTTGAAAATCAAATTTTCTATTCAGCTCTGGCCTTTTCACTGAGAAAACTTGAAAGTCCTATTTTATTTAAAGTCCAGATTTTGCCTTGGAGCATTATACTCAGTTTTGTTGCATAGGTGATTCTTGGTTTTAATCCTAGCTCCATTGACCTCCAGAATATTTTATTCCAAGCCCTTAGATCTCTTAATGTAGAAGCTGCTAGATCTTGGGTTATTCTGATTGTGTTTCCACAATACTCAAATTGTTTCTCTCTGGCTGCTTGCAGTGTTTTCTCCTTGATCTGGGAGCTCTGGAATTTGGTGACAATATTCCTAGGAGATTTCTTTTTGGGATCTATTTGAGGAGGCAATTGGTGGATTCTTTCAATTTCTGTTTTGCCCTGTGGCTCTAGGATATCAGGGCAATTCTCCTTGAGAATTTCTTGAAAGATGATATCTAGGCTCTTTTTTCGATCATGGCTTTCAGGTAGTCCCATAATTTTTAAATTATCTCTCCTGGATTGATTTTCCAGTTCAGTGGTTTTTCCAATGAAATATTTCACATTGTCTTCCACTTTTTCATTCCTTTGGTTCTGTTTTATAATATCTTGATTTCTCATAAATTCACTAGCTTCCACTTGCTCCAATCTAATTTTTTAGGTACTATTTTCTTCAGTGATCCTTTGGACCTCCTTTTCCATTTGGCTAATCCTGCCTTTCAAGGCATTCTTCTCCTCATTGGCTTTTTGGAGCTCTTTTGCCATTTGAGTTAGTCTATTTTTTAAGGTGCTGTTTTCTTCAGTGTATTTTTCAGTATTTTTTTGAGTCTCTTTTAGCAAGTCATTGACTTGTTTTTCATGGTTTTCTCGCATCCTTCTCATTTCTCTTCCTAATTTTTCCTCTATTTCTCTAATTTGCTTTTCCAAATCCTTTTTGAACTCTTCCATGGCCTGAGACCAGTTCATGTTTTTCTTGGAGGCTTTTGTTGTAGGCTCTTTGACTTTGTTGACTTCTTCTGGCTGTATGTTTTGGTCTTCTTTGTCACCAAAGAAAGATTCCAGAGTCTGAGACTGAATCTGGATGCATTTTTGCTGCCTGGCCATGTTCCCAGCCAACTTACTTGACCCTTGAGTTTTTGAGCAGGGTATGACTGCTTGTTGACTAAAGAGTTCTATGTTCCAAGCCTAGGGGGATGCACCAGCTCTGCCACACGAGCATTCCTCCTTCCCTAAGAACCCCCAACCAGGGGGCTTAGATCTTCAGCAGGCTCTTCACTCCTGCTCTGAATCGCCTCTTAATTCCTCCCACCAGGAGGTCTTGGGGCCAGAAGTAACTGCAGCTATAGTTCTAAAGCTGCCCCACCTCTGCTTCCCCCAGGGTGGTGGCCAAACTGCAAACTCTATGCCAGTCCCCAGCAGCTTCTCCCACTAACCTACTCTGTTGTTCTTGGTGTTTATGGGTTGAGAAGTCTGGTAACTGCCACAGCTCACTGATTCAGGGCACTAGGACACACTCTACCCGGCTCCCGGTCTGGTCGGTCCATGCCACTCATGCTGGGCTCTGCTCTGCTCAGCTCTACTCCCCTCCGCTCCCAGCTCCGTGCAGGATAGCCCTTACCCAGAGACCATCCAGGCTGTCCTGGGCTAGAGCCCTGCTTCCCTGTGCTATTTTTTGGGTTCTGCAGTTCTAGAATTGGTTCAGAGCCATTTTAATAGGTTTTTGGAGGGACTTGGCAGGGAGTTCACACTAGTCTCTGCTTTCCAGCTGCCATCTTGGCTCTGCCCCCAAGATGGTGTAGTAGGTAAGAAAATTCCAAGCTCTCAAGATTTCCTCCCACAAAATAGTTAAAATGACACCTTATAGGGAACAATGTGCCAGTAGAGAGAAAGAAGAATAGGGGCACAACCGGGGCCCTCCTGGGACAACTTGAGAAAATTGGAAGTAAAATCCCAAGATCGGATTTGTTCCCTGGGAGGAGTAAACACTTCCAGGGCAGGCTCCATTTTAACAATAAGTTGCAAGCAGCTTAAACAACAAGCAGCAAGTCCTGGGGTTAGTTGGTTTGAGAGGCTGCTTGGGCCCCAGCTACAGGAACTTTTCACCCTGGGATAGTGAGGGGAGTTGGATGTTTGAGCCCAGGAAGGTTGAAGGAACCTCTGCTGATGAGGAATGCCAGACCCAGCTGTGCTGCAAAGAGAAGTGGGGGTGAGAAGGAAACAGCACACCCCCAGTGAGTGCAGAAGCAGTGGTACAGAAAGTCCCTGGCTGTGGGCACTTACAGGAGGTTGGAGGTTTGCCTTTGGTTCCAGGCTAGAAGGGAGAACTGAACATCTGGGGCAAGAGGCACCATTCTCATAACCCAGGGCTAGAGGTTATTACAAAAGTCAAGCTATTACCACCAAAAAATGCACAGGCAAAGGAGAGAGAATACAACCATAGAAAGCTATTCTAGCAATAGAGATGACACAGGTTCATCTTCAGAGGAGAATATTGAAGTAAAGAAACCCACAAAGAGTAATTTCAAATGGTCATCTGCCCCCCAAAATTCATAGATCTTAAAAAAGACTTTAAAAATCAAATGACAGAGATGGAGGAAAAACTAAAAAATAAATAATCCAAGAAAAATAAGAAGCTTATGAAAGGAAAGACAACCAGTTAGAAAAGGGGATACAGAATCTTAAGGAGAAAAATGATACCTTGAAAATTAGAATTGGGGTGAAGTGAAGTCAGTGAAATTATAAGAGATCAAGAAATAATTAAACAAAATATGAATAATGAAAAAATAGAAGAGAAAGTAAAACATTCTATAAGAAAAGCAACAGATTTGCAGAATAGATAAAGAAGGGAAAATATAAAAATAATCAGACTAACTGAAAATTGTGATCAAAAGAAGAATCTTAATACAATTAATACAAGGAATAATTAAAGCAAATTGTCCTGAAGCATTAGAACAAGGCAGGGAAGTAGAAATAGAAAAAAATCATTGATCACCACTTAAAAGAGATCCTATGGGGAAAACTCATAAGAATATCACAGTTAAATTCAGAAACCCTCAGCTCAAAGATAAAATATTAAAAGCATCAAGATTAAAACATTTTAAATATGATAGGGCACAATTAGAATTACACAAGACCTAGCAGCAGAGGCATTAAAGGACTGCAGGTCTTGGAACACAATATATCAAAGAACAAAAGAACTGGGGCTCTGGCTGGAAATATCATATCCAAAGTTAAGTATTATCCTGAATGAAAAAATGAACATTTGATGAACTCTCAGACTTTCAGGACTTTGTTAAGAAAATTTTGAACTTAATAGGAGATTCTACACACAAAAACCAAGAGAAACATTAAGTACATACCAAAGACTGATCATAAGGGATTCATAAGGACAGACTGTTTACATTTTATATATGTAAAATGTATGGCTAAGATTCTCATTAATAATTGGTGAACTGATAAGAAAGATTGGGGTAAACCTGATGATGATATGAATTTAAAAAGTTAAACCATTTAAAAACAGCTAAGAAGACTAATTATTTCACACAAATGAGGTGCAAGAGGAAGAATGGATACAGAGGAATTAGATGGGAGGGGAGGGCTGTAGTTCTGGTAATCTACTTTCATTGGGAATGGGTTTAAGAGGGAAAAACATATATATATTTAGAAGAGTATAAAAGTCTTCTAAATTTAGAAGAAATAAAATGGTAGGGGCATAGGGAGGGGGAGAGGACAAGGGAGGGATTTTTAGAGAGAAGAATGAGGGAATAGGTAAAAGGGAGTATAGAAAGGTTTTTAGATTTATGGGATATATGGGATTTATGGGAGGATAGGAGAGAGATCCTTGGAGAGTAGAAGGCAAGTAATAGGAGAGCAAGGTAGTGGGTAGAAGTAAAGTACAGGAGTCAGGAGGGATAGGAAACAAGAGATATGCACAAACACACACACAAAAAAAAAACAAAGATCAGGAGTAGAGTATGTTTGGGCAAGTATATGTCTAAATATGTATGTATATATGTATGTGTGTGCATATATCTATAGCTATAGAGAAACATATCTGAACCTTATTGTACCCTTCTGGGGCACAGGGAAGATAATGAATTGCAAAAAAAAAATAAAAGAACTCAAATCCCATGTTCTACAACAGCCATCCCCCCACTTCCCTTCACTGCTAGTAATCCTTCTCACATCAATACCTATTTATGCTGCATATCTTTTGTATATACATAGTTATTTGCATATTTTCTCCCCCATTAGAATATGAACTCTTGGAGAGCAGAGCTTTTCTTCATGTCCCCGGAGTTCAGCAGAGTTCCTGGTGCATTGTACATGTTTGATAAATACTTGTTGGTGTTGATAAGGGTCAGGAAAGCTGAAGGCAATATTTAGTGAATAGTTATTGATCCATTTTGTGTGAAGGATATTGCACATGGATAGAAGTAAGGAGAAATGATTCTAGAAGAGTATACTGGGATCAAATTGAGGAAGGCTTTGGTTATCAAATAAATTAATATGGGCATTTTAAAAAGTAATGAACAGGATAATTCTTGGGAACACTAATAGTTATTATCATTTTTTTAAAAAAAATATTTTTGGAGAATCCTGAATGATGAGGATGCTTTTTATGAGGTTAAAAAAAGAATCATTTTGTTCCAACTCATTTATAGTTTTTAAAATACCAGCCACCCTAAAAGTCCTTTAAAATGCCATTGATCCCAAGTAAGTTGAAGATATGAAAGGAAAAATTTGGAATGAATGACCTGGTGCTGCCCAGATCATGCTGAAAATAGTTTCTATTTTAATTCAATGAATCTTTAGGTTGCTTCTTGTCTGGTAGGACTGTAGAAAGGGAGGGCTGTTTTTGAAGCTCCACCAATCTATTATACATTAGACAGAAGGTTTTAGGTAACAGGCCATGTGTATTGTGACGTACAGTCCTGGAAAGAAAAATGATCAATCTGTGTATTTGCCTTTTAACTAGTTGTAGACAAGTTGGCCACATCCTTGGCACATTAATGAATTCTGTCATATCTCATCTCCACTGCTCTCTTATTATATGAATGCAGATCTCAGTTTGGCATTAAAAATAAAACCATTGATTTAGCATTTTGGTTTTATGCAATAAAGATTCAGAGATCATGGTCCTTACTAATTGAGAGGCTGACTGCTTTGAAGAAGAGCAAAATATATCCATAATTTGAAATGTATCATATAACTTGAACCAGATTTTTAAAAGACAACTTAATGTAAGTCTATTCTGAGTATTTTTCTTTTTGCAAATGCCTTGTTTTAGCCAAAAATTGATCCTACAGCTTTAGTGAGCAGTTTAGAAAATCCAGAGAAGTCCTAACAGTTTGGAACACAAGTATTCATAATATAATAGAAAAAGATGAGATTTTTTCTTATTATATAGTTAAGTCTTTGTCAGACTAAGCTATGGAGCAAGGACACGTGTGCCTTCTCTCTATAAGGGACTGTCTATAAGATGGGCCCCTTTTGTGTGGTCATATTTTTTCTAGTCTCATTTTTATTCTAGGTCAACCTATTTATAACCTTTGTATACCCTTCAAAATATCCAATTAGAATTTTCTTTCAGTGATGAGTCTATTTGACATTACTACTATTTATTCAAATTAACATTTTAATTTTTTTTTGCCATTTGTTTTCATTTCTCCCTTGAGAGATGAAGAATGCAAAGGCCTTTGTCTCTCTCATTGAATAATGAACAAAATGAAGGAAAATAGAGAATAATTCTTTAAATGATAAAGGGCCACATAGTCTGGATTGATATTGCTAATAGTAAATCTTGTATGCATATTTAATTGTACAGATTACTATAAAATAAACTAAATTGTTCCTTATATCAAGAAAGTATAAAGGCATCTAGTCATAATGGTTAGAGTACTGGTCTTGGTGTCTGGACAATTTGGGTTCAAATACCACATAGCTAACCATGTAAGTTTGGACAAGTTATTTCATCTCAATGGTCTTCAGAGAGCTTCTTAGTTCTTATCTCCTAAGGCTCTCTCAACCCGAGGTCTATAGAACAGAAACAAGATAGATTTCAGGAAGTCTGTGGATTTGAATGAGAAAAAAATGTACTCATGGGAGTCATGTTATAGCCCACTGAGGGAACAGTACTTCCACTTTATCCACCATCACACTAACCACATCTAGGTTGTGATCTGTATTGGTGGAGTGAGTTACCATGCTGGAAGATCATCATAGTCTGTTAACATAAACAAGAGGAAAATGACATCATATATTTTCCTATCACTATGAATAAATGTACATATTAGTAATTAAGGTGGACTTTTAGCACTTATTTAATCAAGTACCCTTAAAGAGTTTGGCCTTTGTTTCTTTGATTGAATTAGGAGTCTTTGATGATCTCCTTGCCTCAAGGGAAAGCCTAGTTTACATGGGTTTGAGTCACATAATTGTGACATCAGAAGATTTTAGGTCACATGGACGAGTCACATGTTTGTGACTCACCTTGGACTCTGAACAAGATATATAAACCCAGAGGTTGACATTCTCCCTTGGAGGCCCTAAGTCACTGGAAGAGTGGTATGTGACTCTGGGCAAGCCATTGTTAAGAGCTCCCAGGCTTGTGAACCAAGATGTTGATGCTTTCCTGGTAACTATGAATTGTGATTTGGTCTATTTATATTGTGTATGTTTGTATTTGCTCTGAAGTTCAGGGTGCTGGCTTTTCCACCTGAACTAAGTGAAAATTTGTACGTTGGATTAAAGTAAGATTGTTAACCCCTTAACGTTGCTTTCCTTAGTAAAGCAGATTAAAGAACCTGTGTTAGCAGCCTTCAATGTGCTGGTTGTTGTTGGTTTTACACAGCAAAAGTAGCTGCTAGCAAGATTGTTGCTACAATGTAAAACAAAGAACTCCAATAATCCATTTGGTTATGACCTCAGAGTCTTTGCTTTCTTTGCAGACTTGGTCTATAATTCTAAATCCTCTGGGTTTTCATTCCTATGCCCTTTACCTTTCCTCTATTCTGAAAACACCAGGCAGGAGTTAATGTCTTAATTCTTATTCTTCAAACACTTGGACCAGATACTCAGAGAATTCTGGCAGCCTTCCACTAGAATTACTTACTCTGGAATCCTAGAATGTTTCTGAAAGAACATAGTATATAAAAATAAAGTTTCTTCAGCATGTCTGATTAACTACTTCTATAGCCTAAAGATTAGCAATAAAGTTTGCCAATTTAATGGCTAAGATCATTATTTTGAGGCAAGGCAAATGCCCAGGACCAACTTGGAGTCCCTCCTAAGACCTGTTTCCTCCATTTTTGGGATAATGGGTGTTGGGTGGGGGGTGGAATGAACTTAGCATATCACTACCACATTCCCATTTAAACAACTGTCTGCTACAATGATGACTCAATGATCTTTCCAGATATTTTTAATAATCAAATAACAAATATTTATCAAGAATCCACTAGGTGCCACACACTAGGAAAGGCACTGTGTAAACAAAGACAAAAAGAATGCTCCCTGCCTTCAAGGAACTTACATTCTATTGAAGAAAATAATACATATAGCCATAAGTATAAGTATTTTTGCAAGGAAGGGCACTAGCAGCTCTAGGAATCAGAGGAGACTTAATGTGGAAGGTGCTACTTTTAAGAAACAAAGGATCTCTGAGAATATAAGGAGGCCTTACATTTCAGGCATAGGAAATGACCAGTGCAAAGCATGGAATTAGGAGATGTATGGTTATATGTGATTAACAGAAAAAAGGTCCCAATAGGTTGGCCCAAAAAGTATGGGAAAGAAAAGGCACAACAAAGCCAAAAAGATACATTAGGAACAGATTATAAAGACTTTAAATGCCAAAAGGAGTTTATTTTTTACACTTAGAAGTCATAAAGAGTTTCATAAGTTTATTGAGTAGAGAGACACCATAGTCAGATTTGCACTTAAGGAAAATCAATGTGGTCTTATCTGGGAGAGATCTTTTAGAACAAGAAATTTATAATAAACTAATTAAAAAAAACTTTTGATTCTTGTTTTTTGATAGATTATGGTGGCAGCAAAAAGCTCCCTCCACAGAGAATGGAGACATTTGTCATGGATAATTTATTTTAGCTGTTATTTGGTTGTCTTTGCACTTAAGTAACTGAATATATGGTTTATGATCTCCATTTTGTACATTATATTCAAGGATGTTTTATTCTTGACATTGTTGTTAATTTGGTAAAGGGAACTCAAGATATATTTTTTATAAAAAAAATCAAAACTCTACTTTCAATAACTTCTGCAAAATGACTCAATGAAGCCATGACATTATCAGCTGACAAACCCTAGTGCCTCCGGGAAACAAAGCTTGCAATAGGATAGGATAAAAGAAGGCTTTTAAAGTGATTAGCCCTTTTGTGATTACTTTATTATATAAAATGGAGGACCAGAAGTATGTATGAGCGAACTTGTTACAATCCTTCTAACCTTCCTTATACCATTTTTAGCAATGAAAAGGTAACAATGAAGAATAAATTAGCAAAACATGAAGAATATGTGCAATAAGGATAGAGAGCAAAGCCTGTTTATGGTATGAATGACACATGAATGAATATTCTGGTCTGCTCAGTTCCCTGAGTTTTTTCTCTTATCATCACTGACTCTTTGAATCCCTAGTTCCCTTCAAATCGCAGCTCAGGTGTCAACACAAATGAAATAACACATGAATTGTCTGGCAAACATTAAAGGGGAGATATAACTGCTAGCCTTCAAATGTTACCCTCCATGACTGTCAAAGGTTTATGCCACAACTGCTACTGCTCTTTCCTTCTTGAAATTGCTCTGCATATGCTTTTTATTTATTTCACAGTGTGTCTACATTGTATTTTTCATCACATGAATGCCAAGGTAGGATATGAGCTTTGTGAGGGCTGGAACTATTAAGCTATTGTTTTTGTATTCCCAAAGCTTAGCTTAGTGTCTTATGTAAAACTAGGATTTTTAAAAAATGAAATTAAATCTTTTGTGTAGTGGGCTAGGAAACACTAAAATCATTTAAGGTTCACTCTCTATGTGGGACTAGACCAGGGGTGGGGAGCCTGCAGACTCAAGGCTACACATGGCTGTCTAGGTCCTCAAGTGTGGCCCTTTGACTGAATTAAACTTCACCATGAAGTTTGGATTCAAGAAAAGGGCTGCACCTGAAGGCCAGAAGGCCACATGTGGCCTTTTGGTAACAGGTTCCCCACCCTTAGCCTAAACCAATTTGACTACCCAAGATATTCTTCCATTTCTGGTCAGCTAATATACCTTGTAGATAGCTTTTATTCTACTGAATATATATAATATATATGTATATACAGTATATATATATATATACATACATATATTCACACATATATACATATATACACATGCATATATATAAATGTTTGATGATACCTTAGACTCTCATTTCTTAATTTTTAAAAAAATCGTTATAAATGAAGGATATATGTGATTCAATGATTCAACATAATTTCTCTATCTTTAAACTCAAATACTCTGGGAAATTAAAAACAATATCAGATTTAAAAATTTGAAAATCATTTAAAGTGACAAAATCAACTGGAATGCAATAATTATAGTTTGAAAGAAAACATTGACTGGGTCATATGACCAAATAGATAGAGAATTGCACCCTTTCTGCTATCCTAACAACCTTTCAAACCTCTCCAAAATAGTAATGATAAAGAGATAAAGTAATTCCAGCTGTCTCTACTATCTAGGATACTAAGATCCCTAATTAAAAAAAAAACAATGAAATATCAGCAAAGAAGGCTAATTCCAACTTCCTATAGTGTTCACTCAGCACCACATTTCCCACTAGCTTCCACACTCTGCAACAAAAGGCAAACTACACACTTGCAGTAGAACTCAATTTTGCCTCTGCTTCACTCTTCCAGTGCCACAAAACAAATTAAAAGGTAAGAGAGAAAAGGGATTTTACTTGACTACTTAAAAGATGGGAAATAAAAGATAATAAAGGGAAGTAATAAGTTAAGAAAAACTCTAAAACTAGGCAAAGAGGTAGCAAATGGGAGAATTAAGGGGTTTGAGTATTAGAGGAAGAGAACCAAAGGAAATAAGGTTGCTTTAAAGTGCATTAAACTAAAATAACTGAAGAGACAAAGTACTCTCTTTACAGAAGTGAAGGGGAAAATCCTAATTTAAAAAAAAAATGAAAAGAAACAAATGGAGGAAAATAAAAAACCTAGCTCTGATAACCTTAAGTGTCTTTACAGATGAGATAGGGACAATCCTACATTTAAAGGAAAAGAAACAAATAAAAGAACATGCAAATCTAACTCTAATAACTTTAAATGTGGATGGATTAAACAATCCAATAGAATGAAAAAAGAGTGGCAGATTGGATAAGAAAACACAACCCCATGATCTTGCTTAAAAGAAACACACACACACACACACACACACACACACACACACAGAGCCAGACAAAATCATTATAAAAATGAGGGCCTAAAACAAAGTTTGTTATGCATTACATGAATAAAAACATAATTCAGGCAAAACAAAAATGAAAATTCATAACATAGAAAGAGATAAATAAGGAAACTGAACTGAAAAAAATGTACAACAAACCTATTTTGATATTAAATTGATATGCTCCAAGTACTTAGTATCCAAATTCTTAAAGGAAAAATTGCCTGAATTACGAGTAGATATAAACAATAATACAATAGTGGCAGGAGATTTCAGTGTCCCTCTATTAGTTTTGGATAAGTAAAACAGAAGGATGAATCAAATAATAAAGTAATTGACCAAATTGCTAAAAGAAATTCTAGTTAAAAGACGTTGTAGAAACTTGTAAATTGAAGTTATAAAGAAAATACGTATTTTGTAATATCACATGTAAATTTTAAAAAATTGTCCATATATTAGGGCACAAATTATTGCTGAAAATGTGAAAAATCAGATAGAATAAACACATGCTTTACAGACCATGATGCAATAAAATTATAAATAGTTTGGGGGGGGGGGACAAAAGACACAGGCCCAAATAATAAATTAAAGAACAAAGCATTGAAAGAATCAATAATATTATGAAATAAAATAATTATAATGGAACTATATATCAAACTTTCAGGGATGCAGCTAAAACAGTTCCCAGGAAAATATATATGTAAATTTAAAAAAATTAAAAATAGAAAAAGAAAGTAGTAATAAACCACATAAGAATTTTTGAAATATAAAAACAAATAAATAAACGCAAAAGAAAAAAAATTAAAATTGGAGAATTAGATAAACTGGAAACCCAAAAAATATAAATGACAATACTAAAAGTTGTTTCTTTGCAAAGAATAAGAAAACTGATAAACCTTTAGCCAATTTGAATAAAAATAAGAGGGTGGAAAATCATATTAATAAAATCACGATCAAATGAGGTGAAATCACTTTAAAGCTAAAAGAAATGTAATTACCATAATCTATTATACACGATCACATGCTACCAAAACAAAATATCTTCAACTATGTCAAATATACAGGATACCCAATAAAAAACTAAATAGAGATTTTGAATAACCCAGAAAATTGTAAAAGTAGTTACAAAGGAACTACCAATGGAGATAGGGGTCAAAGTTCTTTTCTTAATGGATTCCAAAAAGAATTTTATCAAACTTTTAAGGAAAAAAATGAGTACCAACACTACATAAATTATTCTCAAAATGAAAAACAAGGTACCCTGCTACATTTCTTTGTATGAGGCAAATAAACCTCTGTCACATAAACCAGGGAAGAACAAAGCACAGAAGAACTATAGACCAATATATTGATAGATTTCTAGTTTAAAATCTTAAATAAAATCTTTTCAATTTATAGTGATTAATCCAAGAAATCATTCATCATGACCAAGTTAAATTTATTCCAGTGACACAAGGATGGTTCAACATTAGAAAAATAATCAACTTATTTAATATTTAAAATGTAACATATACATATAGAGTTACATGTTTATCTCAATAGATGCAGGAAAAAAAATAGCCTTTAACAAAGTACAACACTCATTTGTACTAACCAACCAAACACACAAACAACAACAACAAACTTAGAAAGTATAGACATGCAGGAACCTTTTTTTAACATCTTAAAAGTATCAAAAACTAAAGCATCATCTATAATTGGTATACAGATTAGAATCTTTCCCAATTAATACAGAAGCAAAGTGAAGATACCCTCTTTTACTACAAGTATTTTATATAGTTTTTGATATGCAAGTAATAACAATAAGACAAAAGAAAAAAAATATTGAGGCATAAAGACAGCTAAAGACTACATAAAATTATTCCTATTGGCTAACGTCATAAGGATTTATTTAGAAAATCCTGAGGAATTAGCACAGAAAACAACTAAGACAATAATTTCAACAAAGATGCAGGCTACAGAATAAAACTTCAAATACGGAGCATTTTATTATGATAATAGCAAAATCCAAGTTATATTTTAAATTCTCAAAAAATGTTTATTGAATTGAATTGTCATAGGTATAATTAGAAAGATGATACCATCTTAGTAAGTGTGACAGTGCAGGTGGCAAAATATAGACACCATTACATAAATATTCTGTGATATCAACTAAGATAATTGACAAGAAATATGTGCAGACTTGTAAAGCCAGAGATATTGATGACTAAGTGAACAGGGAAGATCCTCCAAATCATCTGAAACATTTTACTAATATGTGCACTATTATTTTGCTATTTGCATTTGATAGGTGGCTCTAGGCAAGCTGAAAATCTCTGATCCAGATTGAGTATCAATAAAATGTCACATATAATAACAACCACCTAGAGAAGAGATGATCAAAGGAAAGGAAATTCCATTCAAAATAGCTACAAAATGCACAAACTATTTGAGGAGGGATTTACTAATGTATACAAAATACTTGAAGAGATTCAATAACAAAGTTCTACTTAAAGACATATATTACAACTTAGCTGGGGGAATATTCAGTTCTTATGGTTGGGCTATGACAATATAATTTTTAAAAGATAATATCATCAAAGTTAACTTTTAATTTTAATGATGTACCAATCAAGTTACCAAAGGGATACTATACAGAACTTGAAAAAATTAATAAGATTAATTTGGAAAATTTCATGTGACCAATTATACTGATTTTTCCTTAATTATTTTAATCTTAAAATATTACTCTCTTAAAAGAAAAGATTAAAAGATACTGGGCAAAATTCTGGTAATATTTAAAAAGATATTAATAAAGAACTTTTAAAAAATTTTATTATGGATTTGCTATCATTATTCAAATATTCATTTGATTTTTTTTTACAGGTGAAGAGAATCTGGAGTCATGACTTCATAGGCTTATAGAATCATAGCTAGAGCTAAAAGGAATCTTTGGGATACTGAAATACAACCCCTCTGCCCCACTTTACAAATGAGGGAAATAGAACAATTCATTGAGTTTTCTAGGATAATACATTTAGCGTCAAAGGCAGGAATTGAATTCAGGTCATTGAAATGACTCCAGGTTTAGAGTTCAAGACACTCCACCACCTATCTGGTATAGGAAACATCCAGCATGAGAACTCACTCTACCAGTTCATAATAGACTATTGCCTGGGGCACTATGAAGTTAAATTACTTGCTCAGAGTCACAAAGAAAATTTTACTTATATATTTTATATATGATAAAGTAAATTCAATATCTTCTAGGACCACTGATAATGCAATAGAAACTTGGAAAACACATTCACTTTTTACTTAATAAATGATATAAGGGTAGAGTCAAGATGATGGAGTCGAGGTAGCAATCATGCCTAATTCTCCCCACATTCTCCTCCAAACAAATTGAAAATAAAACATCAAATTAAATTTTGGGATGGTATAGCCAACAAAAGGTTGGGTTGAGACATTTTTCTAGCTGAAGACATCTCAGGAGATTGGAAGGAAAGGTTTGTGAATCCTGGATAGGGCTGACCAAAAGAGCATGCAGCAGCAACAGCAGCATTGGGCCGTGGGAGTGGCTGTGTTTTGGGAACTCTTAGAATGGAGACATTCCATGGCAGAGAGAAGCACTAGCACACATTCTTGGTTAAAGACCAGAGAGCAGACCAGAGGAGCAGGGAGAACACTCTCCCAGGATAACACCACCTTGGAACTCAGAAGTATCTCTGAAAAAAGACTCTCAGAACTAGCTTTGAAAAAAAGCAGCACACGAGGCAGCTAGGTGGTGCAGTGAGTAGAGCACCAGCCCTGGAATCAGGAGTATCTGAGTTCAAATCCAGCCTCAGACATTTGACACATTTACTAGCTGTGTGACCTTGGGCAAGTCACTTAACCCCAATTGCCCTGCCTCGCCCCCTACAAAAAAAGAAAAAAAAAGAAAGAGGGAAAAAGCAGCACAGTGAGGCACTGCTCCCACCTCCATGCTTGCAGATGAGTAGAGCTCAACTTAAACATAAAATTCAAAATCAAAGCATAGGCTGGAAAAGTTAGCAAAGAAAACAAAAATAAACGGACCATAAGAACTATAATGGTGACAGGGAAGAACAAGACAAAAACACAGGAAGACAATAAGATGAAAACAGCAACAAGCAAAGCCTCAAAGCAAAAAAAAAAAAAACCCTGCAAATTGGACACAAACTCAACAAAAATTCTCTGAAGAGCTAAAGAAGGCGATACAAGTGGTAGAGGAAAATCGGAGAAAGAAATAAGAATGATACAAGGAAATTATGAAATGAAAACAGCTTGGTAAACAAGGCACAAAACATAAGGAAGAAAATAACACCTTAAAAGAGAATTTACCTAATGTAAAAGAGGCACAAAAATTCACTGAAGAAAAAATCTCTTTAAAAAGTAAAGTTGGCCAAATGGAAAAGGAGGTATAAAAGCTCATAGAAGAAAAGAATTATCTAAAAATTAGAATTGTGTTAAGTTGATGCTAATAACTCCACAAAATATTTAAAAACAATAAAACAATATAAAAATAAAAAATAGAAAAAAATATGAAATACCTCATCAAAAAATAACAGATCTGAATAATAGATCAAGGAGAGATCATTTAAGAATAATCGAACTACCTGAATGCCATGATAAAACAAAGCCTAGATGCTATATTTCACAAATTTATCAAGGAAAACTGCCCTGATATCTCAGAATCAAAGAGTAAAATAGAAATTGAAAGAATCTACCAATCACCTCCTGAAAGAAATACCAAAACAAAAACTCCCAGGAATATTATGATCAAATGCCAAAGCTCCCAGGTCTAAGAAAAATTATTGCAAGGAACTAGAAAAAAAAATTTCAAACATCATGGAATCACAAGATTTAGCAGCTTCTATATTAAAGGATCAGTGGGCTTGGAACATGATGTTTCAGAAGACAAAGGGACTAGGATTATAACCAAGAATGACTTACCAAGAAAAACCAAGTATAAAACTTCAGGGGGGAAAACAGATACTTAAGATAGGGGACTTTCAAGCAGTCTTGGTGAAAAGACTAGAGCTGAATAAAAATTATGAAATTCAAACACAAGACTCAAGAGAAGCATAAAAAGGTAAACAGGAAAGAGAAATCATAAAGCCCTTAATAAGGCTAATCTCTTTACTTTCCTGCATAGAAAGGTAATAAATGTAACTTCTAAGAACATTATAATCATTACAGCAGTTAGGAATCTACATTGCCAGAAGGCACTAGTGTGAGTAAATTACATTGGGATGTTCTGAAAAAAAAAACCCAAAAATAATGGGATGAGAAGGCACTGAGGGAAAGGAGAAGAATGGGGAAAATTATTTCATATATTTATTTCATATAAAAGAAGTGCAAAATGAAAAGCTTTTACAGTGAAAAGGGTTGTGGGTAATGCTGAAACCCCATTATCCTTGGAATTGGTTCAAAGAAGGATACAGAGGCACACAGACAACCATAGACAAATGTGCATATATGTATGTATATTGTGCATGTATACATATGGGTGTACATATACATATATGTATATGTGTGTGCATATATATATATATATGTACATATATATGTATTTCAATTGTGTATACAAATTTATCTTACCCAACAGGTAAGTAGGAGGTAAAGGATATAAGAGAAAAAAGAGGGTGATAAAAAGGAGGGCAGATGAAAGGAGACAATAGCCAGAAGGAAATAAGCTTTTGAGAAAGGATGGGGTAAAGAGAAAGATAGAGAGTATAAAAAGAAGAAAATATAGTAGAGAGAAATACACAATAGTAATCATAACTGTAAATATTAATGGGTTGAACGCACCTACAAAAAGGAAATGATTATCAGACTGGATTAGAAACCAGGATTCAACAACATGTTATTTACAAGAAACATATTTGAAATAGAAAGACAAACATGGAGTTTAAAATAAAGGGCTAGAACAAAATCTATTATTCTTCAGCTTAGATAGAAAAGGTTGGAGTAACAATCATGATCTCAGACAAAACAAAAACACAATTAAACCTAATTAAAAGAGATTATCAGAGGAATTACGTTTTGTTTAAAAGGTACCATTAGACAAGTAAAATCAATATTAAGCACATATGTACCAAATGGAAGAGCAGAAAAACAAACATACAAACAATGCAGCCAAAATTGGAAGGAAAGGAGGAAACTTTGGGGGGGGGGGGTCAGGGATTTGCAGCAAATATATCTGATAAAGGCCTCATTTTTCAATTATATGTGGAACTGAGCCAAATTTATAAAAATAAGAGCCATTCCCCGACTGATAAATAGTCAAAGACATGAACAGGTGGTTTTCAGAAGAAGAAATCAAAGGTATCAATAGTCACATGAAAAAATGCTCTAAGTCACTATTGATCAGAGAAAGATAAATTAAAACAACTCTGAGGTACCACATCACACTTATCAGTTTGGATAACATGACAGAAAAGGACAAATGCTGGAGGGCATGTGAAAAAATTGGGGCACTGATGCATTCTGAAGAACAACTTGGAACTAGGCCTGAAGGCCTATAAAGCTATGCCTAACGTTTGACAAAAAAATACTACTACTAGGTCTGTGTCACAAAGAGAACAAAGGAAAAGGAAGTATATGTGCAAAAATATTTATGGCAGTTCTTCTTGTGGCAGCAAATAATTGAAAATTAAGCAAATGCCCATTAATTGGATGATGGCTAAACAAGTTGTGGTAAATGATTGTGATAGAATATTATTTTGTGGTATGAAATTATGAGAAAGATAATCTCAGAAGAACCAGAAAAGCCTTATATGAACTGATATAGAATAAAGTAAGCAGAACAAGATTGTGGTACACAGAAACAGCAATGTATTAATGATTATCAACTCTAAGAGATTTAGCTAAACTCATCAATATAATGATCTAAGACAATTCTGAAGACCCCACAATGGAAAATGTTTTCTACCAACAGAGAGAGAACTGATGAACAAATTGAAATGTAATTTTTTCATTTTATTTTGCTTGCTTTTTAATTTTTTTGCAACTTGCCTAATATGGAAATATATTTTGCATCATTTCATAAGTCTATTGCTTGTCTTCTCAATGGGTGGTGAGGGGCTCTAGGGAAGGAGAGAATTTGAACTCAATTTTTTTTAAAGAATGTTAAAAATAAATTAATAATGTTTAAAGAAATTATATTACTCATATCGTTTCTACTGGAATTTTTTGTTTCGTATTTTTAAGGATAGATTTATGAAAATAAACATTTTAAATCAGAGCCAACACTAGAGTTTGTCAACAAAGCAAACTGGCCTGGTAATCTGCATGATGCCAGCCAGAAACTACCAGAGCAAAAAGCTAATCCCATAACTTTAAGGGGAAAATTGCCCCCACAAGCAACTAGATCTCTGTTAGATTATTTCGGGAGTTCTCTAGCAATGATCAGAAACATATTCATAGAATGTGGCCCAAGAATCCTGCCATATCCTGGAGGGTGAGGATATTCCAACTGCCTCTTTTCCTTCTGTGAAATGTTCCTCTATTTCTAGCATATGCCAATTGTTTATTTTTAAACTTATTTTAAATAGAGTTGGCATTAAGGATGAAGAGAGATACCTTAGAGTCAGGGAGACCTTGGTTCAAGTCCTGTCTGTAACACATACTAACTGTGTGACCCGTGGGAAGTGACTTCTCATGGCCCTGGACAACTTCATCTCTCTGAGACAACATTTCATAACTTGGGTCCTGTGAACTTTTTAAAAATATTTTTTTTCAAAAGTCTATTTTTATGTAATTGATTTCCTTTGTAACCCTATCTATTATATGCATTTGGATTATTTTTCCTTTTCTAAGAAATGGTCCACAGTCTCACCAGATTGCCAATGGGATTCTCAAGAGATGAAAGAAGTGCTCTAAAACAAGAAGTTACTAATCTTTAACAGAAGAGCAAGTTCCCTTGCCTAGCTGTTTCCCACACTGACAAGACCACAATTCCAAACCAAAAACAAAGCAAAACAAAAGGACTCTATTCAGAGAGAAGAATGCAATAGATATATAACATAGGCAGACAAAAAAATCCAACAACCTCAATAAAAATTGCAAATGTTTATAATGGTGAAAATTTTAAAAGGACATAATCTTTTTTTAAAGCATTCTTACTTGTCCTTATACCTATGTTTATATCCCTAGCAGGTTGCTAACCAATGAGGCTTAATGCTATAGTTCCATCATCCTGACTCCCCCCAACATCAATACAATTCTGTTGCAATTTTCACAATTTTTTTGTCAATCATATCACCTTGAAACTTGAAATTCAAGCTATTAAATGATGTAATTCTGTCTTCCTTGACAGATGTCTCAGGAGGTGTTAGTAAAAGCCTATTCAAAAAGAAATATAAGAATTCAAGCAGGCAATAACATTTACTGAAGCTTTGCTGTGTCTAAAAATGTATACTAAAATAGCAAATGTATCTTTTACCAACTAAAATTGAATGAAATTACGTTCAGTAAAAAACTTTTGAAACAAAGAATAAAATTAATTGCAAACTAAACAATTAAATCACAAATAATGGGTGGGTCAAAGTACAAGTCATAGAAACAATTAATATCATTAAATATAATAATGATGAAACAATATATCAAAATGTGTAGGATAAAGCTAAAGCAGTACTTTGGGGGAAATTTTGTATCTCTAAATTCATCAACAGAACAGACAAAGACTAGATCAATGAATTGGGCATAAAATTTGAAAAAAAAAAACTGGAAAATCATTAATTCATCTCCCAATTAAAATAAAAATACCAAAAATTTAAAAGAGAGGTAAACAAAATTGAAAGCCCATAAAGAATGGAATTAATAAATAAAAGTAGGAGATGGTTTTTAAAAGGCAATAAATGAAATAAAGCATTTGCTAATTTGATTTTAAAAAGAAAGAAGAGAATCAAATTACTGGTATAAAAAATGAAAAAGGTAGTGGTCAAAGGATATGGACAGTTTTCAGAGGAAGAAATTAAAGATATCTATAGACATATCAAAAAATGCTTGAAATCACTACTGATTAGAGAAATGCAAATCAAAACAACTCTTAGATACTATCTCTCTCCTCTCAGATTGGCTAAAATAACAAAACAGGAAAACGATAAATGCTGGAGAGGATGTGGGAAAATTGGAACATTGTTACATCACTGGTGGAGTTGTGAACTAATCCAGCCATTTTGGAGAGCAATTTGGAACTATGCCCAAAGAGATATAAAAATGTGCATACCGTTTGACCCAGCAATACCACTCCTAGGGCTATATCCCAAAGAGATCACCCAAGTGGGAAAGAACCTGTATGTACAAAAATATTTATAGCAGCTCTCTTTGTGGTGGCAAAGAATTGGAAATCAATGGGATGCCCATCAATTGGGGAATGGCTGAACAAGCTGCGGTATATGAAGGTAATGGAATACTATTGTGCTATAAGAAATGGGGATGATACGGACTTCATGACAACCTGGAAGAACCTACATGACATAATGCTGAGTGAGCGGAGCAGAGCCCGGAGAGCATTATACACAACCACAGATATGTTGATTCTGTGATGACTAACCCTGACAGACTTTGCTCTTTTCAGCAATACAATGTGCAGAGACAGCTCCAAAGGACTCACAATGGAGAGTCCTATCTACATCCAGAGAAAGAACTGTGAAGTATGAATGCAGATCGAGGCACACTTCATACTCACCTTTTTCTCCCCCCCCCCACCTTTATTTTTCTCTCTTTTGTATTTGTTGTTGGGTTGTGTTTTTTTTTTTTGGTTCTGTTTCTTCTTTCTCATGATTCATTCCATTGGTCATAATTCTTCTCCACAACTTGACTAGTGTGTAAATTAATTCAACGCCAAGATATACATGGAAGTTATACGGGATTCCATGCTTTCTTGGGGAGAGAGGGAAGAAAATCTGGAACTCAAAATTATGTAGAACCATGTGTTGCAAACTAAAAATAAAAAAAAAATTAAAAAAAAACAAAAAAAATTAAAAAGGTCAATGCACAACCAATAAAAAATAAAAAGTAATTATTAGGATCTACTTCACCCATGTCTATGCAATAAAACTGACAGTCTAAATCAAATGGGTGAAAATTTATTTTAAAAAATAAATGTCCCAGATAAACAGAATAATTAATGGAGTACTTTAATCCTGTTTCATAAAAATCACTGAGCAAGCCACAAATGAATTCCTAAAGAGAAAAAAATCCCAGGATTAAATGAATTTATGAGCAAATTATACCAAACTTTAAAAAATTCTAGTAGTACATAAACTTTTTCCAAAATTGGTAAAGTGCTTCTACCAAATTCATTTTATTAGCCAGGTAGAATAAAACAGAGAAATGAAACCATAGATCAATATTCCTAATAAAAATTGATGCAAAAATTTAAACAAAATATTATCAAGGAGATTATAGCAATATATAACAAAAATTATACACTATGATCAGGCTGGATTTATATCAGAAAAGCATGGTTGGCTCAATTTAAAGTATATGTGTGTATATACATGTATATATATATATATGTGTGTGTATACATGCATGTATTTATGTACATGTGTATGTATACATACATATATATACTTATATATGTATATATACACACATATATACACACATATACATACACATGTAATTGACCTTATAAATAAAAAACAGCAAAAATCACGTAATTATTTCAAGATGCAGAAAAAATACTTTTGACTAAATATAACTTCCACTGCTGTTAAAAACATTGAAGAGCACAGGAACAAATCGATTGTTCCTTATGACAAATGCTATCTATCTGAAAGCCAGAGCAAGTATTATCTGTAATGGGAACATGCTAGAAGCTTTTCCAATAATATGAGGGATAAAGCAAAGATGGCTATTATTATATTTGATGATTATAATTCTAGATACAGCAATAACAAATAAGAAAGAAATTCAAAACATAAGCATAGGAAACAAAGAAGCAAAACACTCACTTTTTTGCAAATAATATGATGGTTTACTTAAGAGAGTTAAATGAAAAAACTAATTGAAACAACTTTGACGGGGTTACAGTGTATAAAGTAAACCCACAAAATAGCCAGAATTTCTCATGTTACCAACAAAATTCATCAAGAAAAGATAGAGAAAATTTTTGGACATGGTTACTATAAGAATCTATTTTGCTTAAATATATAGATTTATAACACATTTATATGATAAAATTTGGAGCTGAAAACAAAATAAAATTGTACTTAAAAGCTAAAATATGTACTAAATAGCAAAGAGTTAAAAGAGAGAATGTTCATGTCCCTCTAATTAGAACATAAGCTATGTTATATGTTTTCAGGAGTGTATGGGGTATTCAGGGAGAACTAACTCTTCTGGTGTGAGGGCTTGCTGAGCCCTTTTTAGTGCTGCTTCTGCACCTTCGGTATTCACCTTTCACTCAACTCTCACTCATGGCTTCAAGAAGTTGTAGCATGTGCAGCACCCAGACCTTGTTAAAACCATTTTACCAGATGGGCTAAATCAGGTTGCAAGTAACCAACAGGCCTCAAGCACATCTGTGAGTTCAAAGGATATCTACACCAAATATGTGAAGACTTCCCTTGATGGAATGGGTAGATGAGGATAATTTGTTCCAGTGGCCATGAAGGCAGCTGGAACAAGTACTGTGGAGAGCTTAGAGTTTCATCAGACATCAAGGATGCTAAAGTCATCCATTGCATCCCAGCCATCACCAGTCATCTAGACTTTTCTCTTGCCACTGGATTTAGATGACTCTGGAAGAGAGAGTGAGGCTGATGACTTTGTGCAGCTCCACCTTGCTTAAATCCAAATAACTCACAAATCAAGACATCGCCTCACGAAGTTTTTGTTCCTCTTTTAAACAAAAGACAAAAAACAATATATGTCTGCAAAGTGTTGAACATATAATCTCCAAACAGCTGAATATGTGTATCTCATAGAAAACATCAGAGATGCTTGAGGTAGACAAGGATTAGATGCAACCAATTCACCAAAAAAAGAGAAAAAAAGAATCATGAAGGTTATGTGGAATGAAATACTCCCAAAATAAATGCATGATGGGAAAGGAAGATAGAATGGTCACTTAGTAAAAGCCAAGATTAATCATTTATGTGTTATTTTGTATCATCACGGTATTGAGAGAATGTGAGCAGCCTTAGGGGAGACCCAAGTGGGGAACTCATGGAAGGACATGAACAAAAATCAATTAGAATGATCAGTCAGATACTGTGTAAAATGTATCATTGGAGGAAATACCCATATCTGAGACCACAGATTCATTTTTTTTATAATTTCAGAATTAATTAAATAAGAACTAAGAAGCAAAGAACAAATAAAGAATTGAAGAGGATATACGTGGAATGGAGAGATATGAGAGAATTGCCTAAAGTGTTATCAACCAGATTTTGAACACTAAAAGAAAAAAAGGTGAGGTGGGGTAAACAGAGTGGAGAGATTTGTGTCGTTTGTCCTTCATTCTCAAAGAGGACCATAACATCAGGAAAATGATAGAATAACTTGCAAATGAATTGGATTACAGTGAGGGAAGTCTATGCAAAGTTAGCAGCATCACTTTCTCCTCCAGAGCCATCTGGATCCAGTGGTGAGATATAGATCATTACAACTGGAGATGACCCAGGAGACCTAAGCTAAGGTCTTTCCCAGTTCTCACTTTAAATGAGACAACACCTATTCAGTAATTAGGACTGTTTAAGAAGAGAGCCAAGAGATGGCCCCTTTAATTAAAAAAATCAAATCAAAATGGGAAGGGGAGCCCCTCAGGGTTGTTTCTGGCTAAAAGAGAAACAATTGAGCCATCAGAGCCCAAAAAATAACCATTAAGCAGTGCTTGGGTAAGGACCTATTGCTATCCAATCAGTGAGAGCTAGAGTAAATTGGGTTTCAGGAATGGTTTTTGAAAAAGAAATCTAGCCAGTAAACCCCAAGATATCAAATCAGGCTTCAGAATGAGGAGGGATTTGTAGGGGAAGGAGGGTCATCACATGCACAGTTCCTGAGTGCGAGGGGGGAGAGGAACGAAGATGATGGGGAAGAGACATTAGATTGTACACATTTGTTAAATGGTCAATAGATGGTGACACTAGCACAATATAGCTAAACTGTTATCCATTACAAGGAGTGGGATGATATCTCTGTACAACTGAATATTGAGTGTCTTTGAAAAAAGTTGTGTCCCATCCCTGAATGTCTTTGAAGTCACATGAACATTTTTTTCTATGCTGTTGAAGGAATCTTTTTTTAGGTTGGCTTTTAAATTTGGTTCCTAAAGCCCCTTCCAACTCAGAGATTCTGTAATTCTGTTGTAAACATTGATATTTGCACATAATATATGAATGTCTCTATATAGATTATAATATTGAATTCTAAAAAGCTATGTAGAGTTCTTCACCCAAATCCTCTGCCCCCAAGGAACTAGTTCATTTAGTCTTGTCTTTAGAAAAGCTTTTCTAGTCAAAACATCCAAAAACCCATGTTCAATTCATAAAACTTATATGTACTTAATCTAAAAGCATTTATTAAGTATCTATTATATGCTAAGCACGGATCTTGGATCTGGAAATGCAAATGATTTTAAAAAATCTTTATTCTTCAGGAGCATATAATCTTTCATAAGAGACAACAATGACAGGTAAATTATTTCATATGCATGATATAATATTACATATGTATATATATACAGATGGATAGATAGATAGATAGATAGATAGATAGATAGATAGATAGATAGATAGGAGGAAGTTAAATACAAAGTAGTTACAGAAGAAGTAGTTGAGGGTTCAGAAGCAACTTCATGTAGAAAGTTGTGCTTGAACTGACTTATTGGCAGGAATATGTGGGTTATAATCCTCATAATTAAATAAAAGTCATTAATTAATGAAATTAAAGATGTATGTTAGCATTACCTAAAGTATTTGAACAAATAGGAAAAGAAATTATTTAAATCTTCTATGATTTAAATATGTTATTGAAATCTAAATCAGGGAGTGACAAATCAGAGAATGAAAGCTATGTATCAGTTCATACAATATTATAAAAAAGTTTACACCACCATTATACAATATGAACAGTTTTAATTTATACTATGAATGCAGGATAGGGTTCAATACTATGAAAATTATAAATACAAAGGACACAATAACATAATCATTAAAATCACTTGATTATATTTATAGATTTAGAAAAAGCTTTTGAGAAAATCCAATGCCCATTTCTGCTTTAAAAAGACAAAACCTTTTTTTTAAAGACCTTACTTTAACATGGTAAGAAGTATCTATCAAAATCAAGAGCCAACATTTTATTCAATGGAGGAATACCAGAGGACTTTTCCATAACTTTAGGATGAAACAAAGGTGCCTATTAGCAGCACTTTCATTTGATATCATGCTATAAATATTAATTATAACAATAAGATAATAAAAAGAAATTGAAAAAAATAAGCATAGACAAAAAGCAAACGAAAATAGCACTTTTTTCTTCAAATGATATAGAAGTTTATGTGAGCACACTAGAGATGCAATTAAACAATTGAAATAAATGATGAATTAATCAAAGTAGAACATAAAAATTACAAAAGCATATATAGAACATATATCTAATTTAATATTTATCTAGTTTCAGAGGAGATATAAAATATATTCATATCATAAACTTTTCTATATGTTACCCCCCCCAAAAAAAAACAAGTACAAAGAGATAGAAAAAGTTAAAATAACTATAAGATATTTAAAACATTTGGAAGATACCCTACCAAGAGACCACCAGAAACTATAGCTTTGACAACAAAATAAAATTTACAGAAATAATTGTTGATCTAAATGAATAGAGATAGGGGCCTTATAATAATTATACCTCCAAAAATGAAGAAAAGAAAGAAAATAAGGCCATTGAAGCATATAAAATATATAGATTATAGAATGAAATTAGGAAGGACAGATAGAAAACTTATCAGCTTTCAAATTAGGTTATTGAATCTATTCAATTAAGTTCAATGAATACTTATTAAGTGTCTACTGTGTACCAGCCATGGTACTAAGCTCTGGAGAGATAAATAAGAAAAAGACAGACAGTTCCTGTCCTTAAGAAGTTTACAATCAAATGATGGAAGATAAATTCACAAAAAGAAGCTCAGGAGAATGATTGTAGAGTCCATTCCAAGTAGTGAAGCCAGTGGGAAATGGTTCAGCTGTAAGCCATCTGAGTCTTCTTTAAAAGGAGGATTTGAGAGAAGCTTTTTTGTTTGAATTTTCACATATAATCTTTTTATTTTCTTCTACTTTGTATATAATATTCATGGTTGTTGGGATTTGTAAAAATCAAAATAACAAAACATTCAAAAAAAAAACTGTGATGATGACAACAGCAACAAAATCCCTAGGGAAGAAAAGGTTAATCCTTAATCAGTCAGGAAAAAAAAGATGCTAATGGTCCTCTACATATTTAACCTGATTAGATTTCTAAGAAGTTATTACTTTTACTGGCTTATTTTCTTTCCTCTTGAAGAAAATAATAAATCTAAGAGAGGCGTTCTACATCTTTATCTGAGAGGACTATCATAGCAAGCTAACTTTTCACAGCTTTATTGATAAAAGTTATAGCAACTTCCGCTCCCTGTCACTCCCCCAATACCAGCCAAGGGCACATTTGCCAGTTCCTTCCCATCTGTCTGGCTTTAAGTGCAATTCTGTGCGATGGCAGATGGGTTGCCTATATGACTTCTCAAGGTCTCTTCTAGGCCCATATGTTTATGATTCCTTGACATGCTCCCCCACCCAAATGAAATTCCCCCTCACAAAATCCCACCTAATTTAACCCTAGAGTTCTATTACTTGTTAAAAGGTTTTCAATAAGGGTTAAAGTGTCCTATAATGTAACTGGATATTTTCCATTAATAAACTGAGACTGAAAGTACTTGCAAGCATGAATCATTTAGAGAGTTTTTTTTTTCCTTTTCCTTTCTTTTTTTTGTGGGGGGGGGCATGGTTGGAAGGAGGGTGCAAGGGGTGAAGTGTGGTAAAATACTTTCAAAGTTATTTCATCTCCAATCCTCAAATACATGGCTCAAATATGTGTTTGCTTAACACAAACTCAACCTGATCTAACATGCGCAGTTTGACCTAGTGATCTCTATGTCTACCGTAGTTATGTCAATCTTATGACATGTTAAGGGAAAGAACTTCAAGATTTCCCTGCTGGGAAACTGACAGAATCAGTTTGCATAAGAACCCTGCCCTGTGTAAGAAAATT
Source organism: Phalanger gymnotis (assembly GCA_028646595.1). Lineage (NCBI taxonomy): Eukaryota > Metazoa > Chordata > Mammalia > Diprotodontia > Phalangeridae > Phalanger > Phalanger gymnotis. The sequence continues at coordinate 604,865,631 of CM053622.1, forward strand.
TTTATTAATTACATTAACTGAATGTAAGAGAAGGGTTTGCATTTTGAGGCTAAGGTAAAAGTTAGCCAAGTCAATGGCTCTAAACAACACTGCTGACGTACTACAACATAATGATTTCAGACAATAGAAAGCCAACATTGTAAGAACCACTTGCTTGTCGGCTCTTACCATATTGGTGAAGGTAAAACCTAGCCTTGTGAGTCATTGGAAATAGACTAAATATGTAAGGGTCATTAAGAATAAATGTTCAGACTTTCTTTTTTTGCTTTCAGAGAATTACAGCTATGATACTATGTTCAAATAAAGGTTTTAATGAATGTCAATTTGTGGCATTTATTTGCAGAATCCTATTAAAGTTCACCAATTCCCAAAAGGTCAGTATTTTAGGATATAATTGTATTTACTTTAAAGGAAAGAATTTAGGTTTCTGGATGTGAAGATATTTGAGCAGATTCATGTCTATTCAAAATCATGGGTACTGCTGCAAACATTTGAGAAGGAAGCTCACCTTCATTTTAATAAAATTAAAAATATCTAGTTATATTTCCTATGATGAGGCTGAATTGGCTTAAGGTAGACATTGTATAGAATACTGGCAGGTAGATGCCTGTCCTTCTTCTCTTACTTTTCCTCCCATCACTCTGACCTCTAAAACCCAATTTAATTATAGGCCTGCCTGTGGAAGATTCAGCTGAACTTCAAGGCATTTCCAGCAAAGTATTTCTGTCCTAGGACTAACCCCAAATTTTGCAGAGGTACCCCAGGCATGATCTCAAAATTGAATGAAGTTCTAGCTGTACTGAATGAGTAAGAGTACAATTTCTTAACTCCTACTTTCATTTCATTGTGGGTCTTTCTTTTTTTTTGTTTTCGATCATTTTCTTTTGAACATTAATTTCCAAAAGATTTTCAGTTACAAATTTTCTCCCCATTTCTACCCTCCCCTCACTCCAAGATGGCATGTATTCTAATTGTCCCATTCCCCAGTCGTCCCTCCCTTCTATCATCCCCCTTCTCCTTCTCCCCCCCCCCATCCCTTTTCCCCTTACTTTCTTGTGGGGAAAGATAGATTTCTATGCCCCATTGCCTGTATATCTTATTTTCCTGTTGCATGAAAAACCATCTGCTTTTAAAACTTTGAGTTCCAAATTCTCTCCCCTCCTCCCTCCCCACCCACTAAGGCAAGCAAGTTTAACACAGGCCACACATGTTCCTCCCTCCTATCTTGTCCCCCTTTATTCAATTTTCTCCCTTGATCCTGTCCCTTTTCAAAAGTGTTTGATTTTGATTACTTCTTCCCCCTATCTGCCTTCCCTTCTGTTGTTTATCCCCTCCCTCTACCTTCATGTGGGGTAAGATACCCATTTGAGTTGATATGGTATTCCCTCCTCAAGTCAAATCTGATGAGAGCATGATTCACTTATTCCCCATCAACTGCCCCCTCTTCCCTTCCAAAGTACTGCTTTTTCTTGCCACTTTTGTGTGAGATAATTTACCCCATTCTATCTCTCCCTTTCTCTCTCTCTCAATATATTCCTCTCTCTGCTGGTGGAGTTGTGAACTGATCCAGCCATTTTGGAGAGCAATTTGGAACTATGCCCAAAGAGATATAAAAATGTTCATACCCTTTGACCCAGCAATACTACTCCTAGGGTTGTATCCCAAAGAGATCACACAAGTGGGAAAAGGACCCATATGTACAAAAATATTTATAGCGGCTCTCTCTGTAGTAGCTAAGAATTGGAAATCAAAGGGATGTCCATCAATTGGGGAATGGCTGAACAAGCTGTGGTATATGAAGGTAATGGAATACTATTGTGCTATAAGAAATGGGGATGATACGGACTTCATAACAACTTGGAAGAACCTACATGACATAATGCAGAGTGAGCAGAGCAGAGCAAGGAGAACATTATACACAACCACAGATATATGGATTCTGTGATGACTAAGCCCGGCAGACTTTGCTCTTCTCAGCAGCACAATATGTAGAGACAGCTCCAAAGGACTCACGATGGAGAGTGATATCTACATACAGAGAAAGAATATGAAGTATGAATGCAGATCAAGGCATACTTCATGCT
>CM053622.1:604868214-604922269 GCA_028646595.1 Phalanger gymnotis
TTAAAAAAATAGATGTTCAAAAGTAAAAAAGTTTTTTTTTTTTTCATGCAACTAGAAAATAAGATGCACAGGCAATGGGGCATAGAGATTTATCTTGCCCTACAAGAAAGTAAGGGAAAGGGGGATGGGAGGGGAATGAGGGGACGGAGGGGAGGGCAGACTGGGGAACAGGGCAACCAGAGTGTACGCCATCTTGGAGTTGGGGGAGTGGAAATGGGGAGAAAATCTGTAATTCGAACGCATGTGAAAATCAATGCTGAAAACTAAACATATTAAAAAAAAAAAGAAAGAGTGGTAGATCAGTGAAATAGGTTAGGGACACAAGACACAGAAGTCAATGACTATAGCAATCTACTCTTTGATAAACCCAAAGAATCCAGCTTCTGGGCTAAGAATTTACTGTCACAAAAACTGCTGGGAAAACAGGAAAATGGTATGGCAGAAACTGGACATAGACCAATATCTTACACTGTATACCAAAATAAAGTCAAAATAGGTTCATGATTTAGAAATAAAGGCTGATACTGTAAACAATTTGGGAGAGCAGGGAATAGTTTACCTATCAGATCTACGGGAAAGGAAAGAATTCATGACCCAACAAGAGATAGAGAACATTACAAAATGCAAAATGGATAATTTTGATTTTGTTAAACTAAAAAGTTTTGTGTAAACAAAGCCAATGCAACAAAGATTAGGAGGGAAGCAGAAAATTGAGGTAAAATCTTTTTTTGGGGGGGGAGGGGACAGAGGTAGGCATTTATTATGCTCCTTGAGAGAGTGGGTCTAGTGCTTGCTGGAACACTCACGCTGATACAGCTGCAAGAGCAGGGGTAACCATTCCCTCCACTCCTGCTAGAGTTATGGTTAGTTTACAATTTTTGTTTTTTACATAGTTTTCCTAGGTTATACAGTTTATATAGGTAGGATAATAAGGATACAGAAGCAAAAGTGATGTTAATTAGATTTTCCTTGTCTTAGTTTAAGATTAATCTACATTCTTTTACTTCCCTTACTTTTCCTCTTTAACATATGCAAATTATGCAAATCAGTAGGCCTGGACTCTTGACCAAGACCAGACCCTAGATAAGCTTGAACTGGTTCAACCTGGTTTGGCCTCTCTAATTCCCCAGACTGCCTTCCCAAAAAGCATGTGCATGCATACAAGCCTCTGACCTCTCACCTGACTGACCTTGAAGCCTGATTTCTTCTAAAGCTGGGGGGGGGAGGGGAGGAAATACGCTTTTAGTTCTGTGGACACAAAACTCCTTCTCCCATTTCTTACAATTTCCACCTCTTCTGTTATTCAAATTTTTGTTTCCACATTTTTAATACTCCCTTACTCTCTCATATGAATTTTTCTCCTTAATCATCACTCCCTTTAAGTATATATGGGAAGGATTGATCGACACATTGACAAATCAAAGGGGGCAGTCCCCTTTGTAAATATAGATACAAAGACTCAAAAGAAAAATGATAATGCAATTGTCCCCTTAAGATTCAAAAGTCTCTTCCCGCAAGGCTGTTTGGCAGGGAACAACATCAGTGAAGTCTTCTGGTCCTTGGTATTTGTTCCAGCCATCTCCAGCACATTCTTCTTGCCTTCTTGTAGGAACAAGCTTTCTTTCCATTCTCCTACAAAAGTTACCTTAGCACAATTTCAAGTTACCATTTCTAATCCTTATACCCTGATCATTTTTACAAATTCAAAATTGGAACTTTGGCCAATTACCATGTTTAAGAAATTTACATCAGAACCCAGTTCCTCATACCTTACATTAACTCTTTACATACTTTACTTAACATACTTTACATTAACATTTCCTCACCAGGAGGATGATATTTCATTAAGGAATTAACAGCAGACTCCAGCACATATATAAATTCATTAGATAACCAATTCTTAACACAGCACATAAAACATCATAAACTTTTAGTCATGCAATGTTTCTTTGATGGCATTTACAAAATAAACCACAAGCTATTCTTCTTTTAACCTTAATAATTGTAACAAAGTTTTAGACAAGCATGATATTAACCAAATAGCAAAATAATATTCTCACAAGCCCTTGACTTGTCTCCATACCATTTCCAAGAAAAAACCTAACTTAATACTAGTCCCAGTCCTATAGTAATCTAAGATGTTCCATAATCAATTATTTTAATAGGTTTATGAAACCTTCTGATTATAGAAATTTGCCACCAAGAGGGTAGGGACTTAGAGTAAGGGGACCATATTTTCCCCACCTTCCTGTCAACTCCAGGCAGAGGCCGTGTCAAACTGCAAGCTGCATTGAGCCAGGCTTAGTCTGCCAGGTTTCAGTTAAGTCAAGAGGGTCCCACCTCAGCACATGTGGAACAGTTGCCCCCTCAACTTTACAAAGAAATCATACCTGCAGCTTGTGCCTGCCTTCCAACAGGGCTTCTGCCATCTTGGGTCAGCCTTCCTTGATACTCACACCTGGAGTTAGAGAGAGAAAATCTTTATAACCAATGTCTCTGATAAAGGCCTCATATCTAAAATATACAGGGAACTGGGCCAAACTTATAGAAACAAAAGCCATTCCCCAAATGAGAAATGGTCACATGATATGAACAGGCAGTTTTCAGAGGGAGAAATTAAAGATATCTATCAGCATATGAAAAATGCTCTAAATCAGTATTGATTAGAGAAATACAAATCAAAACAACCCTTAGGTACCATATCTTTTCTGTTAGATTGGCTAAGATGACAAAACAGGAAAATACTAAGTGCTGGAGAGGATGTTGGAAAATTGGAACATTAATATATTGTTGGAGTTTTGAATAGATCCAGCCATTTTGGAGAGCAATTTGGAACTATATCCAGAGGACTATAAAAATGTGCATACCCTTTGATTCGGCAATACCACTCCTAGGGCTATATCCCAAAGAGATCACCCAGGTGGGAAAGGAACCTGTATGTACAAAAATATTTATAGCAGCTTTTTTTGTGGTGGCAAAGAATTGGAAATCAAAGAGATGCCCATCAGTTGGGGAATGGCTGAAAAAGTTTTAGTATGTGAATGTAATGGAATACTATTGTGCTATAAGAAATGGGGAACATACAGACTTCATAATAACCTGGAACGTCCTACATGATATGATGCTAACTGAGAGGAGCAGAACGAGGAGAACATTGTACACAACCACAGACAGATTGCTTCTGTGGTGACTAACTTTGATGAACTTGGCTCTTCTCAGCAATACGAGGTTCAAAGACAGCTCCAAAAGACTCATGGTGGAAAAAAACTAGCTATATCCAGAGAAAGAACAGTAGAGTCTGAATGCAGATTGAGGCAAACTATTTGCTCTCTTTTTTCTCTTCTTTTTTGGTTTTGTTTCTTCTTTCTCATGATTCATTCCATTGGTCATAATTCTTCTTTGCAATTTGACTATTGTGTAAATAATTTTAAGGCAAAGGTTTACGTAGAATCTATATTAGATTGCATGCCGTCTTGGGGGGACTGGGAGGGGAGGTAAGGGAAGAGAATTTGAACATTGAGAACATGTAGAACTAAGTGTTGTAAGCTAAAAATTAAAAAAAAAATCTAATTAAAAAAAAGAAAGAAAGGAAAACAAAACCTTTGTAACAAATATGCATAATCAAACAAAGCAAACCTGGAACTGAAGGCTAAAAAATAAAAAAGAATACTTTTTATTTTGAAAAAGAGATACAAAAATTCACTGCAGAAAATAATTCCTTAAAAATAAGAATTGGGCAATTGAAAACCAATGACTCCACAAAACATCAAGAAACAATAAAAGAAAGTTAAAAGAATGAAAAAAAAAGAATAAAATATGAACTATCTCATTGGGAGAACAACTGACCTGGAAAATGGATCAAGGAGAGATAACATAGGAATTACTAGACTACCTGGAAGCCATAGTCAAAGAAAGAGCCTAGATATGATTTTAAAGGAATTATCAAGGGCAACTGCTCTGATATCCTAGAACCAGAGGGTGATTTTTTTTTTAATCCACCAATCACTTTCTAAAAAAAAAAGATCCCCAGATGATAACTCCCAGATATATTTGCAATGGCAAGCAAAGTGGGACTTTTTTCTGTTTCTATCTTTTGAAGTACTTCTCAGCACTAAGGCAACCAAGTACCTTTGATTGAATATTGCCTTTGAATCGAGTCTTTGATGATCTGCTTAAGTCACAAGAAAGCCTAAGTCACATGAGTTTCAGTCACATGGTTGTGATGCCCTCTGACACTGAAGAAGTGAATATATACTTTGAAGTTAGCATTTGGCTTGGGGGCTCACTCATTGGAAGAGTGTTTATGTGATTTTAAAGAGCCCCCTCCCCCCACCTTGGCTTTGAAAACCTAGATGTTGGTGCTTCTCTCTCTGGTAACTATGTATGTATTGTCTTAGTCAGGCAGTTAGAAGCCCTGTCTGTTGATTTGTGTTTATTTTCTCTATTTATAATTTCTACTTGTAATTTTTGTTTATATTTTCTCTGAAGTTCAGGGTACTGACTTTTTCCCCTGAACTAAGTGAATGATATGTGCAATATGTTTAATTAAAGCAAGATTGTAGATCCCTTAAAGTTGCTTTCCTTAAAAAAAAGCAGATCAAAGAACTTGTGCTGGCAGCCCTCCTGTGTGCTAGTGTTATTGGCCTAACATCTCCACAGCAGCTGAAAGCAGCATTGGTGTTACAATATTATACCAAATTTCAGAGTTCCCAGGTCAAGGGGAAAATATAGTAAGTAGCCAGAAAAGAATCAATCAAATATTGTGAAGTTGGCTGTCAGGATCACGTGAGGTTTTAGTGATCAAAATTTACATTCTTTGGGCAGAGCATCCACAGGTAAGGACAGGTATAATACCCTATATGGACAGCGGGAGAGGAATGAGGAAAGGAAAGGGAAAAGGAAAGAGAAATGGAAAGTGAAAGGGAAAGGGAACAGGAAAGGGAAAGGGAAACGAAGGGGGAGATAAGCCCAACAGGAAGTATATATGTGTGTGTGTGTGTGTGTGTGTGTGTGAGTGTATGTGTGTGTTTGTGTGATATATATGTGTGTGTGTATGTATGTATGTATATATATATATACATATACATAAGGTAAGTTACATTTCTATATATAACTGTATATATATATGTATATATATACATATACATAAGGTAAGTTACATTTCTATATATAACTGTATATATATATATGTATATATATATATATATACAGTATGAGTATATACAGTTTCATAAAACTGTATATACTCATATACATATATACATATATATATTTAAATATAGAAATGTAACTTACCCAATAAGGAAATAGGAGTGGAAGGGGGTAAGATAAAGGGAGGTGGTAATGAAAGAGAGGGCAGATTAAGGGAAGCAGTGATTATAAGCAAAATAGACTTTTGAGGTAAGAGAATGAAGAGAAGAAACAGAAGAAAAGGGATGAGAGGAATAGGTAGTGATCAGAATTGTGAATGTGAATGGGATGAGCTCACCCATAAAATGGAAGCAGATAAGAGAATAGATAAGAAACCAGAATCCAACAATACATTGTTTACAAGAGACACACTTGAAACCGAAACACAGAGTTAAAGGGCTAGAGAAGAACCTAGTATATTTCAGCTTAAGTAAATAAGACAGGAGTAGCAATCATGATATCAGACAAATCAAAAGCAAAAATAGATTTAATTAGAAGAAATGTGCAAGGACATTTCATTATGCTAAAAGATGCCATGGACAATTAAGTAACATATAAAAAAATTCCAGCTAGTTGCTATGATAAAGACTTCATTTCTCAAATAATATACTCAGTATAGAACTGAGTAAAATTTCTAAAAATAAAAGCCATTTTCCAACTGAAAAATGGTCAAAATATATAAACAGGCAATCTTCAGAAGAAATGCAAGCCATTTTAAAAAATACTCAAAATCACTATGGATTAGAGAAATGAAAATTAAAACAATTTTGAGGTACCAATGTACACTTATCAAAAATAACAAATATTGGAGGGTATAAGCAAAAAATAAAAAAAATAAATAAGTACACTAATAAATTGTTGATGGAATAGTGAACTGGTCCAACCATTCTGGAGAATAATTGGAACCATGCTCCAAGGGCAACAAAACTAGGCATAGGCTTTGACCCTAAAATACCACTACTAGGTCTATATGCCAAAATAATCAATGAAAAAGGAAAAGTATATGTACAAAAATTTTTATAGCAGCTTTTTTGTGATGGGAAAGAGTTGAAAATTGAGAGATGCCCATCAGTTGGAGAATGACTGAACGAGTCCTGGCGTATGATTGTGCTATAAGAAATGATGAGTGGGGTGGTTTCAAAAAAAAAAAAACATGTCAAGAACTATATGAACTGATTCAAATTGAAGTAAGAAGAACTAGGAGATCATCGTGCATAGTAACAGCAATGTTGTAATGATGATCAGCTATGAAAGACTTGACTACTCTGATCAATACAATGATCCAAGGCAGTTCCAAAGGATTCATGAAGAAAAAAAGAGAGAACTCTGAGTACAAATTGAAGTATAATTTTCTCACTTTACTTCTCTTGCTTTTTAAAAAATATGATTAATATGAAATGTTTTACATGATTTCATATATGTAATTGATATATTTCTTGCTTTGTTGGTAAGTGTGGGAGAGAATTTGGAACTCAAAATGTAAAAAGAAAAGAATGTTAAAAATAAATAATAAATTAAAATTTTTTTTTTTAAAGCTAAGCCAAATAAAAATCAGTATCCCCCCAAAGCACTTTCATAACACTGACCCCTTCCTACATTTGCAATCTTCCTAAACATTGCAAAACCCAACCAAACTCTCTCTCTCTCTCTCTCTCTCTCTCTCTCTCTCTCTCTCTCTCTCTCACACACACACACACACACACACACACACACACACACACACACACACAGACACACACACGCACACACACGCATTTCATGATCCAATGACAGTAGCCACTTTGCTGTTCCTTAAAAATAATGGTCCATCTCCACACTCTGAGCATTTTCACTAGTTGTCTCACATGCCTGGAATTATCTCCCTCCTCATCTCTGCTTTTTAGTTTCCCTGGTTTCCTTCAGGTCTCCATTTAAGTCCCACCTTCTACAAAAAAAGCATTTCCCAGTTCCCAGTCCTATTTAATCTTAGTCTCTTCCCTCTGGGACTAAACCTCCTCAAATTTAACCTGTATATATCATGTTTGTACATAATGGTTTGCATGGTGTCACACCTCATTAGACTATAAGCTCCTTGAGAACAGGAACTGTTTTTTGTTTTTTCCTTTCCTTTGTAACTTCAGTGTTTATCATGGTGCTTGGCACATAGTAGATGCTATATAAATGATTATTCCCTTCCCTTTTTGCCTTTGGCAAGTGTTTTCTTGATTGGGTCTTCTTACATCACCCAGACTAGAAGGGCTAGGGCCACTCAAAGGTCTGATTCCACTACTGATTGGATTGTTATAGGAGCATTGAGCTGCTTCATTTCTGACCTGTGTTAGTTTACCACTCCTTGAGAAACCTGGGGTTTCATGCTCAGGAATTTATCATATTGAGTCACACTTAACCCATTGCAAATCAGAGTTCAAAAGCCAAAAGTTCCAACAGTTTTCACCTTCCTGACAGCAAGAAGTAAAGGTGTACATTACATCACCCATCCTACTAGCTTTCAAAACCTACCAATAAACAAAAAAAATGAATTTTGAACAGAGGCAGGTAATTATAATTGAATCTATAAGATACAGAAGCAAGAAGCCCTAGAAGGTAGAAGCCTTATGAATTAACAATTCCTCTACTAAACTCCATGGTTCAGTAGAGTATACAATCCAATCTTGTACTTGTGCTTTGAGACCCACTTATGGATTTCTAAGTTTCTTCAGAGTTTCTACAAATATACCCTAGCCCTGCCCTTCTCCAATTAAAGTCTTATAATAAATAGTAGATATTGACTCTGCCCAAATACATGAGGAGGAGGAGAAAGTATAGGAAGGGGAGAGAACTATACATTCTTCTGCCTGGTATTTTCCTTAAGTTAGGGACCTCCCAAAGGGGCATAAACCTTTGGACAACTACCCCAACCCTGTAAAAAATAACAAATGTTGATTTTGAGGAATTAGAAAACTGCAGAACAGAAAAAAATTTGGAACAAGGAACAAGAGCACATGGTACACTAGGCTTGAAGGAAACATAACTGCAATCCAATTGGGAGCAGTACTTTTCTTCTAGAAGCTACATGGAACAGAGACAGAGGTCAGTGAATCTCAAATTTTCCAAGAGTAGGAAAGTAAGATAATGTTATGACATAGCAGTCTCCGTAAGAAATGTGAAAATTTCCCATAAAAAGGGAGGATTCAGAAAGTGAGCAATAGGGGAATATAAGGAAAGGGAGAGCTAAAACTATCTTGAATTCATGAAGAAGAAAATCTATGAAAAAACCAATAACACAAATAGAGAAATATACTAAAATTAGAAGAAAGTATGAGTACTCAAATATTCAAAAGAATATAAATGCCAATAAATAAATATGGTGAGACAAAAGAAATTTAACTAACACCTGATGAGATACAGAACCGTGAGGATGTCTAAGAAAGTATGGAGCCACAGCAAGATTCAGAATAATTCAAAAGAGAAATAAGAATCTTGAGAGAAGATAGAAGAGATAAGATGGCAGAGAATATATGCTTAATAACAGAAATAACTAGCATAATAGAAAAACCTTTAATCAACAGGGATGAATCTCTCTGAAAAAATCAAGAAAACAATAGATTTGGAATTCAGATAAACTGAATTGAAGGACTAGGAGAAGAGAAGCAAAATACAATAATGTTAAAAATAACACATGGCCTCTACATAAACAAAATTCATTTATCTCAGAGAAAGATGCACAGAGACAAGGATTTGGGTCAGCCACAAGAACATGACAAATTGAAAAACATCAATACCATAATGCAAAGAATAATACAACAAAACTGTCCAGAGCTTCTGAATGTAGAAAATATTAAGTGAAAGAACTCACATGTCAGTGACAGAAACAAACAACCAAAACAAAAACAAACAAAGCAATAAATAAATAACCTGTGCTACAAACTCCAAAACACACAGTGATTTAGTTTAATAACTCCAATGACAAACAACTGCAATTAGTAATTGCAAATGGCTAAGAGAAGGATCTTCAAATACAAAAGAAAGGAATTTCAAATAACACAAGATTGCTCTATATCCATAAAAAAACCATAGAGGGTAATACAATATCTTCCAAAAGCAAAGGAGTTAAAGATGCAATAAGGACATAACCTGGAAACCCAGACTAATAATCAATGAAAATAAGATGGATGTTAATTAGACTCTTCTGGAAAGGTATGCTTCCTATATATTCCTTTTTATAAATCATATTTTCAGATTGGTTTTTTGGATTGGAAATATTTCATTTCTTCTTTCATTCTGCTTTCTTTGGGCTTTAATATTTCTCACAGTTATCACTGATTTTTTGGAGTTCTTTCTCTTCCGCTTTTTTTCAGAGTGCTCACTGGTCTAAAGATATTTTCCAGACCTTCTTGTCCTAAGTTGTAGATCCTCCTTTTGAATTTTTCATTATGAACTCTAATTGACTCCTCTTTTCTTTCTTTAATTCTTTTATTAGGCCCTTCAACTTCTACTGCTTTTGTAGATATTACATTTTCTTATCTGGGTTCTAGATGTATTGAATACAAAATTATTCTTTTCTGATCTTTTTACATCTATTCTCCTATCCCTCAATACAGCTGTGGTAAAACATAAACTTTTATTTTTTGTTTTCACTAGTTCTGTTCTGCTCCTCTCTCTGGGAGTATCTTTGGAGGAAGGATAGGAAAGATGATTTCTTTTCTTTCCACTACTTTAGTTTCTGTAGTTTTTATTGGTACATATTTTTTGTTGTTTTGGCATATATATAGTTTATTCCTTGATATTTTGAGGTAACATGTTTTAATGGAATTTATAAATAATTTCTCGTTTAGTATTATTTTTATCTTGATATCTTCCACATCTTCCTTATTCTGCCAGTCTGGTACACAATATGACTCACCTACCTTTTTATTAATAATCCATTTCCTTAAAGATTTCTTTTATGCTAGTATTTTGTGAGTGCGTTTACTTATTATGCATCTCTCTGTTGAGCTTTGGGTACTCTGAAATTGTTTGTTTTTTTATCAGTTATAGTGTTCAATGACAGCCACATAACTGACAGAAAGCATTAGCCTTAGAGAGATTAAGTGACTTGTAGAGGATCACAGATTCACTATGGCCATATTTGAGACTGAAACTCAGTTTTTTTTTTTTTCTGACTTCAAGGCAAGCTCTCCTATAACCATTCCACTTTGCGGATGAGAAACTGAAGCTCAGATAGGTCACACATCTATTAATTATCAAAGATGAGTTTAAGCCTAATTCTTCCTATTTCCTGCTTAGCACACCAGCCATTACACCATACCAGTCAGTCACTCACCCCATACTTGTTAAGTGCCTGCTATGTGCCAGGCTTTGTGCTAACCACTGACAATACAAAGAAAGGAAAAAGACAGGTTGCTCTCAAGAAGCTTACAACCTAAAGTGGCAGACAACATGGTAACAATTATGTACAAACAAGCTATATACAAGATAAATTTTAAATAATTAAGAGAGGAAAGGCACTAGAATTAAAGGGATGTCAGGAAAAACTTCAAGTAGGATATAGGATTCTATCTGGTATTCGAAGGAAGCCAGGGAACTTAGGATTTAGAGCTGAAGAAGGAAATCATTGTATGCACATGGAATAGCTGTATGAAAAGCCCAGAACCTGGAAATGTAGTTTTATGTTTCAGGAACAACCTGGAAGCCAGTGTCCCTGGATCAAAGAATATGTGGTGGAGTGTAAGCTGTAAGACAAAAGGAAGGGGGGCAATTTATGAAGGGATTTAAATGTTAAACAGAAGGCTTTGCATTTCATCCTGGAATGTGATAGGGAGGCACTAGAATTTATAGAATGGGTGGAGAGTGCAGTGACATGGTCAGATCTGTGTTTTAGGAAGATTGGTGACAGCTAACTGGAGGGTGGAGTGGAATAAGAAAAGATTTGAGGTAGAGAGACCAATCAGTAGGCTATTACAATAGTCCAGGTGTGAGGTGGTGAAAGATTTCACCAGAGTAGTGGTGTTATAAGAGAAAAGAAGAGGGTATATACAATCAGGCAATCAAGAAACATTTGTTAAGAGGCTTCTCTATGTGCCAGGCACTGTGCTAAGTGTTGAGGATACAAAAAGGGAGGAAAAAAATAATTGGGTGCTGAAGATATAAAAAGGCAAAAAAAAAAAAAAAAATAGCCCTTGCCTTCAAAAAGCTTATAATCTTTTGTATGCTTTATTTGTTTTTTACTTTTTAAAAAAATTATTTTATTTTTAATTTATGGAATAAAACAAGCATTTCCACAAAAGAGAATAATTAAAAAGTTAATTGCACATGAAACTCCAAATCTATTATGTACATCTTGCTATTCCTTTTAAATGTGTAATAAAGTTATCATGTAAATTTATTTTTTCTTCCTCTCCACCATGTCCTAGAAATTACTATCATTAGACAAAATTTTCTTTGTATGCATATGTGTGTATAATTATGTATGTATGTATGTATCCATATATGTATGTATGTAAAATCATCTCTACAGACTTCTATTTACCACTTCTTTCTCAGGATACAGATAGCATCTTCCTTCATATGTCCTGTATAATTAATTTGAGTATTTATAATAAATGATTTCTTCACTCGGTTGTTCTTAAAACAACATTGCTGTTACTGTATACAGTGTTCTCTTGGTTCTGCTCATTTTGCTCTTCATTATTTCATGCAAGTCTATGCATGTTTTTCTAAGATCATTGAGCTCATCATATACCATAACTTGTTCAGCCACTTTCCAATTGACAGGCATCCCCAAAATTTCCAGTTCTTTGCCACCACAAAGAGAGCTGCTAGAAATGTTTTAGAACTGAGAGTTGTTGTTGCTTTTCCTTTTTTCTAATCACCCTTGAAAATAGACCTAGCAGTGGTATTGCTATGTCAAAGGGTATAGGCAGTTTAATAATTCTTTGGCCACAATTTCAGATTACTCTCCAGAACAGTTGGATCAGTTTACAATTCCACTAACAATGAATTAGTGTCCCAATTTTTCCATATCCCCTCCAACATTTGTTGTTTTCCCTTTCAATCATTTTAGCCAATCTGATAGCTATAAAATATCTTGAGGACATTTTAATTTGAATTCCTCTAATCAGTAATGATTTAGAGCATTTTTTAATATGATTATAAATGCCTATCCATATCCTTTGACATTTATCAATTGGGGGATGACTCATATTCTTATAGATTTGACAAAGTTCCTTATATATTTGATATATGAGACCTTTATCTGAGAAACTGTTTATAGATTTTCCCCCTAATTTTCTGCCTTCCTTCTGATATTGGCTACATTAATTTTATTTGTACAAAACCTTTTTTAATGTAAATATTTAATGCAAATATCCATTTTATACCTCAGCCTGCTCTCTATCTCTTATTTAATCAAATGTCCCCTATCCATAAGCCTGATAAGCAATATGTTCCATGTTCTTCAGATGTTTTTGTAATATCTCTCTTCATATCTAGGTCATGTATTCATTTTGACTTGGTAAATGATATAAGATATTGCTTTATATCCAATTTCTGCCATACTACTTTCCAGTTTTTCCAACAATTTTTTTACCAAATAATGAATTATTACCCCAAAGAGTTTACATTTGTCAAATATGATTTTACTATATTTATTTGCTGCTGTAAATTGTATGTCTACTCTGTTCCATTGATCTACTTTTCTGTTTCTTAGCTAGTACAGCTTACAATCTAATGAGAGAGACAACATAAAACAAACATATACAAAACAAGCTATGTACGAGATGATATTATGAAAGTAAAACTAACAGGCCTTGAGAACAGACTGGATATGGGGAAGAAGAGAAGAGAGAAAGTGAAGAATTAAGTATAACATCCTGGTTGTGAGTCTGGATGACTCGGGGGATAGTGGTGCCTTCAGCAATAATAAAGAAGTTAGAGTAAGGATTGGGAGAAGACAACAATAAATTTAGTTTTGGACTTGCTGATTTTATTTCTGGGACTTGCTATTCAAGATGTACAATATACAGCAGGAGGTCAGCAGAGTAGTTAGGGATGGATGAGATAATTTGAGAATTGTCTGCATAGAGATTCATGGGAGTTGATGCAAATAACAAATAAAACAACAGGAAAAGAGAAGGCCTAGGAAAAGAGAAAAGGGTCCTGTGGCTCACAGAGAGTTAGTGAGCATGACTTGGATGAAAATGCAGAAAAAGAGATTGAGACATGGTCAGATAGGTAGGAGGAGAAGCAAGAGAATGTAATGTCACAAAAACCTAGAGAAAAAGGAGCACCAAGGAGAAGAGGGCAATTCATAATATCGAAGATTTCAAAGGGGTTAAGATGAATGAAGTCTGAGAAAAGGTCATTTAGATTTAATAGTTTTTTCCCAATTATATGTCAAGACAATTTTTAGCATTTATTTTTACAAGATTTTGAGTTCTAAATTTCTCTTCCTTCCTCCCTCCCTTCCACTCTTCCTAAAATGGTAGGCAATTTGATATAGGTTATACATGTGCTCCCATGTAAAATGCATTTCCATGTAGTCACAGCTGTGAAAGAAGAAAGATCAAAAGGAAAACAACCATGAAAAAAGAATAAAGTAAGTGAAAAAAAACTTTGCTTCAATCTTTCTTTAGCGTCCATGAGCTCTTTATCTGGATGTGGATAGCATTTTCCTTCATGAGTTCTAAAAGGTCATTAGATTTTACAATGAAGGGATTATTAATAACTTTGGAGAGAGCAATTTTGGTTGAATGATGAATTCAGGAGCCAAACTGTAGAGTGGGTATGAGAGGAAAGGAACTGGAGTCACTTATTGTAGATAACCCTGTGAAGTTTAGTCACAAAGGGGAGGAAAGATATGGGACAATAGAGGGGAAGAATGGATTAAGTGAGGGTTTTTTGAGAATGGGAGACACATGGACATGTTTGTAGGCAGTAGAGAATTAGCTAAACACATAAGGAACATGACTTAAATAGATCCAATAATCTCAAGTTACAAATCAAAGTTTGTATTTTTGTTGCTGCTGTACAGTCATTTCAGTTGTGTCCAAATGTTTGTGACCTCATTTGGGGATTTTCTTGCCAAAGACACTAGATTGGTTTGCCATTTCCCTTTCCAACTCATTTTATGGATGAGGAACTGAGACAAAGTTAAGTGACTTCCCCAGGGTCTTATAGCTAGTATATGTCTGAGGTTGGATTTGAACTCATGAAAATGTCTTCCTCATTCTAAGCCTAGTGCTCTAGTCGCTGCATGTATAACCTGTCCTAAAGGTTATATAGTAAATAAGAAACCTGTCACATTGATTTCAACATTCTTATACCAAATCTACCTCCTCATAGTCCTGCCATTTTTAAAAATATACACATTTTTTATTTAGGAAAAATTAGGAGAGAGAAAAACATTGGAAACACTATGTATACCTATAGTCACATGATTATTTCTCCCCTTTCTCATGGAATGAGACAAAGGTAAATTTATGGATCATTTCAGAAATTGGGGAGCTGAGTTTCGTTATATTAATAGCGCTTAAAAGCCACTTCAGTACTAAAATCATATAATCCATAAACCTCTGAAATTATGCATATGAAAAGGAACTTCACAGAATCCCTAACCCATGCTGAACTCTAGTGGCACAGATGGGCACCACAGTCCCTAGAGCTAAACAGAACAGAGCCTGGAAAGTAGCCAGGGGCAGAGTATAACACAGGGAAGGATTTTTTTTTCTAAAGCTATGTGTATTGGAAACTTGGTAATAAAAGTATATAAAATTGGTTTTTATCTTCAACTTATATTTATAAGAATATGACTCAGAGTAAACAGGGAAGTGATGTGAAAATATATTTTGAGTCCTTTCATCATAGAAAGTCCCTTCAGAGGGCATTTCTTGAGAGAAAGAACAAGTAATAACTTTAAAATACCAATTACCATACATCCTTTATTTCTTATCTTCCATAGATATTCTTGTGCTAGGTGGTTGTATGTGAAGATGTGTAAAACTTTTATTTTCTTTATACTTTTTGCATATTCTTGAAACATATATATATAATATTTATATGTGTATATATAGTATATATATAATGTATATATATATATATATATATATATATATATATGTTTCAAGAATATGTGTGCATGTGTGGGTGTGTGTAACTCCCTACATCCTAAGTGCTTGATGAACTTAACTACTCTTTTTAGCTGCTACTCAGTTGAAGATAAAGATAGAGAAAGGATCAGAGGATCATATAATTTTACTAACTTTGATAAGGCAGCTGCTTTATAGTTTCTAGGAAGACTATAAGAAAATAAGGATAAGGTAGAGTTTGGAGGAAACCTAGAAATACGCTGAGAAACAGAGATACTGGCTTGCCCAGGATTGTACAAATACTCAATAATAAAGCCAAAACCGGAAAAATGTAATTTAAGCATAGTTAATATTATTAATATCATGCTCAAAGTTATCTCCTTTTAAAAAAAATTGCATTTTCCATAGTCTAGCAAAAGCTGAGAATATATTCCTGACCAACAGCATTCTCAAAGAAAATGTTAGTGTTAGAATAACCCTAGATTCTTTTGCTTAGAATGAGGTTGTAGCC
The DNA here is from genome assembly GCA_028646595.1 of Phalanger gymnotis. Lineage (NCBI taxonomy): Eukaryota > Metazoa > Chordata > Mammalia > Diprotodontia > Phalangeridae > Phalanger > Phalanger gymnotis. The sequence continues at coordinate 604,883,980 of CM053622.1, forward strand.
ATAAGAATTCCATGGAATGATATTTAAAGTAATAACTCCTAACTAGTGATATGAATTTTTAAATTTATATGGACATCATAATTTGTATCCAGTATATGGCAGTTGATTCATCTCACTTAGTAGTTCTGTGCTTATGAAACTGGTGAATAGTATCTGCTGTTTGGAGATTTTTTTTCAAGGCATTATTATGCAGTATAATAGAACTAGGGGCTCTGGTACAGTGGAAAGAGCCTTGTATTTGAAGTCAGAAGACTGAGGTCTATATTTGGGATTCTGTATGACCTCAAGCCAGGCAAGTCAGTTAAACTCTCTATCTCAGCTTCCTGCTATGAATCTGCTTTTCTTGATTGTTGAAACAGGGATAAAAAAAATGTAGTGTAAAGAACACACAACACAGGAAAACTCTGTTACTATGAACAAATTACTTGATTTCTCTGGGCCCAGGTTTACTGCTCTGTATAGACAATAAACAAATATAAAGGAATCATCCTAAACAATCTCCAAGGTCCCCTTCATGCTGCTTCTAACATCTAAGGCTACATTTGCTTTCCTTACACAGTTTTATGGATTTTTAATATGTACCTTAGAAGGAAGCTAGTAAGCTTTCTCTGTATTATGGGGTTGTCTCTGCTGAACCTGATATTTAAGGAAATATCCAAGATGATCATTAGAAAACAGTTTGGGAAATTTCTTATGGGTCACAGAGGAAACAATTCCCCCCCCCCCCCCCAGGGTGTCTGTGGAGCTGTCTTTGCTGACTTGTTTGAAGGTTTCCTTTTTTTTTTAACTTCTAGCATTTTCTATAACATGAAGAATCTGCTAGAGAAAAACACTATTGCAAAGAACTCACTTTCTTATTCATTTTCTATTAAGTACTTCCCGATTTCATGGGAGGTAGAAGTTAAACATTTTCCTTATACTCTGTCCTGAGTAATGGACACATCTGATTGATATTATAACAAGAAGGTACACATTTAGTTAGGAGTGGTGTCTAGGGGAAGTTTCTGGAAAATGTCAAAGTTGTCTTTTGTCCTTAATGTTCAACCTGAACCATTTGATAAGGTCTATGGTGAGATCATTTGTATTTTTTTCTTTTCTTATTGCTTGGAGTGGTCAAATTTCAAGAGAGAACTGGCATTCTTTCTTTCTTTCTTCCTTCCTTCCTTCCTTTCTTTCTTTCTTTCTTTCTCCCTCTCTCTTTCTTTTTTTCTTTCTTTCTTTCTTCCTTCCTTCCTACTTTCCTTCCTTCATTTCTTTCTTTCTTTCTTTCTTTCTTTCTTTCTTTCTTTCTTTCTTTCTTTCTTTCTTTCTTTCTTTCTTTCTTCTTTTTCATTCAGTGAAGAACAACTTCCCATGTAGGAGATACTATTTACTTTCTTGTGAGGAGAGGCTGAAAACAATAAGGGCGACCTGGGTTTGAAGCAAGTCCATTTCTCTCTTCTGCTCTTCAGGAATAATTGACATCATAAATATAGCATTGGAAGGAACTTCTGCTAGTCCAATATTTCATTTTACAAATGGGGAAACTGAGACTAGGAAAGGTGATGTGACTTCCCTTTGAGCACAGATACAGTGAAGAGCATAGCTAGGATTCAAACCCAGGTCCTCTAACTTCAATTCCTATGTTCTTTCAACTGGTTCTCATTGCTTCAAAGGCGCTCCTTAGGTTTAAATGTTATAAAGACATCTCTATTTCCCAATAGGTAGGAGTTCTCTATTTCCTCTCTTGGACCCTGATTGGTACCAAGAAACTTTAATTCCTTTAGGAAAATTTCTTTGTTCCCACATAGAGAGGAGTGCTTTTCATATTTCCCTGGGGCACATTACTGTCTGTGACATTGGCAGAGTCCACTAACAAATAAAATTGCAGGGTAGGGTTGTAGGGTGGTGATGCGCAAGGGGATTAGTAAAACTATTCTCTAGTTTTACTCTTGGAAAAGGAGTGTCAGGCTTGGAAATAGGAAAACCTTGATCATGTTCCTAGGTAGCAGAAGTTCATCCTCCATATTTTCAAATTCATTTTCCATGATTCTCTTGAATCCATCAACACTTAACCAATATGAATCAACTTGACCAATCAGAAGCATCAAAGGCATCCAAGGAAAGACAAAATGTAGCCAGAGAATACACACAAGCACTTCTTATAATAGTAAAGAACTGGACACAAAGTAGATGCCCATCAATTGGGAATGACTAAATAAATTGTGGTCCTTGACTGCACTGAATATCGCTGTGCCATAAGAAAAAATGAACATGATGAATGTTGAAAAGCATGGAAACACTTGGGTGAATTGATGCAAAGGGAAGTAAGCAGAGTCAGGAAAACAATATATGCAAGGCAATATATGAATTGGAAGAACAACAAGCATAAAACAATTGAAGGTCAACGTGGCAAAATTACAAAAAACAAATTTAGCCTCAAAGATAAGATACAAGAAAACTCTTCCCCCAATCCGTTGTACAAGTGTATTATGTGTATGTGTGTGTGTGTGGGGGGGGGGGTGGACAGGAGAAGGTGGAGTGGTTCATGGGTGAGCAATATTGCAAAAAATGTTGATTTTTTAATGTATTACTGATTTTTTCTCTTTTCTTTTTTGCTTTTAAAATTTTTTTGTTGTAAATAACGATCCTCTCTAGGAGGGCAAAGGAATATAAAGGAAAATTCAGGCAATGTAAAAACAAAATATGTCGATATGGGTTTTTTTTTTCGTTTGTTTTCAAAGATGTGGTCCTGCCATTATCTCTTTTGAGTGTTATCCAAAGTAATTCAATTTCTGGGAAAGGATCATGACCATGACAATAAAATGTTTTGTAAATACAAAGGTCTCAGAAAATGCTAAATAGTAATACTGTGAAGTGTGTTATTACTACAGTAATGTCAAAGGTATGAAAATATGAAAAATATTAGAAAAAAAAGTGCATAGGGTACCTTTGTGCTTCTAGGTTTCAGCTGTTTACCACATCTTGTGCCTGGTCCTGTCTGCATTCCAATGGAAGATGCATCCAACAAGTCACCCCTTGTAGAAATGTCACTGTTGGAGAATAAATGAATGCTAAAATTTTGTTATTTATCTTGGCAAATTTGTTGAAAACTATAACAGCTCTAAGTCTGTGTCTTTGACAACAAGCAAACAGTTGGATTGTAGTCACTGGAGTCACAAAACTTGTAAAATGAACTAGAAAAGGGAGGACTTAAGAATCACATAGCCACAGTTTCAGGACTATTTGGTGATAGATGAGTATGAAGTTCCCCTAAAGCTGACTTGGATTGAAGAATCAAACATTGCCACTACTAGTCACTTTAGTATGCTTATTGGGCCGGGAATTTCTTGTGGTGCTTTTCCTTCCCTATTTATTTAGGTGTGTTTCTTTGTTCTTCTGTTTATTGAAGGGTAGAGGCTTAAGCAATATCCTGTCTTCAATCATTGTTATAACTCATAATGAGTACAATGAAAAATTCTGGTTATGAAACCATAGGCCATGACCCTAATTAGAAATCAGGTAAAAATAGTTTGTCAAACTTACTTCGAAGATAAAATGCTCCATGACCCCAAATTAATGAAGTCATTATTATCACCACATTTTAAAATGTGGGTGCCAATCCTGACTGTTAAGAAGCCCATAGTTTCATGTGTTTGTCATTTTGGGGGAAAAAGGTGATTGCTTTGCTTTGCTTGGTTAGCATATCTGTCAATTTGTTCAAAAGCTTGGAGAGCATGTACAAAGTGTGACAGTGGTTTAATAGCTATTCTGCATCCATAGTTTTGGGTGGCACTCAGGCATTTTGTTCACATGGGATTTGAAAAGTCTAGTTTCTGTCCTGCATACTGATTATTGTAAAGGAAGTGAGTAAGAGCCATCATAGCCAGGGTAAGCAGACTAATTGTCAGGGTTTTGAGCACATTGGGTTCCAAAATATTTGGAAGCATCTGGGCGCTCCCTGTCTTGTGGCTCACTCAACATTCTTTGTAGGCTTATAGCCCAGGACCACAACGCCTCTTAGCTCCCACTGGTTATGAGGCCAAGAATAGGGAAAGTACATGTTACTCTGATTAAGCATAATACTACCAACACTGGAAGAAGTTTCCTTTGGGATGACCTCTATTTTTCCCTATTTAGCTCCCTCCTTTCTTTATAGTCATATTTCCTTCATATCTCCAACCCACGGGTGGTTTTAGGAAAGTAAATAAGAAGGCATTGTTCTTTCGATGTTGGTGTATAGCGTCTCCATATTCCCACTTTTTATTTTTACATTTTTGCTATTTTACTCTGAATGTAGAGGACTAGAGGAAATGAGAGAAATAAGTTCTTTTAAAATAAGAGATGAAAAGCTTTCAAACAATAGGAAGAAAAATGTATCAGTGACAATGACCCTCATCTACTTTACCTTGACCAAAAACAGATGATGATCACATTCCTCCAAGGCAATTAGCACTATAACCTACACCATCAAATTGGTGGATCAGTTTCTGTCAAATGCCTCCAAATGCAACCAATTGCCAGATCTCAGGGGCATTAATCTGAGGTGTGGTACATTCATTTATGAAGAGTGACTGACAGCTGTTCAGGAGTTAAGCATGGGAAGTGATGAGGACTGTAGGCTATAAAAGCACTTGACCCATGGAAGAAGTGGATTTCACACAGATAACTATAAATAATGAGGTGACATGCGTTACCTGATATCAAAAGAAAATGTGAGGATTTTTGTTTTTGAATATGTGCCCTGAATCAAGCAGGACTCCATCAGCACTTACTGCTGCTGTAGCAACAATCATATAAAGGATGGCAATCAAAAAGGTTGGGGGGAAAAGTTTCCTTAGCAATAACACAGACTTTCCTCTCAAAAGACTTGGTGCATTGTGAAATCTATTTACTGATAACTCAGGAAGTCGATCAGCCATTCAGGATTAAAGCGTAGGTATTTATTTGTATACTTTGGTTGTTCTCACTCTTTTCCACCATGGCAGAACCTTTACCATATTTTGGCAAAGGGTTGTTGAAAATTCTTTAATTTAAAAATACATATTTAAGTGTGTCTCTCTAATATTATCTTTGATTGAAAGCTGATTTTATCAACTATTGTTTTTCAAATAGTTTTCATTGTGAATTGAACAATACTGAAAAGTGTGTTAGTTGAGAAGGATGAGAGTGATATGAAAATAGATTTTATAACTGGCAACAATTTCAGATGAGAAACCTTGTTCACATGTAAAATGATTCATGCCACTAAAGTCATCCTGACATTAATATTAGTAATTGGGAGGGGAAAGGTTACTTTCGGCTGATTGTATTTTCACTTTAAATGTCCAAGAGCTGTGTCTTTGATTTCACTGTTCAGTTTGCAAAGTTCTTCATAATTTTCCTGGAGCCATGGAGTTATTTTTTATATCAATACCTCAGCATACAGTATACCAGGATCATTAGAATAAATAACCCTAATTGGAGTTAGCTATCATTGTCTTTGTATTTCTTTTGTATTAGTGGTTCGTGATTTGAATTTATTCCATAGATGTTTGCTTCATCATCAGAGTCATTACATGTTCCATTAAACTTCTTTATTTTACCCATGTATCTTTCTATAATAGATATTGGTACTAAACTATAGAAACACACATATACAAACCACCCTAAAATTTAAAAGGGGAATAAATTATTTTATATATATGCTGATAAAATAGAGTGATAATTATAACTGACCACATACCAGTTATTATTGTGGCTGAAGCAAGGAAATGATCATGGACCATTATGAAGTCAACTCTTTGGTCACATGACTGATTTCTATGTATCTTCGAAGATTATTCCTATCAGCTGGTTGCACACTTGGATGCAAATAGCAGAAAGATGACAAGCTGATTAGTTTGTTTTATGTGTTTCTCCATTTTATTTGCCCCTACCTGCCCCTCAACCTCACTTCCCCATTTGTTGAAATTCCTGATTACTCTATACAGCTTTGGTCTCACATATATAGTTTATTTTCTTGTACCCAGAAAAGTATTAATTTTCTGAGCTAGTCATGCCAATTACTTTACTTAGGTGGTACTGGATTGAGCATTGGACTTTTAGTGAGAAAGACACATAGACACATACTACCTGGGAAACTCAAGGAAAGTCACTTAACCTTTTACTCTCAATTTCATCATCTGTAAAATGGTGACAATAATAGTACCTATCTCAAAAGTTTGTTGTGATGAGCAAATGAGATTACATACATAAAGTACTTTGGAAAGCTTAAAGTGTTATGTGAATGCTAGCTATTATTTTTATTATCATTATTAATGATGATTTTGTAGGTGTAACTTTACCACAAGTACCCTCTTAGTTCAATGTTTTGATTGTTGAGACAGTCATAAGTCATTAAACATTTACTAATGTTGAGGGAATCACAAGTCACTGAATATTTAAGAAGTGAAATTTATTTTGCCCTAACAGAAAGAATATGTAAGAAGAATATAGTGACACTTAGCTTCACTTTATTTAGGCCCCCTAAGCTCCATCTGGAAACACATTTGGTCAGTAAGTCATCAAGCTATAGTGACTCCCGAGGTCTCAGTTATCCACCAAGTCCAAGAGGCCCAGACTCTATGAGTTGGGGATGTTGTATGCTCTTAACGAGAAAACTGTGTCAGAAATACTGAGGTTAACCAGATTGCATGGGGGAACAAGCTGCATCAGGGAAGCTAGGACTAAAGGAAGTTGTGTCAGGAAAATTCCAGTCCTATCACAATGATTATCTTATGATATTATTGATAATAATATAAGAGTATTAATAATACTATGGTGTAACTGTGAGTTTCTAATATTAGAAATGGGGAAAGCCATAATGAAGACTGGATTACTTGGTCTATGTTTCAGGGCACTAAAATTTAGAGGGACCTAATACCATACTCCTTCAGCTGTTAGAAATACTTGAGGTTAGTATAAAAGCAGCAAGAATAATTACTTAAAACAGTAAGGTACCATATGGTGACACTTATTGCCTCCCCCCTACCTCTTATATCATAGTTGACCACTTTCTTCACTCAAATTTACTGTAAATGGAAATAAATTATGTGCCCAAAACTTGCTTTCTTACTGGTCAACAAGCACTCTTTGACCATGCTTAGTAATGAATGACATACACTCAGTTCCTTTCCAATTAATCTTAATAGAGTATATATCAAGCAATTAATTTTTAGAAAAATACACGTTTATATGTTACTATAGTTTTTGTACCAGTATCCATCTTCCTATAGCTCTGGCCTCCCTATTACAGGCTTGAGATATCATGGGAGGTAATATACACATATAGGGGAAGGGGATGGGATAAATATTTATATAGCGTGTATTAGATTTTCTAAGCCTACCACAAAATTTGCTAAATGCTTTACACATATTATCTCATTGGAACTTCACAAAAAACCTATGAAGTGAGTATATTTATTATCCTCCTTTAGAGTTGAAAAAAATGAGGCAAATAGAAGTTAAGTGATTTGAGCAGGGTCACATCTAGTAAGTGTCTGAGGCTGGATTTGAACTGAGGTCTTCTTGACTCCAGGCCCAGCTCCCTAATAATTGTACCACCAGTCACTTCACATACATACATGAAAATATACATATGTATGTACATTCATACATTCATGAGAACTGATTATAAATTCATCAAAAGCAAGGACCCTGTCTTATTCAATATTGGCTAGCTCTCAATAGGCTCTTGTGTGTGTTCTTTGGATGAATGAATGACTAGATGAATGAGTTTTTAGGATGAAGGAGGGTTTATCACAAAATCATTTTATGACAAAGTGTAATAACTTTTAAAAATGGAGTAATAAAAGCTTATGTCTATTACCATTACAGTACCTATGAATAGAGTCTTAGCCTAGTAGTTGGGATTATATCAAGTGTGTTTTTTTTTACATGACCCAGTGACTTAATTAAAGGCATAAAGAAACCCTCTCTTCCTTATCCTTGTTGATCCATAATTAGGGCAATAACCCTTGTCTATTTCAAAATGTTCATGTTAGGAATTGTTAGTTTAAATTATTAATGAGTTCAGATTATTTTAAAAATATCATTGTATGTTAGCAATTTCTTAAATGTTGAGCTGATGAGGTTCTTTAATGTTTGCTAGTTAACAGAACTGTGGTTTTATAGATCAGAATTCGATTCTGTCTTTTCACTCAAGTTATAACTTCATTCCTGATCTTTATTGGCTCACTGGGAAGAGTGCCATCTACTGAATCAACAATATCTTCTCATGGACCACCTGGAGAGACTTTTCTTATTTGTTTGCATAAGAAAATGTATGTACACCAGAACAGTCATGTTACTTTTTGACTTCTATTTGGTTTGATAACTGATCTTTCTTTAGCATCCAATTTAGTGGAAAATCACCAAAACTTATAGAAAAGAATTGTTAGAATGGTTTCTGCTGTCCAAATCACCAACCCTCAGTTTAACTTTAACAGAATGGATCAACTCAATAAGAACTTTGAAACAGCTAGAATAATTTGATCAAGATGAAGGTTTCTAACTAAAATATATGTAGTTCTTTTTTTCATTTTATCCTCATTCCCACCTTTTGTATGCATATGCACTATATGTATGTACTCGGGTTCACTGTTCATTCAAACATTCATATAAAATATATCATAATATTTAGAACATACAACACTATAATGCACTCCTGTGTGTGATATATAAGGAGATGGGATGAGGAGAGATGGGTGTATGTGTGTACATATATATATATATATATGTGTGTGTGTGTATACAGACACACACACACATATATATATATATACTTTCTTCTTTCTCTCTCTGTATACATTCATACTTCTTATAGCATGTATGCATATGTGTTACATTTAGATATGTGTTTATGTACAAACATGTAACATAGCAATATGTATACATATGTATACTTATTAATTCAAGGCAGGAATAAGAATAAAAGAAAAAAAGCTACATGTATTTTAGTTAGAAGCATTGACCTTGACTATATATATAAAATCATAATGATATGCTTTTCATTCTGATTTTAATCGTCAAGGTTATTATAGTCTAAAAGGTCTGCATTGTCAAATTAATAAGAATATTATGGAATTTTTATTCGGTGAAGCCTTTGTCCCTCAAACATGTGATCATCAGTTATAAGGAACTTTTCTACCTTTTTTAAGTTTAATTATAATTCACAACAATATCTCTAATCATGTTGCTTACTTGTTGAATCGTCATGACTCTGTTTCAGGGAGGTATTCATTATTCCCTCTAATCTATTCTTTATCATTTCCCTTCTGCTGGATGCCATCCTGACCGAAGGAGTAGGGAACATTAAATAGGGTCTTTCTGTACATCTTCTTTATTCTTCTCTTGAATTTCTTTAAGTGTTTAAGATGAGGTTGGCAATGACTCATTCATTTAAATGAGGGCATTGTTAGCATGTTCAAGTTAGTTACGTGACCGACCACTGACTAGTTAAATATCCCTGTGGAAGGTATTAGAGCCATTATCCATTTTTTTAATCACTAAGGTATTATTTCTGGCTTGCTAATTTTACTATATAAATGCTGCAAAATCAATAAAAATCTAAGTGTTTTAAAAATGAAAATCATAGGGTTTCCAAGGACTTTAACAATTTTTATATAATAAAGAGTTTCAAAGTTATCAATTAACATAACAAGACAAAGCCCTAAAAGTTTATAAATGACTAGGGATACAACAAACAATAAAGAGTTCCACAATAAGTCTTTAATTATAACTATAAGAAGGCTTTTAAAACTGTAACAAAGTTGATTAATCAGTCACTTGGTTTCATTTTCAGAAGTATAAATTCACAAATGTAGAAAGAAGTCAATGTAATAATATTTATTTCCACTCATAAAACTTCTCAAGCTGAAAAAAATAAACAACTTCCTCCAACATGCCCATAGCAAGATTCACTTCTTTACCTAACAAAGGCAATTCATGCATGCTGCAACCTGCCAGAAATTTCTACCCCATTCCCATAAAACTTCCTCTTATGGGCCATTACAACAATAAATTTATTTCAGAAAGTTTGAAAAAGAAAATATAAAATTATATTCATCAAAGTGATGTAAGAAACACATAAAACATAAATAAATGCTTTAGCAATGGAATTCATAAATTAAAAGTTACTCTGAAGTATTGGTTGTAGCAAAACAATCCACAATGAGTATGAGAAGCAATTTGTAGGAAATAGAAGGGAAAGAAAATGCAATTTAGATATGATTGAATCACCAAAACCTAAACATTTAGAAGTTTCATTATTAAATATTTATGAAGGATATGAGCATATTCCAGAATCAATAAATCAATCAATAAGCACTTATTTAATACCTACTCACTGCCAGGCTTTGTGATGGGTTTGGGGAAGAAAGATAAGGGTAAATATGAAATGGCCTCTGAAGATGATAGATTAATAGGTGGATAGACAGACAGATAGATAGATAGATAGATAGGTAGATAGATAGATAGATAGATAGATAGATAGATAGATAGATAGATAGATAGATAGATATACATGTAGAAATAGACATAGACATAGACATAGACATAGACATAGACATAGACATAGACATAGACATAGACAGATATAGATATAGATGTAGAGGAGATGGAAGAGAAGGGATCCATAGTTTTCACCACACTGCCAGAGAAATTCACAAAACATTTTAGGAATCCTGTTATACATGTAGGGAAATGAAAGAAAGAAAACTAGAGAGAGATGGGCAGGCAGGCAGAAGTAATATAGATATATAGGTTTCTATGTAGAATACGGATAGGATCTAGACTGTGATATCATTGATAAAGGGAACTCCGGGGCAAGGAATTTTCTTCTACTGGTTGGACTTTTCTCTGTAATTTGAAGTCTTACACCATTTCCTTGAGCAGTGAAATGTTAAGTGTTTTGCCTGGAGAGATACAACCAACATGTGTCAGAGGTGACTCATGAATTTGTTTTTAAGTCTAACTCTTCATCATCTAGCTGTAGCAACTGGAGGATTTGGAAAAGCTTTATGTAGAAAATGGCTTTTTAGGTGAATTTTGCAAAAAACAAGGGATTCTAAAGCCTAAAGAATTGTCTGTGAATGCAGACGTGAAATGCCTTTGAGAGAGGGACTCACACATACACACACACACACACACACACACACACACAACACACACACACTCGTTTACTTTAGTGCCTCTAAAAAAGGGAATGGAACACATACCAGTGTATGTTTTCTGTTAGATACAGAGACAAAACCAGTGAAAAATATGGATAAAAAGAGAATTCAGATTAAAAAAGAAACAGGAAAGGATACTTGTTTCTCCCTGTCCATAGCTTTGCCTTGTCACTAGATTTGTCCCTGTGACAGATTTAGCATGTGTTTTCCTTTCTGTTCTGTGTCTGCCTTTGTTCCTTCTTTATTATCCCTTTCACCTACCATGAGAGCTAGGCTTCCAATTATTTTCGATCTTCTTTCATCAAGGATTTGTGTTTTACCACCAAAATGCCACTTTCACCATCAATTGAGTCAGCTTGGCCTTCCTGTCCTGATGAGGTTATCCTGTTTACTGGACTTGTGGTCCAACAAAGTAGAGATTACAGGACCCAGGAAGTGGGAAAAAGATTGGGGAGGCAGTTTTCTCAGGATTTCAGCATAATCCTTGGAATCAGGAACCTTCAATTTTTTTACACACATTTCTTTCAGTGATTTTACTCTTTGCCCAAAGTGGAAAATTAAAAACAAAAAAAGAATTTGGAACTTTTCCCATTTTTATCTTCAGCTGTTTTCATCTTTTGAATTTCTATTTGTTACCTCAGATGGTCAGAACAGTAGTTGTTGTACCATTATGTTATTATAAACTCCATTTCATTTGTGAAATACCTTAAAACACATCTGGTAACAGAGGCTATTGTAAAAAATGATTTAATGATAAAGCTTGTTAAATTATCTAGGTACGATAGATGTCAAATACAATGTTTTAAGTAACCTAAACTTAGCTTAGGTTTTTGCTTTTCTAATTGGATTTGATTTTATGTAGAAGCTATTAGGTCTTGATATAATTTTGACTGGTATTTCCCAAACATAGTTGTATTATAGATAAGCAAAGTTTTAAATGTATCTACTGAAAATATCTTTGTCAAGGTAGTTCCTGGTAGCCGATGGAGTCTTTAGCAAACGAGGAAAAAGAAGAGGAGAGAGACAAGATGAATGGTGAAGGATAAGTAAGAGTATTTTTTCTAATTGTCTTTTTCATCACTTTCAAAGATTTTTAAAATGTAAGGACATTTGTTAATGAGAACATTTGTTGTAGAACAGTGAAAATTTAATTACAAGTCAACTGGCCTGAAATAATGTTCCAGATCCTCTTCCTCATCATCCCTACCATGTATATAGCACTTCAGGGTTTGCAAAGTGCTTTACCAATATCATCTCTTTTATTCTCACAACCCTAGGAGGTAGATGATATTATTATTGTCATTTTACAGATGAGAAAACTAATGCAAATAGAGGATGTGACTTATCCAGGGTCACAAAGCTAATAACTTTCTGAGGCTAAATTTGACCTCAGGTCTGCCTGATTCCAAGTCCAGTGCTGTAAGGCACTGTGCCAATTAGCTTCCTAGCAGTCAGTTGCCATTACCAAGGAGTAGGAAAGCTGAGAAAGGTGTATTTAAGCTGGGTTCCCTCCTAAGCTCAAAGAAGATGCCATACTTTTATGATAGGGGATACATGCTTCACGTTATTTTAATATATGTTTTTGCTAAATGTTTGATGAAAATATAGAGTGCTTTAGCTTTCTTAATGTGATACACAAAAAGACTGTGGGAGAAGAATTACAATTCTCATTGTCTGAAGGCTCAACAGAAATAGGAACTCTAAAATTATAAATTGACTTAACATCTGTTGGCCAAACAATTTGCTTAGCCTCTAAAAAAACATTTATTTTCCTCCACCTCACAGTCTCTCACACATCTGGGAATGTGGTGAGATCATCACAGAGGCAATTATAAAACCATAGTCCAGTTAACAACCGTGAATTTTCCATTTATAGCCTCAGCTGCAATGTAAAGTTATTTCAAATAGTGACCTGGTTGGACTCCACAGGAAGAAAAGTCTTCATGATGTTGAGATACAATAAAATCCAAATTGCAACTCAACATGAGAGTTCTGGGAAAAGAAGAATTAAATATCATATATATGTATATATATTATATATATAGTGACTTATTTGTAGTGATACGAGTATTGAAGATTTGTACATATACGCACATACCCACATATCTAAGAGAAATGGATGGCTGTTGGCAGCTTTTATAAATGTTGAATTATCATCTTGAATAATCATCCACACAGATTCACTTAAAAGTTTCAACTACATAGATAATTTAAAAACAAAAACATTGACCCTAAAAGTCTGCCTGAAGTAGTTGATAAAGGATCTTGGAATGAGAAAGAGTTATCTAATTCAATCTGGACTCTGACAGATACGATCTATATGACTATGGGTAGATAACTTAACCTTTCAGTACTCTTGGTAACTCACTAAGATGGTAAGTTAGATAGGAATTCTTTTTCAACCAATGGAGTTATAGGTTTAAATAAACACCACCTCTCCACTGCCACTACTACCAACAACTAGTTGATGAAGTAATTGCAAGCATTCTGAGGGATACATAAATAAAGATAGAGAGACAAAACATTTATGAAGAGCTTACTATGTGTCAGGTGCTGTGCTAAATGTGAAAGAATGGAAGGATGGTAGGAAGGAAGGAAGCAAGGAAGGAAAGAAGGAAGGAATGGTAGAAAAGAAAGGCAAAGGAAGGAAAGAATAAAAGAAAGGACAGAAGGAAGAAAGCCCCTTTTCTCAAGGACTTCATATTCTAATAGTGTAAGACAAAATATAAAGAGAACCTGGAAACCTGAAGATTCAGTTTTCCATGTATTGACGAGGTGACTGGTGTCAGAGATGAAGGAGACCAGAGAGTCAATAGGAAATGAAGTGAACCTCATTTCTGTACCATCTCAAAATATCACAGTCCAGGTCATGGACTCAATAGCCAGGAAGGATTCTTGAGGGCAGTCATCCTTAATGTACAAGGAATTTGGGTATAGAGGTGGAACAGATGGGAACCTGAACGATAAGAGGGGATAAGGAATTCTGCTGACTGAATTACCCATATTTAAAGTATGGTAATGGTTTGCCTTACTTAGAGAGGTAAAAATGGCTTACCATTTTTGGTAAGCCATTGGCCATATGAGTAGTACATTCTGAGGGAGTTGGCAGTTGGGCAAGGGGTAAAGTAGAGTAACTGCCACTGTTCTTTTTGAAGTATCTTCTAGATTCTGATCTAGTGGAATTTATCTCTTTTAAGAAGGCCTCCAGCTGAAAGAATAAGCTGAGTCATTGCTCAATGCTTTACAGAGGTGACAACGCCCATGAGAACAGCCTGAATCAGATTAAAATGTAATTGGGAAATATTTAACAAAACAAATAAAAATGCAATAGAACATAGATAACGTTAATATGTGGTTTTAAGTTAATATGTATCTGCAGAGATCCTTATGAATTGTTTAGGGGCCCCATTTCTATTTAAATTTGACAGCACTGTAGAATAAAACTTCCAGGAGCCAAGATGGTGGAGTGAACATAAATCATCATAACTCTCCTATATTCACTTCCAAACAACCATAAAATAGCACACCCAAACAAATCTTGGGACAGCAGAACTAGGAAAAAGATCGATTGAAACAATTATTTTTGTCAAAGAAACTTGGAAGATCATGAATAAAATTCTGTCTCACTCAGGCAAAAGAGGATTACAGTCCAGGACAAGAATTATCCCAGTAAGCAACCAGCAAGTCCCACCTCAGCAAACCAGCAGGATATCCTGAGCCCCAGTGCAGTGAAGCAGACAAATCCCAAAATATTGCCACATGCCTCAGCTTAACCAGAGAAATGGGCAGACCCCTGCTCCAGGAACTACCATGTGCTTCAACATAGCCCCAGGCAAAGAGGTGACCTCCAGTGGTTAGACAGCCACGTGCTACAGTGTAGCCCCAGGGAAACAGAAACACCCCACCAGCATCAGAATATGCCAGATACTAGGACTAGGACCCCAGCTCAGCACCAGGTAAGCTGGCAGACCACTATGGCCTCCAGAAGTTCCAGACACTCCCCACTACACTCCCTCGGTGCAGCACTAGATGAGCATTCCCCTATGGAGCTCAGGGCAACATCAGTAAACAGTCAGGGTCTGCAGTTCCTGGCACAAGAAGGTTGAGACAGTGCCCCTTACACCATGGGAGCAGAGCTCAAATTTAAAAGAAAAGGAAAAGGCCAAAAGAAAATGAGCAAACAACAACAAAAGAATCTGACCCTAGAAAGTTATTATGATGACAGGGATGATCAAGACACAAACTCAGAAAAAGACAATAATGTAAAACACCTATGGACAAACTCCAAAGGAAAATGGGAAGTGGTCTCAAGCCCAGAAAGAACACATGAAAGAGCTCAAAGGGAGTTTAATAATCATGTGAGAGGAAGAAGAAAAATTGGCAAAGAAAATGAGAGTGATGCAGGAGAATTATGGGAAAAAGAAGAGTTAGCAGGCCTAATGGAAAAGGAAGTTCAAAAGCTAATGGAGGAAAATAACTCCTTAAAAGTTAGAATTGGGCAAGTGGAAGGTAATGACTATATGACATCAATAGTCAATCAAACTAATTCAAATGAATGAAAAAATAGAAGAAAATATAAAATACTTCACTGGAAAAAAATGACCTGGAAAATAGATGCAGGAAAGACAATGTCAGAATCACTGGACTACCTAAAAGCCATAATCAAAAGGAAGATTTGGACATCCTCTTTCAAGAAAGTTTAAAGGAAAACGACAAAAAGACAAAAAGCCATTGAACGAATCCACCAATCACCTCAAGAAAAAGATCCCAAAATAAAAAAAAAAAAAACTCAAAGGAACATTATACCCAAATTACAGAACTATCAAGTCAGGGTAAAAAATATTTCAATTGTTCTGGAAAGGAACAATTTCAAATATCAGGGAGCCACAACACAGAACTTAGTGGCTGAAACATTAAAGGATTGGAGGTCATGGAACATGATATTCCAGAAGGCAAAGGAGCTAAGACTACAACCAAGAATCACCTGCCTGGTAAAATTAAGCATAATACTTTAAAGGAAAAAATGGGCATTCCATGAAATAGAATGATTTCAAGCTTTCATAAGAAGACCAGAATTGAACAAAAAAATTGATCTCCAATATCAAGACCCAAGAGAAGTTTAAAAAGATAAAGAAGGAAAAGAAAGCATAAGGGATTCAAGAGAGTTTACATCCCTACATGGGAAGATGATATTTGTAATTCTTAAAAATTGTACCACTAATAGTACAGATAGAAGGAAAATATGCAGTCAGGGGATATGGGTATAAGTTGAATTTGAGGAAGTGACATAAAAAATAATTAAGGGATAAGACAGTGGAGTACATTTGGTGCAGAAGAAAGGGAGAAGAAGAATGGGGTAAATTATTTCCCATGAAGAGGAACAAAAAAAAAACTATTACAGTGAAGGGAAAGATGGGAAGGTGGGCAATGGGTATCACTTGACCTTTACTGTCATCAGCATTGGCTCAATGAAGGAATAATATACACAATTAATTGAATGAAGAAATCTATCCTACCCAACGGGAAAATAAGAGGGGAGAAGATTAGGTAAAAATTGGGGGGAGGAGGGGAACTGACAGAATGGAGAGCAGAACAGGGGAGGTAGTAGACAGAATCAAAACACTGGTAAGGAGGGACAGAGTGAAAGGAGAGAGAGAACAAACAGGAGAAAAAATAGGGTGGAGGGAAATACCCAGTAAGTGTCTCTGATAAAGACCTCATTTTTCAACTACATGGAGAGCTGAATTTATAATAATACTAGTCATTCCTCAATTAATAAATGGTCAAAGAATATGAACAGGCAGTTTTCAGATGAAGAAATCAAAGCTATCTATAGGTATGTGAAGAAGTTATCTAAATCACTTTTGATTAGAGAATACAAATTAAAACAACTCTGAAGTACCACCTCACACCTGTCAGATTGGCTAATAAGACAAAAAAGGAAAATGATAAACATTGGAGAGGATGTAGGAAAATTGAGACACTAATGAATTATTGATGGAGTTGTGAACTGATCCAACCATTCTGGAAAGCAATTTGGAACTATGTCCAAAGGGCAAACTGTGCAAACCCTTTGATCCAGAAATACCATTAGCAGGCCTCTATCCCAAAGAGATCATAAAGAAGGAAAGAAGACCTACATGAGCAAAAGTATTTATAGCAGCTCTTTTTGTGGTGGCAAAATATTAGAAATTGAGGGGATTCCCATCAATTGGGGAATGGCTAAACAAGCTGTGTTATACAAATGTAATGGCATACTATTATGCAATAAGAAATGATAAACAGGCAGATTTCAGAAAAACCTGGAAAAACGTCTATGAACTGATGCAAAACTAAATGAGCAGAACCAGGAAAATACTGTATGCATTTATCACCAACATTGTGTCATGAACAATAATGAATGACTCAGCTCTTTTTAGCAACACAATGATCCAAGACAAGTACAGAGGACTCACAAAGGAAAATGCTGTCCACATCCAGATAAAGAACTGATGGACTCTGATAGCATACTTTTTTCACTTTATTCTTTGTATTTTTTCTTTTGATGTTTCTTCTTTTCCAACTGTGACTAATATGGAAATATCTTCTACATGATAGCATGTGTATAATCTACATCAAATTGCCTACAATTTTCAGAAGAGGGGAAATGAAATGGGTAGTTTTGGAAGGTCGTGTCTCACTAGAAGGCTTCAAATGAAGGCTGGGTCTATTTTGTCAAGGATATTTTTGTCAGGATTTCCTATATTAGTAAAGAATGAACTAGATCATCTTTAAAATTCCTTTCAGATGTGATATTCTGTGATTTAAACAATTTTATCCATCAACATTTTTCTGATTTATGTTTCAGTGCATTGTAATATAGTACTTTCTGACAACTATTTAAAATCTAACAAAGCAACCTTCGGGATGGGGCCTCAAAAAGTGATTTTTCTGTAATAAACAAATAATAAAAATCTTTGAAATGACCGGATTGGTTCCAAAATCAGTACAGTAAAGGAAATGCACATTCTAAATTCAGATAGCAATAGCCTTACTCCCTCAGTGAAAAAAATAAAGCCCAATGCTTTGTATTTTCTTAAGCAACATTAGGTATTTGGTAGTCTTTGCAATATATATTTATTTTTTTTAATATTTGAAGATGTAGGAGAAAAATATTTGTCTCATTCGCCAGTCTGTGCTTGCAAGTCAAGTTCCTTAAAGATAGATAACCTGAACTTGGCAATAGCAATTAAAGTTATGATTCATTTTTTCCATAATTGAGTTTCTTCTTTTCTTACAGGTTAAAGTTTAAACCCATTGAGTACCATAATTGGGGTAAAATTGTATTTCCCATGGAATGAATAGACTTTCAATAGGTTACAAATTTATTGGGAATAGATAAGCTACTGTATTTTCCAATTGAACAATCAAAATAAGGTTTAACTTCAAAGGAAAGAACTGACTCCCTCTATATTTATAGCTATTGTATACATTTTAGAACGTAGTTGGACGTGACTTTATATTCCTTTGAATCTAACATATCTCTTTCACACAAAGAATCAAGCAATGTTCATTCTCTGAAAGAGAAGGGAAGAGTAGGAAGAGTGGGAAACTGAAATAACAATCACTTCAATGGTAACTGAAGGAATTATTGGAACTGTGAATTTCTTGATAATGTGGACTATTTGGGCAATTTTTTTGTTGCTCTAGTGCTTAGCACAATGTTTATCCCATGGTAGGCATTTGATAAATGCTTGTTGACTTGACTTGGAAAATGCTTAGTCCTCTTAACAGGATAAGTAATATCTTTGTTTATCCTTAGTAAGAAAAGTCCTCAAATTCCACAACTACCAGGGTCAATGGTTCTGCCCCATTCATTTACATGTTATACACAAACATATCTATACATGTACATATGTGTTTCTACTATATGTATGTTTGTATACATTTTTTTTAGAAATCTGAGATAACTGGGGAAAATATACTCATAGTTCAAGTTCTGAACACTGAATTGACAATTTGAAATTTATTCACACACAACAGTTTATGGATGGAAGCTATTTAAATACTCACATGTTAACACAATAATCAAAGTTGGAAGAGATTCCAACGATGCCTTTTCTTTTACAGGAATCTCTACTAAGACATCACTGACAACCAGTCATCCAGTCTTTGCTTGGAGTCCCCTAGGGAGGAGGATCTTAATAGCTCCCAATGCATTGAATTCTACTTTGAGAAAACTCTAATTGTTAGTAATATTTTTTCTATTGTCAAGCTTAATTCTGTCTCTCTGAGACTTCCTTCCATTATTCTGAATTTTGAATTCTGAGACTTGCCTTTCAAATATGGAATTTCTATTCAAACTTGATTTTAATAAGCAAAGTAGCTCTGAGGATCATTCATTGCCAGTTATCTTGACTTTTGTTCTGCCACTGGACTTAGATTACTACTATATACAGGACAATAGGTTAGGAGCTCAGGCTACAAAGATGAAAAAATGAGAGCTTCTGCCCTTCAAAGGCTTGCAATCTAATGAGAGAGGCAAAGGCATGTCTACGTAAGTATGTTGCAAGGTAAAAAAAAAGTTGTTGAGACAAAGGAAAGATTCAGATAAAATCCCATAAGAAAATTTGAAAAGGGAGAGAATGTTTTCAGCAGGCAGGTACAGCGAGCACTATGGAAAGCTTTGTGAGAGACGAGCTCTCTGAGCTGTGTCCCTGAAGAAAGAATTTAAGCTACAGTTTGGCTCCATCAGCACTCAATTTTCTCTTCATTCTCTTTGCAAAGTTTCATTTATTCAGATAAAATTGGACTTCTAGCTACTAAAACTATCAGATGATATGCATAGCTTAAAATTAATAGCATGAAGAAAAGTACAAGAATTCTCCAAAGGTTCAGAATGATTGTCATTGATTTCATTTAAATAGTGCAAAGATTTTACGATACTTGAGTAACTTTCAAAGAACATTTACAATTATCACGGTCAAGGGAGGAATGGGCTGATCACTATTACCTGGGTCCTCCCACGTGCAAACCATCATATTCAGTAAAGTGTGCCACATAGAACAAAAAACTAATAAATATTTGTTGAATGAATGTGTAGAGAAGGGGAAGACATGATTGCTACACTTGAGGAAGTTACTATCTAGCAGAAAAGATCAGACAAACACAGGTAGATATTAAAGAAATGATCATATCAACATAAAACAAAAACTCACTGTAAACATTTGCTGTTGTTTAGTCATTTCAGCCCTGTCCAATTCTTTGTGACCCATTTGGGATTTTTTTTTCAGCTAAGATACTAGAGTGATTTGCCATTTTCCCTCCAGCTCACTTTACAGGTGAGGAGCTGAGGCAAACAGTTAAATTATTTGCCCAGAATCACACAGCTATTAAGGATTTGAACTCAGGTCTTCCTGACTGCGGGCCAGGTATTCTATCCACTGCACCACCATATAGAGATTTAAAAACTGAGTATGAGAATTATCATTACTATTATATTAAAAATAGAATCTAGAGGTCAGAGATATGAATACTGAAGCAGGGAACGGGGGTTGTTGGTATAGTGGAGAAAAACACTGGATTTTGAATCAAAGGAGCTCAGATTGGAACCTGTCTTTGCCTTTTTCTTCCTGGGTGACCTTGGGTGGGTCATTTTACTTCTCTGGGTTTTAATTTCCTCCTGTATGAAAATGAGAGGTTTGAGCTAAATGAGTTTAAGATCTTTTTCATCTCCAAACAACATCATCTTAAATGAATCAAAGAAGTGGATATTTGAAACATAGCCAAGACTGAGGCTATGAGAATAGAAAGCAAAGTAGGAATCAAAAAACACAATGGAGGAAAAATTGGCGGGAGCTAGAAGTGGAAGTAACTCAAAACTCTTCTTCGATTTCAACATTTTCTCTATCTCTTTGTCAGTCTCTGTCTCTCCCTCCCTCTTCTCTGTCACTGTCTCTTTCTCTGTGTCTGGCACTCTGACTGGCTGACTGTCTCTGTTTCACTCTCTGTCTTTCTGTGTGTATGTGTGTGTGTGTGTGTGTGTGTGTGTGTGTGTGTATGTCTGTGTCTGTGTGTGTCTGTGTCTGTCTGTGTCTCTGTTTCTCTCTCTCTCTCTCTCTCTCTCTCTCTCTCTCTCTCTCTCTCTCTCTCATAATTGACTAACAAGAACTCAAATCCCAGCCTGCAATTACAAATAGGAATTAAGTATTTTTTTTTGTTCAAGGATATTTGCAATATTTCAATAAATTGCAATAAATATTAGGATTTAAACCTGTAAGTACTTTTGTTTTAATCATATTAACAGTAGACCATAGGGACAAAAATGTTACTGCTCTGAATTATGATCTAAAGACAAATTATTTAAGATCAGTCTGACTAGGATGTATTTCCTTCAAAGAGCCAGGCAGTGTTGAATCATATCCCATTCCTTGTCTGAAATTCTTGTGTTGCCTTCCAGAAAGACTATTTTTTTAGTTTTCTTCCTCACATGAACTTGTGACTCAGAATACTTCTAACCATAATGAACAATGAAAATAACTATTAGTGTTCAGTCTAATCTTTGGATATTGCCTGAGTTTCTGCCACAATTTGACCATGCTTTCTATGTGAATACTAGATTGTTCACTGAACAGTTGCTTATAATCATCGATAAAGGGATCTGAATTTCTGTCTCTAGCTCACTGGATGAGATGTAGGCCTATCACTTGAAGTGGAATGAGCACTAGGTTTGAAATAAATACCCAGGTTTCAAATCCTGTCTCCACTGTTTGATATCTATGAAAATTTAGACAAGTCTCTTCAGATCTATGTATCTATGATCCTAATTTTTCTATTTCTTTGGATCTCACTTTCCTCATTTGTGAAATGAGAACTTTGGGCAAAATAATCTCGGAGTTTCTTTGTGGCTTTAACATTCTATGACTGCTTGCTTGTAAACAAGATTCAGAGTTTTTCAGTTATGAACCTTGCACTATGACCTTGGGAAAACTTCCTAAATGAATTGTGCTTTGGTTTTCTATTCTGAAAAGTGCTTATGTTAGAGTTGAGAATTAAGTAATATTATCTGATAATTAAATAATAATTAATTGCTAACACAAGGTACTATTTACCAGGCAAGCAAAACAGTGATAGAAACAAATGGGCCATAGAAGTAGGAGATATAAATCCAGCCTTATCATTGGTCTAAGCTTCTGGGGCTTGAGTGATTCATGACACTACATAAAATGATTTCCTTAGTTTTTTAAAAAGAGAAATTACATGTAGCTGTGATGTCCACCATAGGGATGCAGGCAAATCTAATGAGATAATAACAGTGGTAATAAAGTATTTAAAAAAATGAAGCTCTGAATTTTGCTGATTGTTAAATATAACTATTGCATTAGGCAACCCTTCCCATTCAGCTACAATAAGCTTATTCAAACAATCCCAGAAAGCCTACATGATGACTTTCAAAATATGACTCTCATAATTGTCCTGATATGACCCAGGTAGTCATTGCCTGGGGGTGGAGACAGAAGAGAGAAAAGTATTTGATTCAGCCAAGTTTGTGAACAGAGAAATTAGTAAAATGTGTATCTACTTATCTGTGTTCAATTTTGCTCCCCCACTTCCACCTCCCAGAAGAATTTAAGTTCCTTGAAGGCAGATATTGTTTCATTTTTGTCTTTATATTTCCAGCGTTTAGTACACTACCCATTATGTAACATAAGCTTGTTGAATTACATTGAGTTGGGGTTATGTTTACGTAAGCCATTGTCTCCAGACATTGATGTTCGCTTTTAGAAATTATCACTGGAATGCTATATTTCTATCAAACAAATGGAGAAAATCCACATTAATCATCAATAGACATTCATTAAATGCCTATAATGCACTATAGATTAGGCTAAATGCTCAGACATACAATGCCAGATTTGAACAAGGTCATGGTCTGTAGAAGAATATTCCTCTAGCTGAAAGGAAGTGAGACAATTCTAAGCTGGTCAGAAGTGGAGGCAAGAAGACCTGCTTTCAACTCCTGCCTCCAGCAAATAATAACTTCATGAGAGCTACGGGCAAGTCATTTAATTTGTTAGTATCCCTAGGCAAAAATTCCCCAAACTGCGGAATTACATGCTGTGATTCAAGTGGATAGTGAAAGGTGGAGCAGTAATATGAATAGGTGTGAAATTACAGGAATGTTATGGTCTATATGGATGAAAGTAGTTTTTGTAATGGGAGTTCCCTCTCAATACACACACACACACACACACACACACACACACACACACACACACACACACACACAATCACAGATCCAGCAGAAAGAAGGGGGAAAAATCCCCCAGTCATTTGAAGGGAATCTGTGTAGCTTTCTCTATGCATATGTGTGTTGGAGAACCTGACCAAAAAAAAAATCCCACTTGAGAATAAAAATTCAAGGCTAACTTTTGTGTGCTCTTTTAATTACTTTAGCTCTGTAGATGAAACTTCCTTTGCCCTTTCTTATATAAATAGTGAGACAAATGCTAAATACTGTTTGTCCTTGCAGGCAGTGGGAGAAAGGGCTCTGAGAGGCTGCATGTGTACCGGTGTCTTTAAGGTTTCCCTTTGAAGGCTGCTAAGGAACCACTAGACCATAGAGAGATACTACAAATGTTGAGGGTAACTGAATACTCCTTTTCATTTTTTCTCATTTCAATTGTTCTTATTTTCTTCGCTTCAGAATTGTTGTTTATTATATGTGTACAAAAATGGAGAAGATAGGCCTGAAAGTAGTTTATGAAGCATAATTATAAGTTCCCACAAAAACCACATGAAGAGAGAGAAAGCTCAAAAGAAAGAACAAAGCTAGAATTAAACCTTCAAGTTTAACATACTGTAATTCAAGTGGATCGTGAATGGTAGAGTGGTAACATGGACAGGTGAACCTGCAGAGGTATATACTCTACACAGAATATTGGGGAGGTTAAATAGCCAAGGTAGAGAGATGATCTTGATATCTTGTTGTAATTAAAATGAAAAAAAAAACAGTTTAATGTGAATAAAGGATGCCATGAGTCTTTCAAAAGCCTCTTATCTTGTAAAAAAATCTGTGGTGATTACCCAACAACTGCAGAACTAGCATAATTGTCTTTAGTAACTTTGGTCCCTTCAGTTAAGCTGATTCTGTGATTGACATAGAGATTGGCAGTCAGTTAGCTTTGGGTTCCCATTATGTGCTTGTTCATGTTTTATTATTTTTTTTTAACTTTATCTGGAAGAGGTTATAAAACTCTGTGTGCTTTGTGGGACAGTTTTCCTTTCACCTTTTAAAAAAGAAAAAAATCCTTTTAAATTTTGTTCTCATTTAAAACTTAAATGATCAAAATGTCCCTCTGTAGGACTTAGCCTCTCTCTGAGAAACTTCAGAGCTTCCCCTTTCCCTGCCCCCACCTTCCCACTCCCTAGGGAAACAGGAAGCCACATTTTGCCAAAAGTAGAAAAACTCCAACACCAAAAAGGTTGAGTTTGGTTCAGGACTCTAAACCCACAATTTTGTGTCGATTTTAAATTTGGCAAAACATATGATCTCATCCCTAATCACAATCCACTGTATAAGTTGGTGGTGGTTATAGAGGTTGGGCTATCCTGAAACTGACCGGTAGGTAGTCCCCAGCACCTTCTTCCTGTCATACCAGGACTTCTGCTGAATTAAGGCAAAGGATGATTTTCTTGATCTCCAAGTAGGGAGAAAATGGAGAGGAAACAAACATTTATTAATCACTTTCTCTCAGGCACTGTGCTAAGTACTTCAAAATTATTATCCCATTTGATCCCCACAACAACCCTGGGAGGTAAGTAGTTTTATAATCCCCATTTTACAGTTGAGGAAACTGAGACCCAGAGTGATTAAGTGACTTACAATTAATTTAGCTAGTAAGTGTATGAGTCTGGATTTGATCTCTGCTCTTTCTGGCTCCAGGGCCAGTGCTCTATCCACTGCATCAGTTAACTTGGTATACATTTCTTTCCTATTTTTCCAGGCCTGATTTTTGCCCCTGACCTCTCTTGATTTTAAATAAATTCAGATGCTGAAAGCTGAGAATGATAACACTCTTGGTTTAACACTAATGAATACAAATACTGTATTTATAGCCATCACTTTCTTCTGAAATGCAGCTGATAAATATTGCTTTTTCATGGGACCTGGGTGGATCATGTACCACCTATGGTCCCAGAGAAGGTTATATTTAGAGATTTCCTTTCTTCCTTCCTTCCTTCCTTCCTTCCTTCCTTCCTTTCTTTCTTTCTTTCTTTCTTTTTTCTTTCTTTCTTTCTTTCTTTCTTTCTTTCTTTCTTTCTTTCTTTCTTTCTTTCTTTAATAAGGGAATATAAGAGTACATATAAGTCATCCTACCTCTACCTCATATTTATTCTTATCGCTGTGTTGCTTCAGTATATTGGAGAGATGAATAAGTCACTTGAGTTCGATTCAAATCTAGATAAGCACCCATTTGCTTATGGGTGGGGGATAATACCTTTGACAAAGTCCTTTTATCTTTATTTATTTGTTTTCTTAGGAATGTGGCACCACGTAGAGTCTTTAATGATAGTGGAAGGTGCTTTGCCTTTTGCCCTGATCCTAGTGCTTCCACTTTTTTTAGCCTATGACCTCCAAATACTCATAGGTCATAGCCCATGTCTTTGGTGATTCTAATGACATGTGCAGAAATCTCAAAAGCATCAAAACAATGAAAGCCATAAGAAGATCTTTACAATGTATTTGTTAGCACTCACCCCATGGACTTAACTATTATTTAAGTGAAACATGGTAATTGTGGTAAAATTATAGATTGCACATTTACTCAGACTTCCTACAGTTAACCTCTACCCATTATGCTCCTATATTTGGAAGAGTCCACTGGGACACTTGGAGGAAGGCCATTAGTTCAGCACTTGCAACTTTAGTCACATAAAGGTAAAAAAAAAAAAAAACTCAACAACTTTTTTTATGATGATTCTTGTTTCATAAAGTGTCACACTATTTATAGAAAAATGAGAAAGTAAAGTAATCCTCCTTTTAAATCTGGCCTTTATTGCACCATATAATTTATGGCAATATAATAAGTGATTTGAAAATAAAAGATTTGAGACAACATTTCAGCATTAGTGTTTTTAAGACAAAACAAACATTCAAAATAAAACCTAAACCACCACAGTGAAATCTATCATTAAATGCCTACTTTCAGCTAAATTTGTAGTTCTGCAACTTCAATCTCAAGCAGTTTAATGGCAACCTCTTGCAAAGTAAAAAATCATCTTCATAATAATGAGTACATTATTTACTGTGGGACTACAGCATTAGACAGTTATTTTTCCAAAACAAAAGTCTAAGTGTATTTGCATAAGGTATTTCTTAATAGGATCAATGATTTTAGAGAGAGTTAAGTAATAGTCTGAGATTTCTATTTGAAAATAGACTGCCAACAATATTTCTGGCTCCTGAATGTAGATTATTACCATTTTGTCTCCTCAGTGCCCAGTGAGGTTCACTTAATTTTATTTCATTCTAATTTAATAAATCAGGTATGAACCTTTTAGCATTCATTGAATAAATCAAATTTTAAAATCCCCTTTCCTGCCTAGAGTGTGCAAGTTGCTGACATACTATTGTGCTAAAAATAAATGTGAGGAATACAGTAAATAATATATGCCAAGCAGCTCAACTGAGATCATTAATGCTGTGAAATAATCTTCTCCTCTATCCTAACTTTGTTCTCTCCTCTATACAAAGAGGAGCCAAAGAGGACTATGATGATGAAGTAGGGTGATATCTCCACACACATACACACAGAAATATTACTTATCATTACAATTTAAGAAACTCTTATCTCGGGCATGTTTGAGAGCCTTCTTGCTCATACTTCTCATGGCCTTATGTGGTACAATCTACACTTATGTATTCTAGACAAGATATTTCCATGAGGATTTAGGTAGAAATGACCCTCTTTCCCACAAGACCATCCTGTTCTCAGGGTTGCTTCAATGCAACATTTCTTGTTGAACCAGAGAATGACAGGTACTTTTTACCCTGTTTCTTATCATAATCTGGTGGAATTCCTCTATTTTCCTCTTGTCTTCTCCCTCATCTTTTTCTTCTCAAGCCTGAATCAGTGGAGTTTCTTCAATCTCTGCCCAGAGGTCCCATTTTGCAATCCTTGTTGCCCTTTATTTAGCTTTGAAGCTCCCTCTGAAACCTCTCTAAGTTTTCAATAACATGGATGGTAACACATACACAAGAGGGAAAATATGCGATAGAGATCTTAAGAGAAGGCTAAAGATCTGTAACATGGACTGGGGGAGTGGATTCTTCCTTTAGTTAATTAAAAGCCAGCATTGCACATGAGACTGTTGATGACATTTTTAAAGCACACTTTCTTATTTCTTCATTTTACCATTTCAAGTCAGCTCTGCCAACAGCCTTAAGAGGGTACGATTTGGGATGTGTTTGTAAGGCTTATGTTACATGCAGACACAACTAGGTAGCATCAGAGGATAAACTTTTAAATATTCACAGCAGCCTTAAAGATCGTTTTCTTTGTCATTAGGAGCAATTCTTTCCTGATTTCTCCTCCCTTTCCTTCTCTTCCTTATATTGGATTTTTTTAATATATTTCCTAGGTCTTTGTATGTTGGTAGTACTGATAAGAAAATCCATAGAAGAGGCATTAAACATCCAATTTAACATTAATATTAATGATTAAAATGTTAAAACTAACATTTACTATAAATAAGGCTTCTGCATTAAACACCCTAATTATATAGAGCTAACAATTTTTAAGAAAATTAAGTTCAATGTCAAGGATTTGATCTGTATTACTATTACTTTGTGCCTGTCTCGATAAATGAATATCTCTAGTCCTTGGATATTTTTGGCCTGAGCGAAATACCTTCCAGGGCACTTCACAAAGACGAGCACTTCATTTTTGAGAGTATTTGAACTGCTTTGGTTCACCTTTGTGAATTAACCCCTATGCAAGAGCTGTCTGCCACTTATACTGCAAGGCTTGCTGTAAGATTGGACTCCTAGACTAGAGATAATCAGCCTATTGGAAAAAAAAAAGAATTAAGCTATTTCCTGGGAAATTTGGACAATCTAACCATTAGATAAATGTTAAGGCCATTCAGTTAATAAATACATATACATGGACATGCACACATGATAAATTTGTATGTAAGTATATAACTACATATAAAAATGTTGACATAAATATATGTGCTACATGTACAAATATGCATGAATGTATATGTATGGAGTTGTATATGTGTATATATGTGTGTGGGTATATATTAACTGAATGGTCTTATATTTAAATAATGGATATATGTATGTGTATGTATCTCTGTGTGTGCATGTGTGTGTATGTGTGTGTGTGTGTGTGTGTGTGTGTGTAGCTCAGAACTCCCAAGCTCAAGCGAGTGACCCCCCAGCCTTAAGCTTACCTAGTAGCAGGGATTACAGGTATGCGTGCCATCACACCATGCTGAAGGCTGCCATTTCTAATATTAAATGTGTGTCTTTTCCCTCCTAAATTGTCCCAGGAAAATACAAATGCTAACCTACATTTTTAAGCACTGGTGAGAAAGTTGTCATTAATTTGGGCAGGGTCAGAAGAGTGAAGCTACATTCTACTTTGAGGGGCCAAGATATTAGAGAATATGGCAACATAGAAAGGTATTCTTTATAGTCAAATATAGGTTTGCAAAAGCAAAGTAAAGGATTGAAGAAGCAATCCCTGTATTTTAGGCCAAAAAAGAAAAAAATGATCATTCAAAAACCCTAGCAATTAAGGCAAAAGGTAATTTTTGTTTTTGTTCAAACCTGTGATTTCCTTGGAAGCTCCCTCGGTTTTTATAGATTGGCAACTTATCTGTCACTTGGAAAATGTCTTGTTGGTGAAGACTGTTGTTTGAGGTCCCTAAATTTACGGTTGATCAGAGAACATTTTGGCAGATAAAGATAGCAAAGAAAAATTACTAAATAAATAAATGAATGAATGAATGAGTAATTTTCAGTCTGCTGCATCCAATAACCCAGAACAATAATGTTAGATGCTTACGTATTTCCAATGATGTCCCTCAGGCTTTACCTATATTGACAGAGTGAAAGGCCAAAGAAGTTGATAATCATCTCAATCTTTTATATAATTCAAAAGAATCCTACTAAAATACTAACAAATCCTTTCTTGATATCATTTCTGCTGAATTTCCTGAAATACAATTATTTGCAGAAAGGCTTCACATAACTCAGTTTACCTGTTGAAAATCAGCTCTGTTTTTGTATTGTTTCCATAATCTTATTTGCTGTTTTAAAGCCTTATTCGTTAATGATGAACTTAGGAAAATAAAGGAATCTGATTTTCTTCGGTGCTAGGTTGGGGTAGGGAACCTCTAGTTCTTGGGCCACATTTTGTCCTTGGCCTGATATCATCTAGTCTTCTGTAAATGTCCTAAGGCTGGATATTTTCTTTCATCCATCCCTCAATTGCCACTAATTTCTAAAATTGTAAGCAATAAATACAATTTGGTATATATCTGAAAGGGGAAAAAAGATAAAAGGTAAGGAAGACACTATCTGCTAATAAATGCTTGATGATCAACTGACTTAATGTGAGGAAGAATTTGTAGGAGTAGCCTATTGCTTGGAGACTAGTTTGGGATGTGGGGAGGGTTGAAATAGAATTGGCATTAAAAATCTAGGAACTTTATAAGAAGATTTTGAACTTGAAGTTGAACAGGAGATTTTTGCGAAAAGGACCAGCAGTTCAAGCTGTATGTATTGAATGGGAATTGTAGGGAACATCAATGGGTGAAGCTAGCGAGGGTGTCTGGTGGTCAGGAAGGGAAACTGAGCTGCCTTACTGGGTTCCATATATGATAGAAGGGCAATTTGGGATAGTGAATAGGACAAAGTTTAGAAGGAGAGATATGGATAGAATACCAAGACAGCGCTGTGGAGAGTAAACACCAGGTTTTTCCCACTTACGTCTCTTCTTCCTTCTATTGACTTATTTATTCCTCCCTCTCTCTTTTCACATATTTCCTTCTCTCCCAATTACCTATAGAAACCATACTTTCAGGTTTTCAGGCCCTCTTTTTCCCCTTTTTCCCTCTGACCTTAATTTCCTTTTCTCTCTCCCTTCCCCTACTAATTGGTCATAAAATGGAATTAAAAGGTTAACTTATAGTAATAATAACATGTATTTAAAATATTTTATGTTTCCTCTTTTACATAGAAGAGGAAAGTTGAACATCTCTATTTTATCTATCTTAAAAAATAAAAAAGAAACAACTGAACAACAACCAACAACAAAAATCCACAAAGAAAATTAGTTATGCAGGGTGTCCCAAAAGTCTTAGTGCAGTTTGGAGCTTGAATGGTTTAAATTTTTTTTTTTTTATTTTTGGAGGGGGGAAGGCAGGGCAATTGGGGTTAAGTCACTTGCCCAAGGTCCCACAGCTAGTAAGTGTGTTGAGTGTCTGAGGTCGTATTTGAACTCGGGTCCTTCTGACTCCAGGGACGGCATTCTACTCACTGTAAAACTTTTAACATTTTGAAACTTTCAGTGTTAATAGCTTAAAACTAAACCAAGATTTCTTGGACATGCTGCATTTGCCTTTCCACAGAGTATGGCCTTTAGTTATTCATCCTAAGGGAACAGGGGCCATTAATAGAAATAAGTACCCCCATTCCTGAACTAGGTAAAATCTACTACCTAAAGTGGATACCAGCCAGAATATTTTTATCATTTCCCTTCTAGACTCAATGTTAAAATATAGTTTGCCATTTTCACAATATGCATTCACATTGAAAAGTAGGTACTATTTATTTTATGATTTATTTGTCAACCAAGTGGTAATGTGTCAATCAATGTTTGGGAAAGCATATTCTGAGAAATATCTTGGATTACATAGTGTAATATCGATTTACCTATGTACATAAATAGTGAATAATTAAATTTTTCATGTCGTGAATGTCACCAAGTCAGCAAAAGTCATAGACAGCAAGCCCCTTAACCTCACTGGCTTTCATTTCCCACTGGACATTGGGAAAGATTGAAGACAAAAGGAAAAGGGGACAGCAGAGGATGAGGTGACTAGATAGTATCATGGAAACCACAAGCATCAACTTGGATAGAATTTGAGAGATAGTGAAAAACAGGTCCTGTCTTGCTATGGTCCATAGAATCATGAAGAATCAGTCAAAAAACAAAAATAAACCAAAGGGTTTGCAATACAAAAATGTAATTTTAAAAAGTTGTACTATGAATTACGGTTTCAGGAAGATCGGGTCAGGAAGGGTCAGTAATATCAATTTTTTTATTATTGTATGGCATGTCAATGTTTGTAGAATGATGTTCACATGTTATCCTAGATGGTATCTCATCTGATCCTCACTACAGATCTATCAAGTAGGCACTAAAGCTACTGTTATCATCCTCATCTAATACATGAGAAAACGGAGTTTCAGAGAAGTTAAATGACATATAAGTCCCTGGTCACATAGTTAGTAAGTATCCAAAGTGGGATATGAATTCACCTCTTCTTTACTCTGAGTCCAGTGTTCTAACTACTACACCACACTGCCTCAAAGAATCTTAGGAATGTTAAAATGACATAACCATGGTAATCATAATTATAGCTCCTCAAAGAACAACTGATCATTAATGCCAAGAGCAATGGGAGAACTTCAAGGCAGGGGAACGCCGCTTCATGAGCCATGAGAACATTGTGATATTTATGAAACTCTGGAAAGACCCCTGAAGTGATGGAAAATATAAGCACTGGTGATACCACCAGCTATGTTAGCAGCCCAGTCATTATCACAGATTTCTAAGCGTAAAAAAAAATACATGAAGAAAGATAGAGTTGTAGAGTTGCTTTACTCAAAACCACCATGATGATGAGATTTCCAAGTAAGATGGTAGAGCAAGTGTGGAAGGGAAAAAAGCAATTCTTATTATGTGCCAGGCACTATGTATGCTAAGTGTTTGAAAATATTATCTCATTGGATCCTCCAACCTTTGGAGATAGATGCTACTATTATCCCCATTTTACAGATGAGGAAACTGAGACAAACAGCAGTTAAGTACTTGCCTAGGGTCACACAATTAGTAACTTCTGAGGATTTGAACTCGAGTCTTCCTGACTCCAGGCTCTGCTGTGTATCCATTATGCCATCCAACTCCTTCAAGTGGCACCTCTTCAAGTTCTTACAGCACAAGAAGGCGAGATATACTAGAACATCTCAGAAATAACATTTCTCTACCTGCTAGGAGTATTTTAGTACAGATGGAACTGACCACTAGAGTAGACAAAGCACAGAACAGATGTTAGACCTGAATATTTTCAATATGTGCCATTGTTATCCCATAACAAAACAGAGGATAGATCTTACCTGTCACATACAAGCTGTTTTTCATCAGCTACCTCATCTCCAAGTCATACAATGTAAGGCTGACCTATGCATGGTAATGGTAGGAAATAAATTCCCCCCTAAACTAGATTTTTAAAATGAGAAATATAATTGAGGAGGTCACTGAAATCAGAAGAGAAAACTTAAGAACCTGAGGTGATTGAATATCTTCACATTCCCACTCCAGAAATCGTAGCTCAAAATGAAGCAAGACCCAAATAAAGTATTAAATCATTTTGAAAGATGAACATACTTAAGCTGGAATTTCAAAAAGCCCCTTGTGAATTTGACAATTTAAGCCCCACTAGCAGACCAACTATGACCAAAATAGGATAGATTTTTTTAAAAGCTGGATTTTGTTATAACCATAATGAAGAAAAGCCTTCTCCCATACGATTTGATGTGAAGTATAAAAATATTTCAGGATTTGCAAACAACTGTATGTGCAATTGCTGTTGCCAATGCAAGAATCATAGAAGGAAAGGAGGTGTTATCAAAGAATATTCTTAAATCATTGAACACCACCACGGCATGAGTAATTTCAAAGAGCTATTGAAAAGCTGCAGAAAGATATTTGACGATTACATCATTATCTAACTAGTACAGGCAATAGAAAACTTGAATGTTTATCTGAGCCAGGCCTAACTTGGGCCAGTCCAGTGACTCAGATTCAGGATTGGAATGCAATAAAATATTCACAGACCATAAAATGCAATAAAATCTTTTGTTAGAATATGATTTAAAAGGATAAAATTCTAAGTTAATATCAATAAAATGCTGCTCCTTTGTGCCTTGGGAGTTTCTATGGCAATGGCAATGTTAACGAAGGAAAGTATGTGCACAGTGAAGTGTGGATGCTACTAACCCACTAACTCTTCATAAGCTGGGTCATTTATGCCTCATGTAGCAACAAGCTAAACCAACGACTGAATTATCAGTCTTCTGGATCAACCAAAACTCAAAGATAGTCAGCTTCCTTGTCTTCTTAAAAGGAAATCAGTCTAAGCTATATAAATTAGTGCCATACATACCAAATGCCACCCCTCGGAGATGAAATCCCAAAAGCACACTAAAAGACCTTCTTCTACCACAAAATAATGGTTTTAAAACAATTAAGATCTAAAGAAGAATCTATCCTAGCAGAAGAATTCCTGGAATAGTTGATAGGGAATGGAGACTGGACCTGTGAATCAGATCTAAAATATGGAATTGTCTGGTGAGGAAATGTCTAACAATACAAGCTGGCATCTTCTCTGCAACTTAGTCTCAAACAGTTGTCCCGAGCAAAGATGTCAAACTCATTTCCCATGAGCAAAACTCCCAAATACAGGTGGAACCAGATTAAAATGTAATGGGGAAATTTTATCAATCAATCCATAAACATTAAATAAGTGCCTACTATTAAGTACTAGGAGCAATGCTAAGCACTGAAGATACAAAAATGAGGGAAAAGGCAGCCCTGCCCTCAAGGAGCTTACAGTCTAATGGGGGAGACGACATGCAAACAAATATGTACAAGCACACTACATACAAGATAAAGAGGAAATAATAAAAGATTCAATTAAGTAAAAATGAAACATATATTAAGTTAATTTGTGGTTTTCCAAGTCAATATGTGGCCCATAGAGGTCACTTTCTATTCAAGTTTGACATGACTGATCTAGAATACTTTGTCACTGAGTTGTTTCAGTCATGGCCAATTCTCCCTTTGGGGTTTTCTTGGCAAAGTTGCTGAAGTGGTTTGTCATTTCCTTCTCTAACTTGTTTTCTAGATGAGGACACTGAGGGGAGGCAAAAGGGGCTAAGTGACTTACTCAGGGTATCTGAGGCCAGATTTGAACTTAGATTTGAACTCAGGTCCTCCTGACTCTAGGACTTATACCCTACCTATCGTGCTAGCTAGCTCTCTCCATCTGGATCACTAAGCAAAGTGTTTCCTGTATGTGTCGGAGGCAGTAACTGAAACCTGACATTCCTGGCTTGGCTTTGAGGTCAGCTCTCTGCTGCACTACACCATCTCTCAAAACAAAAAATTAAAACATCAAAAGGTTATTTTTTCCTTGTGTCAGGAGCAATATCAGGAGCAGTTAATGTTAGAATTTTCTTTATAAAATAGCAGTGGAGAGTTGGGGGGGGGGTAGCACCAGAAATATTAGAGCTACAGCAAAAACAAAGATATATCCCGAAACTGTCACATATCTCCATCATAGGTTCTTGGTTTTTGTTGTTGTTCAGCCATTTCACTTGTGCCTGACTCTCCATGACCCCATTTGGGTTTTTCTTGGCAAAAATACCAGAGCGGTTTGCCCCTTTTGTCCAGCTCATTTTGCAGATGAGGAAACTGAGGCAAACAGGGTTAAGTGGCTTGCCCAGGATCACACAGCTAGTAATTGTCTAAGGCTGAATTTGAACTCATGAAGAGGAATCTCCTTGACTCGAGGCCTGGCACTCCATCCACGCTCCACCTAGCTGTCAACAACAATGGCATCAACAACAACAAACTAGCAGCAACAGCAGCAGCAGACTTGTATGCAACATGTCCCAGGCTCTAAGTTCTCATCAAGACTCATCTTTTACCATCACTTATTCAGTGTTCACTGACCCACTAGCCATGAACTCTCTGGGAGCCCTAACAAGACTGTGATAACAAATGTTTACCCCATTATAAACTTCAGCTGAATTACAAAATGCAAAATTGATCATTTTGATTATGTTGCAACAAAGATAATGAGTGAAGCAGAAAATCGAGATAAAATCTTTACAACCAGTGTCTCTGATAAAGGCCTGATATCTAAAATACTTAGGGAACTGAGCCTAATTTACAGGAATATCAGTTGTTCCCCAATTGAGAAATGGTCAAAGGATATGAACAGGCAGTTTTCAGAGGAAGAAATTAAAGATATCAACAGGCATATGAAAAAATGCTTGAAATCACTACTGAGTAGAGAAGTGCAAATCAAAACAACTCTCAGGTACAACATCTCTCCTGTCGGATTGGCTAACATGACAAAACAGCAAAATGATAAATTCTGGAGAGGATATGGGAAAATTGGAACACTGTTATATTGTTGGTGGAGTTGTGAACTGATCCAACCATTCTGGAGAGCAATTTGGAAAGTATTTATAGCAGCTCTTCTTATAGTAGCAAAGAATTGGAAATCAAGGGGATGCCCATCCATTAGGGAATGGCTGAACAAATTGTGGTATCTGCATGTAATGGAATACTATTGTGCTATAAGAAATGGGGAACATATGGACTTCATAATAACCTGGAAAGACCTACATGATATGATGCTGAGTGAGAAGAGCAGAACCCAGAGAACATTGAGAGGCATATTGCTTCTATGATGACTAACTTTGATAGACTTGGCTCTTCTCAGCATTGCAAGGTTCAAAGACAGCTCCAAAGGACTCATGATGAAGAGCTATCTATATCCAGAAAAATTATGGAGTCTGAATGCAGATTGAGGCAAACTATTTGCTCTTTTTTTTCTCTTCTTTTTTGGTTTTGTTTCTTCTTTATCATGATTCATTCCATTGGTTATAATTCTTCTCTACAATTTGACTATTGTGTAAATAAGTTTAATGCAAAGGTATATGTAGAACATATACCATATTCCATGCTGTCTTGTGGGGGAGGACGGAGGGGAGGAAGGAGAAGAAAATTCGGAACTCAAAACCTTGTGGAACTGAGTGTTGTAAACTAAATTTAAAAATCTAAAAAAAGGAAACATCAGCTAAGGGACTACCCCCTTCTTCTGTAAATGCCGAATAAGAATTTTCCTTTACCTTTATTCAGTTACTCAGGATTTCCAATAGGATGGCTAAAAGATTTTCCTTCTTCTAGATGAATTCACTTTTCCCATAACTACATAAAAATATTTTCATCTAACACATTCTCATCATAAAGCAAAGCATTCCCACCACCACTCTCTCTCTTGGATCCATGTGGCATTGAACTAGATTAGAAGCCAAAACTTTGGAACCTCTGATACCATCCCATCCTCCAGCAAAGTCAAAAACCTGTTCATGAAGGTCATTAACAATTGAGGAACCCAGGTAAGCATAAATACACAATCTTCACTTAACAATGGAACCTAGTCATTCCCTACTCAGCATTTTACAGGAATCATTTTGCATCCAATTCATAATGGGCAACTATGGATATGGAGTAATAGCATAGATTTCCATTGTCAATTAAGTAACAATTAGGAAAAGTAACTTTTTTTTTTACCAAGTGTAATAATGAGTAGCTGTTGAATGACTTGCTTTAGAGCTTTCAATGATATAACGTGTTCTGAGCTCCCCTCAAAGGGAATTTCTGGATACTTGGTAAATGGGAGTCATAAAAAAGGAGATAATTGTAAAGTGGTCTTCAAACCTTAAAGCACTATACAAATGGTAGTGATGACTACTGCTGCTGTTGCTACTACTACTACTACTACTATTACTACTACTATTACTACCACTACTACCACTACCACTATGTTACTGCTATTCAAGTGGAGAATGTAAGTTCTCTAGAACTGGAAGAATCTGGTAAGGATCTGATTTTACTTTTTTTAGACTGTGTAAAAGTGAGCATCAGTAACTGATTACTGAGTCTAACCAGAATCATCTGAGTTCCACCTACTCCCTCACCTTTACTGAGTGGGTGAGAACCAAAATTTTCTTTGGTTTGATCTCCCACTTCTTACCTCTCATATAAGGCAACATCCAATTTAAGGCATCTGCCAGCACTGCCCTACATGGCTCAGTCTTTTGATATTGCTTTCCTTCCTTCAGTTTATAAGCACAGCAAATAAGTCTTCTATCTACTATTACTATTACTATTACTATTACTACTACTACTACTACTACTACTACCACGATGACAACGACTACTACTACTATTATTGCACCACACACACACACACACACATAAACACAGCAATCTACTTCTAATCTGTTTGCCTTTGCACAGGTGTTCCTGAATGCACTCCCTCCTTACTTCTTCCTCATAGAGTCCTTCTCTTCCTTAAAGATACAGGTTAAGAACAATCTGTAGGGAGGGGGGGGGCCGGAGCCAAGATGGCGACTGGAAAGCAGTAACTGGCGTGAGCTCCCTACCAAGTCCCTTCAAAAACCTATAAAAAAAATGGCTCTGAACCAATTCTAGAACTGCAGAACCCACAAAGTGGAAGAGGGAAGCAGGGATCCAGCCCAGGACAGCCTGAATGGTCTCGGGGTAAGGTCTGTCCCAAAAGGAACTCCCAGCCCCCAGCTGAGGGGAGCGGAGGGGAGCTGAGCTGAGCCAAGCAGAGCCCAGCTCGCGCGGCAGGAGAAACCAGGAGTGGAGCCGAGAGCGCCCTAGCATGCCGAATTACTGAGCTGTGGCATGTACCAGACCTCACAACCCACAAACAGCAAAGACTACACAGAAGGTTAGTGGGAAAAGCTGCAGGAAGGGAGGGAGTTTGCGGTTCGGCTCCCACCCCTGAGGCAATGGAGGCGGGGCAGCTTTAGAAATTCAGCTGCAATTGCTTCTGGCCCCAGGCCCACTTGGTGGGAGGAATTAAGTGGCTGATCAGAGCAGGAGTGCAGAGTCTGCTGAAGATCTAAGTCCAGTCCAGGTTGGGGGTTCTTGGGTCAGGAGGAGTGCTGGTGAGGCAGCGCATCCGCCCAAGCGTGGAACATAGAACTCTTTAGTCACACCCCATTG
>CM053622.1:604922769-604938655 GCA_028646595.1 Phalanger gymnotis
GTGGAAATGGGGAGAAAATCTGTAATTCAAACGCATGTGAAAATCAATGCTGAAAACTAAACATATTAAAAATAAATTAAAAAAAAAAGAAAAAAAAAGAACAATCTGTAGGAAGCCTTGCCTGATTACACACACACACACACACACACACACACACACACACACACACACACACACATTACTAGTGTACTCCTTCTCAAATTACCTTATATTTAACTACTTTGTATATTTTTTTTATTCACTTTATCATCATGTATATGTGTGTACACGCACGCATATATGGGTTTGGGTATGTGTGTACTTGTCTCCTCTATTAGATGTAAATTCATTGAGTAAGAATCATTTCATTCTGTTACTTGTATGCCCAGAACCTAGAACAGGTAGGCATATTTAATTAATTCTTTGATTCATTAATTGAATCAGCTAGATTAACTTTAATTTAATTAATTTAAATAGCTCGATTAATGCCTCAAATTTCCACTTGACCTGTATCTACATTACCTCCAGCTTTTTGTTATTTTGCTAGTATGCTAGACTGCCATACTGGTTAATACCTTACCATAGACACCAAATAAGACTTTTGGAAATGGAAAAAATGTTTTTCAACCAACTTCCTAACTTGCTATGCTGCTAAGTCATTTTAAATTCTAGCCTCAAAAACATCTGGCACAGTTCCCATGATTCATGCATCCATTGAGAGCTTGGAACTCCAAATTTAGTTAAATAAATTGCTAAGTATATGTTTTTTGTATAAGCTTGATCTGCAAATAAGTCAAAATGCTATTGATAATTTCAAATCTGAATCCAATAAAAGCTCAAGATTTTTATCTTCAGGATTTTAGTGGCTAAAGAATTGCTCAACAATTACTTTAAGAAAAAGAAGTCACTATGGAACTCTTGTTTTCAAATATTGTGCAAGCTTATTGAATAATTAGATGAAATAGCAGTAATTAATTATTGATATTTAGGGTTTTTTGTTCCTTAGAAAGAAATGTTTCCACATTCAAAATATTTTGTTGTGTTTTGAATACCTTTTAAAACCTTGAGACTATTGGCATTGTGCCTAGAGTAATTGTTTCTTAGTGAAAATTTTTCCATAACAATAATTACATTTGAATATATGAAAGTATTAAGAGGAAAAGACATTTTACATTTAAATGATAATTAACAGTTACAAGGGAGCTAATTTTAAATATAGTTCAAATGTTCTAATTTGTTAACTATTTTATAATTATGATTTCTTTTCCATGGTAGACTAGAGCATTTTCATAGTAAAGATAGATCCCATCAGATGCAAGGCCTATCTCTGGCCCCTGACAAATTGAAATATTTACCCAGGGTCAATCTGATTTGTTATGTTATTTTGCTAAGCTAAATTAATTGATTTGTACTTTTCATCAATAAATATTAACAGCAGGTATGGATTAGAGAATAAAACCTCTCCTTTTCCTCTTATTCCTTGTTGCTTTTAGAGTACTTGGGAGTCTCTGAGCACTCCACAGACCATAGAAGAATTGGCCTTTGTACTTGAGAGGATTCTCAGAAGCAAAATGAACAAGCACCATGAACAGATAATAAATGAGGGGCCAGCACTCTACCTGCATCACAGTATTTTGAAGTTAAGTCATAAATTCTTTGGGTTCTCCTTCAGAGGAGTTCCTCAGCAACCATGGGAATAGATGATAAAGGCCATGACCGTCAGTGAAAAAGGAGAGCCTGGGTACTGCCTCTTAATGTCAGCTATACTTTGGAATGCATAGACCAAAGTCAAGTCAATAAGTTAAGAATAAGCACCTGCTATTTGACAAGGACTTTGCCAAGTGTAGGGAATCCAAAGAAATGTAATCACACACACACACATACACACACACACACACACACACACACAAAACCAGTCCCTGCTCTCAAGCAG
Source organism: Phalanger gymnotis (assembly GCA_028646595.1). Lineage (NCBI taxonomy): Eukaryota > Metazoa > Chordata > Mammalia > Diprotodontia > Phalangeridae > Phalanger > Phalanger gymnotis. The sequence goes on from CM053622.1 coordinate 604,924,682, forward strand.
CTCACAGTCTAATCGGGGAGGAAACACAAACAACTTTACATAAACAAAAACATGTATACAAAATAAATTCAAGTAATATCAGAGGGAAAACATCTCTTAGTTTATTTTTATAAGGTAAACTTAGAAAAAGCTCCTTCTTGAAGGTACAACTTTAGATGGAGGTTGAAGGAAGCTGGAGAATTCAGGAGGCAGAGATGAGGGAAAAGATAACTCCAGGCATGGGGGGACAAGCGAAAATGCCCAGGGTTAGGAGATGGAGAGTTTAGTGCAAAGAACAGTAAAGAGGGCAGTGTTACTGGATCATAGAGTATAAGATGGCTGGGGAAGGGAGGAAAGTGTAATATGTAAGACAACTGGAAGTATTAAAAAAAAAAAGCCAGTGCTATGAAGGGTCTTAAAAACCAAAATACATAAATATTTTATATTTGATCCTGGAGGTAAGAGGGAGTCACTAGAATTGATTGAATGGGAGTAAGAGGGATGGGGCATATGGTCAGACCTGCAATTTTTCAGTTTTACAGTTGAGAGGAGTATTGACTAGAATGGGATAAGGTGGGGAGATTAGCTAACAGGACTTGTCAACTGATTGGATATTAGAAGGGAACAGTGAGAGTGAGGAAATTAAGATTATACTTAGACTTACAGTCTTGTTTACTGGGAGGATAATAATGTCCTTGACAGAAATAGGAGCTTTAGGAAGAGGGGAATTTGGGGCAGCAGAAAAGGTAATAAATTTAATTTGGGACATATTTAGTTTAAGATATCTAAGAGATGGACAATTTTATATGTCCAATAGGCAATTGGAGATGTGAGGCTAGAAATTGGAAGGTTTAGGCTGGACAAAATAGATCTGAGAATCACATACATAGAGATGATACTTTAAAATCCATGGAAACTGATGAGCAAAATAGTATAGACAAAAGAGAAAATATCCCAGGACAGAGCCTTGAATGACACTCACATTCCTTAGGTGTGAAGATGCAGTAAAGGAAACAGAGAAGTAGTCAAACAGGTAGTAGGAGAAGCAGAAGAAAGCAGTGTCACAAAAATCTAGAGGGAAGAAGAGAAAAGGTGATCTATAACACTATCAAAGATGGCAAAGAGGTCACAAAGGATAAGGATTGAGAAAAAAACATTAGATTTATCGATCAATAGATCATTGGTAACTTTAGAGAGCAATCCGGGTAAATAATCAAGTCAGAAATCAGACTGCAAAAAGTTCATAAGAGAACAAGAGGAAAGGAAATGGACTCACCCCTTGTAGATGGCCTTCTCATGGAGCTTAGCATCCCAAAGGAGAAGACGTATGTGATGATATTAAACAGAAACTGCTGACTCAAGTGAAGTTTTTTGAAGTAGCACTTAAGTGGAAAATAGGGAAAAAATGAAGATTAGTGAGAAAGTGAGGGAGATAGTGGGGTTGGAGAAGACAGGATGAAAATAGGTCACTTATGCATGTAGAAGAGTTCACTATGGCAATAAGGGCCATCTCTTTTTATGAGACAGGTGAAGAAGAAGATAGTGAAGATGTCTGAGTGGTATTTGGTACGAAGGAGAAAATAGAGAGCTCTTGGGCTTATTTCATTTTCAGTGAAATATGAGGCAAGTTTCTTAGCTAAAAGGGTGGGAAGCCATGGAAGATTTAAGTAAGAAAGGGTGAAAACACTTGGAGAAGACATTTTGGTGACTGTGAAAGTGGTTCCATCGGGGGGATATAAAAGGATTGTCTTGTTTTAATTAATTTTCATTTGAAATTATTTAACATAAATTTATAGTGGACACAGTCTGCAGCTTTGTAATTTTCTCCAACTTTGTTCAGCAGTATGTGAGTAAAACTAATGGCACTAGATGATGGGAATGATCCCAAATTGAGGCTTGCCAAGGCAAGATCTTCAACGGGATCAGGGGACTCAAGAGAAGAGGACAGTATAGAGTGGAATTGGTTCACTAAGTGGCTAAAACGGAGAAGGAAAGAAACCGTGAGAAGAACTGAGAAGGGGAAAGACTCATAGTGGCAAGTGTTATGGTGAGGATGAAGACAAAGGCTAGAGGTTGTAAGGTAGAGGAAGGGGTAGAATGATAACAAATTGTGATCAAATAAAAGGATTTCAGAATTCATGTAAATGGAAGTATAACAATGCCATTCTTCCAGCCACTTAATCTAGATAAGGGAAGTAGTGAGAGGTCACAAAGTTTCTGATATTCCAGCACTTCAATCACCATTGTAGTCATGGAGGAAATATTTTGTTCTGAATTTATGATCAATTCATTTTGATGGTATTTCTGTTGTGATTAGCAGTCCAATTTTGCAAGACCACAGTCAAAATAACTGCACAGAGACCTAAGTATTTATTCAAAGAAACTTTAGGTGACAATGTAACAGGGAGAATGAGGCTACTCGTACCTTATTGTGCTTTCACCGACTACAACATTTAGTGGATATATGTGTGGTAGTATGGAGAACACATAGTGATGGTTAATCAAACGCACTGAGGCATGAGACTGGTAGAAGGTTGGAGATGTCACTGGCGCTGGAGTTGGCCTTACTTCCCATTTATTGTTGTGATGGCAATGTGGAGTTTGTGGTAACAGACAGAAGACTACTCTGTATTTGTTCTTTCTTGAAATGAGTAATGACATTTTAGAATAAGCTTCCACTACAGTATCAAAGGGTCATATCCCTCAGCTTTGTTTTGGTTCTCTTCTACCTCAGTTTCTTTGCAAGGACAATCAAAAGACAAATGGAGTCCACATTGACTTTGTCCCTTAAGGTAGATTAGGAATTTTCTGGCTCCTTCCCTGAATCAAACACATTGCCACCAAGACAAGTAATCAACTCTCTGTCAAGACAATATGAATGTGTTATTAGCATAATGCAGATATCTGTGGGAAATGGCTTATATGCAGAAACCCACTTGCCACACAGAAATTTCTTTTTTTTCTGTGGGCCAGATGATGCTTCCCCCTGTCTTGACTTGTAAAATAAATATATTTATTGACCTGAGACCTAAATTATAAGTGGTGGGTTTTATTTCCATGACAACAGTGCTCATGGGTATCTGTGTTGCTTCAGTGTTGAAGTTTATTTTGATCCAGAGCTTAAACACGAAGGGTCCTAGAAATGGAAGTGTGAATATTGATGAAATTCTGATCAGATCCAGCTGAAAGCAGCTAATCTGAATTATGCCCGATGATATTGGTTTTGATCCTCATAACAAAATAAGACACTGCCCACATGACAAGAACTGTAGCATAGATGGAGTAGAAAGAGTACTGGGCCCATAGCTAAAAGAAAATGAGTTTGATTTCTATGTGTGTGATCATGGAAGAGTCACTTAACTTCCATGTGAATTGTTTTTCTCATCTGTGAAGTGGAGACGATTATACCCATAGTGCCTATTTTGAGGGTTACTGTGAAGATCAATGCGGTAGCCAGGTGGCACAGCGACTAGAGTACTGGCCCTGGAATCAGGAAGTTCCTGAGTTTACATCTGGCCTCAGATGCTTACTAGCTGTGTAACTTTGGGCAAGTGACTTAACCCTGTTTGCCTTAGTTTCCTCATCTGTAAAATGAGCTGTGGAAAGAAATGGCAATCCACTCTCGCATCTTTGTCAAGAAAACCCAAAACGGGGTCCTGAAGAGTCAAGCATGACTAAAGACGACTAAACAACAAAAAAGTAAAGATCAAATGAGATAATGTATACATGGTAATTTATAAACATTCCAGTATTATATAAACATTAGCAATGATGATGATGATGATGTATTTTATTCTTCCCTTTTAGTTTGATGGAATTCAGATAGAAGTGGTCCTGGAACATGTCTGATTCTTCATGATGCCATTTTGGGTTTCTTTTTGGCAGATAATGGAGTAGTTTGCCATTTCCTTCTCCAACTCATTGTGTAGATGTGGAGACTGAAGCCAACAGGGTTAAGTTACTTGCCCAGGGTCACACAGCTAGTAAGCATCTGAATTTGAATTCGGGTGCCAGATTTGAATTCAAAAAGATGAATGCCTCCAGGTCCAACACTCTAACAACTTTACCACCTAGCTGCCCCTGCTATAAGCTCCCCTGTAAGTACTCAGATTAACAAAACACTGACTAGAAAACCTTTAAATTAAATAAGTTTTACTTAATCCAACCCAAAACATGAAATTTACTTTATACCTGAGCCCTTTAACTATAAGGAATTCTCTTTTCAGAAAAAGAGAGGGCCCCTTTCCAGAGAGTATTAAGCCTCCTTTCTGAAGGGTCTCACCTTAGGTCATGACCAGTAAAGTGCTTCTGATTCACAATATCAGTAAAGTAACAGTCCTAGGTTGCTCTTTGATCTGTTATGTTAATCTTTTCTTTTTCCTCTTCAGGGTTGTGCATATGGTGTGGTCTATGGATCTGAGTAAGACTCAGTATTTCTGTCTTCGATCTCCTTTCATTAAAGCTCTGAATCCCTTTTTGTTACCTCTTGTCAAGGCTCTACGTTCCTTCTATTTCCATATCTCTTTCTTGATCTCCACCTGGCCCCTGTCTCTTTGTTGCTATGGTTCTTCAGTTCTCCTATAACTTTGAAATTGGTGAACTTGAATGAATGTCCAAATAGAAGGGACAAAGAAAATCAGTGCATTGTCCAGGACACAGAAGAAAAGAAAAAGGCTCAACAATCTCTTCTTGACACCTTGGCAGATGCTTGTGCAACTCTTCCCATATACTCATCTACAAGTGGGGAAATTCAGGCCTAAAAAGGGTAAGTGAATTGCCCAAATATATACGACTATTAAGTTTCTGACCAGCATTTAAATATCTGTCCCCCAACGCCCCACCCAGTTCTGTTTTCAGAATGTAGCAGAGTAGCAAGGTCACATTTGACATTACGTCTTATACGGCAGCTATTAATATAAACACATTTTAACAACATATTTATGTTCATTCTTGTGAAACTTCAGCCTTGCTCTCTATTATATCATAAAGGGACTTTGGAAAAAAATTTCATTTTCAAGTCATATATGATATGTAATTCTCTTAAAAAGGAGAACAGCCTTAGGCAGCTCTTGTCCTCCTTTGGGTTTCCTTTGCCTCTCAGTCTTCCATCTGGAATCAGCATCATCTGCTGAGGCCCAATCGGGCCCCATCAGCAGGTGATTTAGACATTTTTTTTCCAATAAATTTCATTCATATCTAAGCAGGAGTATTGGCAAAATATGACCTACTGGGATGTTTAAACTCCTAGTGGCAGCTGTGACTCTTAATTGTTGTAGCCCTATATCAATATTAAATGGACACCCTAGTTGGTAACCATTGATGGTATCTGAGCCCTTGCTGTCTTAACTACAGAGGGTCAGTCTGAGCTGATGCAAGGCCATTGTTGGCACAAATCCACCTGTTACTTGAGACTTTCCCCTGTGAATCCAAACTGGATCTCTTCACTAAAGTAATTCTTTTTGCTTATTTTGTTTTGTTTTTATTCACCAAAACTTACTATGAATAAATTCCCTTTACCAATACATATCTATATCTATAGTTTTAAAGCTATGTCCCTCTTTTTTCTTACAGACATTATTAGGTATGAGTTTTGAGGAAAGAGACATGAGACAATTTCCTGATGCTTCAATATATGCTTGTAAATGTCCCTATATTTTTAAAATTTGTTATACATTTGTTTATAAATTTCTGATATATATCTTACATTTTCCCCCTATAGCTTGACTGCATTTTTAGAGAGTGTGACTAAGTATATACTGCATCAATTGTATAGTTTTATCTACAATAAATGTCAGTTACTTTTTTTTATTCCCGAGAAGTCATTCTCACAATCCTATCAAGTCTAGACAAAAGGAGAATTAATTAATCACTGTTATGAGATCATCTCAAAGGCATTTATAGTATTTGAAAACTGATGATAGAACCTAGGTCTCTAACATGTTATCTTCCCAGAGAATTCAAAGCCATGCACTGTATGATCTTCTTGAGGGCAGAGACTGCCTTGCACCTTCCTTTATGTCCCCAGTACTTGCATAGTGCCCGACACATAGTAGGCACTTAATAAATACTCCTCAATTTGCACACAGAACTAGTCACAATGACTGGGAGTCCACAGCACATAATAAAGGAGGAGACTGATCATCATTCATCGAATTCAGACTGGAATGGAGACAGCTCATCTGAAGGGGGAAAAACAGTCAGAAGGTTCAGAGATATTGGAGAGAGAAACACACACGAGTTTCACACTTGAAAAGTCCTCAGAGTAATCTGCCAACTACTTGTCTGTCACTCCATGGCAGCTATGCTGCATGAGAAACAAATTGCTAGAATAGGGATGTGAATTAAGGTACTTGTTAGGGATATTTTTTTATTAATTTCTCAGAATTCTTTGGCCCAGTGAACTACAGGCCCTTATTGCATAAGGTAAGTAGTGAGAATTTCAGCCAAATGCTGTCAAAAAGATAAGAAATCTCTCCGACAGACATCAATCTGTTACTGTTCACAGGGCTGTCTCTTCTCCTTTTTCTCCTTCCAGTTATTAAGCAACAGTGTCAGTCATGGGCCCATTCCTCTTTTCTCTTTTTATTAATGATTTAGCATGGATATGTCATTACTGCTCTATACATCTCCATGCAGATGGCACGACTGTGCATTTCCATGGCAAATCTGTTTCTCACTTAACTACTGAACTGCAAAAAGACTTTGGCAGACTGGTTCCAGGAAAACAAACTGGTTTTCAAAGCAGTAAAAACTAAAACAATGCTTTTTTGGCTCTCCTACTCATCAGAACTCAAGTGGTGATTGCATTAGAGCCGGGAACTCTTTAAGGAAATGGCTACTTATTAGAGGTAAACTTTAAAATATTTAGATGAGTCTGGGTTGGGTGTAGATTTAGGTACACATTCTACTTATTGGCATTTGATTTTTGCTTTTTTCGGTTAGAAGTTTGGACTTTGTAAGGAAAAGTGTTTGCTTAAAGCTATAAAATAGAAGACAGACAAAAGATGATAGACAGACAGGCAGACAGATAGACAGACATAGATAGATAGATAGATAGATAGATAGATAGATAGATAGATAGATAGATAGATAGACAGATAGATAATTTATTAAGTACTTACTACATGCCAAGGACTGGAACAAAAATATGAGTAGAAAGAATAATGATGCTTCCCCTCAAGGAGCTTACATTCTAATGAGAGAAGATAACACATGAAAACTTTGAACAATTCATAAAATATCATGTGTTTCCTGCCTTTTTATTCATTTTCCTGAAGGACTTGCCACTGAAAAATGTTTATTCACTTGCCCTGAGTACAGTGTTTGGTGTACGTGCTTAACGGATATGAATTCTGTCTCCTAAAATCATTTCCAAGAATGGCAAACATTTCACACAAATACAAGTTGGATTTGAGATGATCATCCAAATTAAATCTAAAACCAAACTACCAAAATAAGGGATAAAATTCAAATTATTGTCAAGGAGCTATATCTATCCAGGTTTTAAAATACCTTATGAAAACGAGTTGCCTTTGATTTGACACAGTGATTTTGCTCACTTAAAAAAAAAAAGCCATAAGCCCAGCGTCAGAAAAACCTGAGTTCAAGTCTTGCCTTTGACATAAAATAGGTGTGTGAACATAGTCACGTAACTCACCCTCCTGTTGCTCCCTGGCTGCCAATCTGCAACTATGAAGAGAATTTGTACACTAAAAGTTCCTCATATTGGTAAAATCTAAAGTAAAAAAAAATCGTATTCTAATCTACACAAAATTAAATAAATAGTATAAGAACTTCAATGAATGGATTTTCACCTAGCATGTATTCTTTATCTACATCCTAGATATTTTTAATGCCATAATATCTTCATGGTTATAACCATAAAGTAGTAAAATGAGCAACAGAAGATGGGGGTGTTGTCTTCATGACATGATTAATCAACTGTTATACTGTCCAGTCACCCAGAGTCATATGAATTTACAGTATTTGATTCCAAAGGTGAAAAAAAAAAAGAGTAGGAAGGGAGGACAGGGAGACAATGGGATTTCATGGTAATGTTGAAGAAGAGAAGAAAGTGGAAAGGTCACAGGGAAATGAAAGACATGAGGAAGTTAAAGGAATAATACTAATACAAACTGACATTTGCAGTGATTTGAAGTGTGTAAAGTGCATTCCCTATAAGACCTCATTTGAGCTTCATAATTACACCATAAAGTTGTTACTGATGACAAGTGTCATTATCTCCATTTTCTAGATTAGGAAATTTAGGCTCAGAGAATAAATAACTTGCCCATGGTGTTCTAGATATTAAATATTGGAGGTAGTATTTGAATCCCTATCTTTAGAACTAGACGCTGTCCATAACACTAAACTGGTCAGTGTTTAAAGTGAAGGAAGAAGAAAAATGATGGTAAATGTATAGTGGAAAGAGAAATTAAACTTTTATTTAAGGTTTATTTTTAATACCACAGGAGTTTATGTATATACCCAAATCATGGAACTCATACTTGTAATAGAGAACAACAGTAAGACAAACCTGACCAACACATTAACTGCATCTGACAGTGTATGCAACAGTCTATCCCTGTATTCTACCACCTGAATCATGGGTCGTGTGTCATGAGCACCCTATTTTCCTGGATATGTTGTGCAATAGTCTCTTCTGGGTCTCTTCTTCTCTTGTTCCATGTTTCTCTATTTCCTTTGCTGGCTTTTCATCTGTTATCATCTGTATTATACCTTCTAATTTCAGGTTTTCTCAAAGGTTCTTCCCTAGGCCCTCTACTCTTCTCTTTCTACATTCTCTCTCATTATTAGCTCCCACGAATTTATCATTTATATGGAAATGACCCATTTGGATATGTATGTATGTATGTAACATGTGCATATATGTATATATGCATATATATATATGTGTGTGTGTCTGTCTGTCTATCTATCTATCTATCTATCTATCTATCTATCTATCTATCTATCTAACCTAGTCTTTCCACAAAAGCTTCAATCTTGCATCAGAATTGTCTATTAAATAATTCAAACTTGATGTCCCAGAAATGTCTCAAACTCTAGGACAGAAAGCATTAGCTTCCTCCCAAACTTCACATCTTCTGACCTTACATATTTCTGTCAAAAGCACAACCGTACAACCACTCAACATTCTACAATCTAACAAGGGTCTTCTTTCCATTCAAAAACTGAGTTTCATCATTATTCTCCATGCCACTGCATTGGCTGTCATCCATTTCTGGAATACATTGTATCCTCATCTTAGCCTCAGAGATTTCCTTTCTTTCTTCAAGAACCAGCTCAAGAATGACTTCTAAATGAAGCATTTCTTGATCTCCCAAAATTTTAGTTTCCTCCCAAATTACATTTTATTTAATTCCTTTGTATTTGTTTATGTTTATTATCTTTATGTTGCATATATTTACAACAGTATTTGTCTCCCACATTTGACTGTAAGGATTGTTTCACTTTCTCTACATGTTTTCCCAGTGCCTACCACCCTACATGTATGGCATATAGTAAGTATTCAATGAGTACTTGCTGGTTTATTGATTATGTGTCCTTTGGGGCCAAGATTGGTCATTGCCATTCATGTGAGGTTACATGTCTTATAGTAATGTTTTCATTTACATTATTTCATTCATTGGGTATAATATTATTTTGGTTATACTTTATTTTTTTTTCCATCACACCATTCAAAGTTTATGTCTATAGAAGTGTCTCATATTCATTTGGTGGTATAATCATATTCTATTACCGCAGTTTGACCAGCCATATCTCAATCAATAAGCACCTACTTTTCTCCCAGTCCTTTGTAGCCATACCAATGTGTGTATGTGTATGTCTCGTGGGGGGGGGGGTTGTACATATGTATGTATATATATATGGGATCTTTTACTTCTATCCTTGACCTACTTGGTGAATATATTCAATATAGGGATTGCTAGATTAAAGGTTATGAACTATATAATTATTGTTTTTTTTTTCCCATAACTCCATATTATTTTCCAGAATAGTTGAGTCAACGCACAATTTCCTCCAAAGTGTTTTATTTTACTTATGTCTTTTCATAACCTTTCCACCACTGTTTCTATCCTTTATGATCTCCATTAATTTGACAACTTAAATGTAGAATTTCAGAGGTATTTTAATTTTCATTTATCTTATTATTTCATGTTTTTAATGGCTTTCATTTCATTTGAAAACCATTCATATTCTTTTTTTTTTAAATTGTCATTTATCAGGAAATGGGTCTTTTGCTTAAATACTGTCAGTAACTATCTGACATACAGAAATGAGTGTTGGGTAAGGAGGCTGACTTGGAGATTTATCCCTGAACTCCTTTGGAAATGAGAACTTATTCCTCACATATCTTTCCCCATCTATTCTCTGCCTTCACTAGTCTCTCCAATGGAGAAGGCATGATAGGGTAGTTTCTTTTCCATCACCCTCCCTAGTTTCTGAGATGAGTGGCCAACCTTCTTAGAACTGTTATTTCCTTAAGTGGCATTGCTTTTAGTTTTGTCATTTGGCAAGTAGCATGGTACTAAAATATGAATAGCTATATGAATCTGTGACAATTCTACAAACTTAAGTGCATTAAGGAGAATGGGGAGTAGATGTAAATTATTGAATAAATTTAAATCCTTGTTGGAAAAGCTAAATCTACCTGGCTGGGGGTTTGTAAGCCACATATTTAACTGAGATAGGAGTACTTTGGAGGAAGAGGAAGAATAATACTTGGGATCAGCTATACATGAGATATGAGCCGGTAAATAAAGAACCCTAGTAGGTAAGTGAGTATGATGAGAGTGGCCAGCTTAGTATACTGGGCTTAAAGAGAAAGCCATGCTTCTACAGAGGGAGGAGGAGTAACCTATTAAGGAAGTTTCATGGATTCAGAGAGAGTGGAGAACAAGTTTCCTGGACCTGTCACTTGACCCTAAGATCAAGAGATGATTGACAGCTCAGCCTATCATGCTTACTGGCACACCCTAGGGGTTACATTAGTATAAAATATAATTATGCTTCTTTAATTTTCTTTCTTAGCCTTCAAAAAAATTCTTTTATTTTCTACGTATCATCAAAACACAGAGGTGACTATGGGTTACTGAATCTTTTCTGGGAGTAGAATGCAAACTCTGACAGTTTCCACTGATCTAGAAAGGCTTCAAGAATGATTATAGAGACAGATAGGGCCTAACTGAGAATCTCATAACCACTAGCATGGCTATTTGGCTTTACTACCCTATGAGATAAAGCAAAGTCAAAAAATGGCCCTTCTTACACACATACAAGATGCATACAGTTTAAATGGGAGAAAACATCAGAGGAAAAGCTTTGGCAGTCGGGATGAAGTGGAAGACCTTTAAAAGATCTCTTATAGAAAGAAAGATTAGAGCTTTGTCTTGAAGGAAGCCAATATAGTCAGAGGTTTCAGAAAGTGAGGAGATGGAATATTTTAGGCTTGGGGAGAAGCTGATGAAAAGACATGATCATAAGTTGGAGTACCCTGTATAAAGAAAAGCAAGAAGGCCAGTGTCACCTTTCCATCTCGTTTGAGACAGCATTGTCTTTGACACCAAAATTGTCAAATACTTCATTGAGATCTCTGTAAAAAATCAATTAGTCAATAACCATTTATTAATTTCCTACTTTGATCTGGGCAATGTATTAGTTGCTACAGATACAGACACAATAAAGAAAGAATCCCTGCCCTTAAAAAAATTACTTTGGGTGAAAAGAATATAAAAATACCCAAGTCAGTGCAAAATATAAATGAAATATATACAGGGTAATTTCTGCTTATAAGGAATGTAATAAACCCAGCATATGTTTCCATTTGATATTTTTATCAATGACTGGATAAAGGCGAAGATGGCATCATTACAAAATTCTCAGTTGATACAAAATTGATGGGAATGTCTAACACGGAGAGAATACAAAAAGGCCCACTAACTGACCAAAGAAGGGATTTGGAAGAGGGAATAGAAGGGGGAGGGGAAGGAGGAAGGAGGATATCTTTGGAAGCACTGCAAAATATCCCAGATGCAATCCAGTCTACTTTCAGATAATCAAGAAATCAGTCTCTACATTTTATAAAAGAGGAAAGTGAGGATCATGGAGGAAAAACTGATGTCCTTGACCAAGGTCACATATCTTGTTGTCAAAGGTGAGACTTGCCTGCCTCTCACTCATTTTCAGGCTCAAACTATGTTAACTGGAAAAATTTCAGAAGGAACACCAAAATTCGTCAATGAGTATCATTGACTGTCACTAAATTTTGGAATCTATGTATTAATAACTTACTTTAGAAACCTATTATGGCTTATGTCCTTGCATTTAGTTTATTTTTTTCTGTTATATGTCATGATGACTATTGCTCTATATAGTTTCTTATTTCAGTAACAACAATAAAAAGAAGTTGCTATATATGTCAAAAATCTGAAGCTTCTGAATGAATTAGAAATGCATAGTAGCCCAGTTTTAACTTAATAGAATATATCATGCATGGATAAAGATGTTGATTATGTATGTACATACATATCCTTGGTTAATAAAATAAAAGACATACAAATCTGATTTTTTTTCTTTCAGAATTATGAATGAGCCCTTTGTTTTCAGACAGTACATATTAATAGTTGAGTCCTTGACAATATCAAGTGATATCATCTTTAAAGGACTTGGATTTATGATTGTTATGAAGTGAGAGTCAAATTGGCTAGCACCCAGTCATGACAATTATATATGGAACCAGATCTTCAAAAATGAAAAGGCAAAATCTACTGTGTTATATAAATTGTTTTAAAGGAGAGAGTGTTGAATTTTGTAATATTTCAATTGAAGACATTGAAAAGAAGAAGGGATTTCAATTAATATGTAGGTTAAAATATCTTTAAATCTAAATGAAGATTAAAACACTTCCTTAAACTAATGGTTTCTTAGGCATGGAGTGTGCTGGTATGTGTTTAATAATTGGATGTCCAGAAAAACAAAATATATACACGATATACTTTAAAGTTTAATCTACATTATTGATATTTTTGACCTCAATTAGTTAAGTCTAGACAATCAACAAAATAATAAATCAAGCCTTGATTTGTAGCCTTTGCTGATTTCTGAGGTGGAAATGTACAGTGAAAATCTAACAATTAACTTTCTCAGAGCCCACTGGAGCTAGGTCCACTACATTCCTGATGAGGTTCATTGTGTCCTTGTTACAGGCATGCACTGGGAAAAATAATCCTGTAGTTATACATAGCTGACTCCTGGCCCACCAATAAAGTCTCTGTAACTCTTCTAGTTAGGGCTTCAAGTAAAGCGACCTAAAGCTCAGCCTGTATGAAATTACCTATGAATACTCCAAAATTTGAATGTAAAGGACAATTAATAAAGACACGAGAACCTTGAAAATGGGAAGACTTTTTTTTTTCTATCATCAACCACTGATAGATACTAGTCCTTTAGAATGTTCGTGAAGATACAAGCACAAAGGATAATATAGAACACCAAAAAGTATTTGAGACAATGCATCAGACAAGACCCTTCCACAAAGAGAAGAGAAATAACTTAAGACAAATTGAGCACCCTGGCCAAAGAGAGAATTGGGAATCTATCAGCATTTAAAGGCCCACTTTGGTCATGTGGGACAAACAAGGTATATGAGAACTTAGTTGTGTTGTTAAGCAAAATTGTCTCATTAGCATGGCTTTTGTTTCTTTTGAGTGGAAGTACTTTCAGCTGTTAAGTGCTAAGCCCCAGGCCCATGGCCCTGTTAGGCATGAAACCTGTGTGGGTGTGGATTGGTGACTTAGGAGGGGCCAGCTCGGGAATCAATGGTCTCTGGTCATTGAGGCGGGGCTTGAGAACGCTGGAAGCTCGGCTGTGAGGAGGGGTGAGCAGGGAGACAACTTCAGCGGCAGCAGCGGTGGAGGAAGGTGTGGAAGCCAGAAGCTGCGGAGGCCAGAAGCTTCGGAGGCAGGAAGCTGT
>CM053622.1:604938755-604951202 GCA_028646595.1 Phalanger gymnotis
TCCTAGTTGCCCTTGTGAAATGGACTTTCTGGGCCTGGAGTCTTTTTGTCAAGATGTTGGAATGGGGAGGCTGGTTCAAGTTTTTGCTGCGGTGGGGCCTAAATAAATTTCTTGTTGTTTTCTCCTTAGAGAATCTCTCATACCTTGCGATTTCAGACCATTCAAACATATACATGATTATATTTGAGATCATAAATTCAGCCTACCTACTACATTAGTCTGGATGGGCAAGCTGTGCTGGAAAATTAGAGGCATTAATAGGGGAAATGAAGTCATATTGACTTGTGGGCAAAATTTCACTTCTATCCTCTCCTTCCCTGAAGAACCACTGCCCTATGGACTTATAAGGATAAACAAATAGCTAAAGGAGATTCAACTCTGCCTAAGCTATGTTGGAGTTTTCAAAGAGGAAATGATATCTTTTTGCCTTTTGGTCAGGTAAGGCAATCAGAATCCTATGAGAGTTGGTATTTCTCTTCACATAACCAAATGAAACTCAAGATTATAGAAATAGCCATTATTCGGAATAAAAGTGACCTTATAGATAATCTAGTCCCATAGAGATGAGGAAACAGTCCAAGAGAGCCAATAGGAATTGATTAAAGATACCCATTGAGTCAATGTCACTGTCAAGACTTACAGCCCAGTGTCCTATATAAGAAGTCATTCTCCACAATATTTGACTCTTGTGGGATGGCTCAACTTGGTCATGTTCATATACAGTCTCAAAAAAACTAGGTAAGCCAATACCATATAACCTCCTTCTGGCTCATATTCAGCAGTGTCAGGAAGGATCTACACAACTTAACTTGGGCTGATGTATAACTCAGATATCAAGTCTAGGAAAGAAATTACGTGGCATAACTCAAACACTATAGCTCAGATTTACTTAAAGGATCAGCAAGAACTATGCTAACACCTTAGGAAGGCTGGTGTAATCAGATTCTAGTCTGTCAGGTGGAGTATAAGGGCCTTCAAGGAACCCCATTTCTCTGTGAATTCCTGGGTCAGTAAATGAGGTTGTGGGTTTCAAGGGAGAAAGATTTTCATATTTCAAGTGTCCTTTTAAGTTAGTTTTTGAAGAGGGTGTTTATTAAAAGTTTTTAGCACCAGAGGATGATTGTTGTAGAATCAAAGAATCTCAACATGCTTCAGCAGGTGTCCAGTTCAATTTGTACCTGACCAAGAATCTCCATAACGATATTCCTGATAGCTAGTCACACTACCTTCACTTGAAGGCTTCCAGTGAGAAGGAATTCACTACCTGTTTAGGCAGCCCATTTCACTTCTGTGTAGTTTTAATTCATAGAAAAAACATTCTTTATGTCAAACCTAGATCTGCCCCCTTGAGAACATGTACCCATTTCTCAAGATTATATCTTCAGTGGTAGAAAAAAACCCAAAATATTTAGTCAATCAGCAAATGTTTATTGAGCACATATTACATCCTAAGCACCATGCTAAGCACAGGAAATAGAAAAAAAGGGAAAAGGTAAAATAACCCCTGCCCTCAAGGAGCTTACATTCTAATGGAGGGAGAAAATATGCATAAATTAGTATATATTATCTTCCCCAAGAGAATTAACAGAATAATTTTTAATAAGTCAATAATTGGAACAAATATTCAACAGCTCTTCAAATATTTGAAGACAGCTATCATAATTGCCTTCACCAAGTTGTCTGTTCTTCAGAATAAATGCCCTTTCTTTTTGTAACCAATTCTCACAAAACATTATTTATTTCAAAGCCCTTAACCATCCTGATTACTTGCTGGTTTTTTTCCAGCTTTTTCTAAAATGTGGCACCCACAGCTGAACATAGTACTCAAGATGAAATCTGACCAAGACAATAGAAATACTTTAGAATCACGGATTTATTCATTTAAGGTACCAATTTGAGGGTGGGGAGTAGGAGCTAGAGCTGGCTCCTACTTAAGCCAGCTAGTATTGGCTCAAGAAAACCTATTGCTAAATTTTCAATGTCAGTAGTTATACCTCAGAAATTGGCAGATGCTTCAATCAAGGTTTGATTTGTTATTTTGTTGATTGTCTAGATTTAGGCAATGGAGAAAGAAAACGCTAATATTCAGTCATGTCTTATTTTTTGTGAGCCCATTCAGGGTTTTCTTGGCAAAGGTACTGGAGTGGTTTGCCATTTCCTTTTCCAGCTCATTTTAAGGAAAGTTAGGTAAACATGATTAACTTCCTTGTCTAGTAAGCTAGTAAGTTTCTGAGACCAGATTTGAACTCATAAAGATGCATCTTCCTAATTCCAAGCCTAGTGCTCTATCCACTGAGCCACTGAGCTACTGAAAATGCTAATAATAATAAAGATTAAATTTAATATTGTGTCTTGTATCCTTTTTTTTTTTCTTTTCTGGAGAGCCAGTTGCACTTACCAGTGCTAAGGAGGTCTTGTAGAGCATATAACTCAACCATCTCGCCTTACAGATTTAGAAATGGAGGCAGAGCGATGAAATCATTTACTCCAGGTCACTCAGCTAACAAGCAGCAAAGTCAGGATATCTTGCTTCCAAATTCAGCACAATATTCATTATTACCACACTGCCTCTCACATTACTTCTCTGGTCCTGGACACTGTAATGGCAAGCAAAGTGGGGCTTTTTGTTGTCTTTTGTTTTGGAGTGCTTCTCAGCCCTAAGGCAATCAAGTGCCTTTGATTGAGTCTTGCTTTTTTTTTTTTTTTGTGGGAAGGCCCACATCCTTTTGCTAATTAGGTCAGGAGAGGTGTGAAGCCCTCAAGAGGTGTGAAGCCTTTGAGCCCTGAAGAAGGGTATATATACTCTGAGGGTAGTCATTAAGCTAGAACTCTCAGAACTGCAGGAGGAGAGGTTTTGATTGGGGGCTCACTCACTGGAAGAACATTCCTGTGATTTCACCAGAGGAGACTCTGGGTAACTGTTAAGGAACCCTCCTGGTTTTGAAAACCCAGATGTTGGTGCTTCTCTCTCTGGTAACTATGAATGTATTGCCATGGTCAGACAAAAGCCTGTCTGTTGATTTGTGTTATTTTCTCTGTTTGTAATTTGTATTTGTATTTTCTCTGAAGTTCAGGGTGCTAGCTTTTCCCTCTGAACTAAGTGAATGATATATGTATGTTTAATTAAAGTGATAGTGTAAGTTGATTTCCTTAGAAAAGCAGATCAAAGAATCTGTGCTAAAAGCCCTCCTGTGCACTGGTGTTGTTGGCCTTACATAGCCACAATAGCTGCAAGTAGCACTGTTGTTACAGGCACTATGATTTCTTCATGTAACCTGAGATCACAAGTGTTTCTTTTCATTTTGTTTTCATATATTTGTATATGTATGTATGTGCATTCCTTGATTTGATCTTCACAATAGCCTTGTGAAACCATCTCATTAATTTTTCAACTGAGGAATGTGAGGCCCAGATACCTAAAATGATTTGCCTTAAAATATGGTTTTTAAATGAAAGAAGCAAAGGACAAGTGCCACTGTATACTCTCCTTATCCCTGCTAATTGTTACAACATTGTGACCAGAGGCTAGTAATAGGAAAGTCTGGAGTGGAAAGAGAAAGAGATCAAGATATAATGGCATCGGGGAACAATGTCCACCATCCCCTATGCTGGGAAATCCAATTCTCCCCTAACGTAAAATAAGTAGCCAAATACTTATAAAAAACAGTATTGGTAGTAATAGTACTAGGAAAGAAAAAGGCAGCTTTTATAATTGGTTTATGCAATTGCTAATCAGTGCTCTTTATTTTTTGTGTCTGAAATTGAAGGAAAACTAGGCAGATTTTAAATGACTATATCAATGATGTGTTAATCACTTAGAATAAAGCAAAATATTTAAATATATTACCTTGTACAATAAACCTTAAACATTTTTTAAATCTTGAAAAATTTAATATATCCTTTTTGGCTGAAATTATTTGTTTTATATGATTTGAAATCGAGTTTGCAAGATTTTGACATATATTCTTTAATTCTCCATCATGAAACCACTCTTTTAGCACACTAAAACATTAAATACATTTTTAATGAACAGTCATTTTTCTAACCCACTGATGAGGACTCATTTTTTTCCAACTCTTTTTCTTATTGTCCATAGACTTCAGAGGGTCAGCTAGGTGGCACAGTGCATAGAGTACCAGGCCTGAAATCGTGAAGATCTGAATTCAAATCTCTTCTCAGACATCTATTTGCTGGGTGACTCTAGGCAAGTCAAATTCTTTGACTCAACTTCCTCTTCTGTAAAATGAGGATAATAATAATGCCTATCGCTCAGGGTTATTGTAAGGTTCAAATAACATAATAATTATAAATCGTTTGTCACAGCGTCCAAGTCATAGTAAGTTCTACATAAATATTAGTTGTTGTTTTTCTATGTAAATCATATTTTTGTTTCATTTATATGTAAAGATAGTTTTCAATATTTCTTTTTATAAGATTTTGATTTCCAAATTTTTCTCTTTCTGTCATCTCCCTTCTCCCCAAGACAGCAAGCAATCTGATATAGGTTATACATGTGCAATCAATTAAATATATTTCCACATTAGTCATGTTACAAAAGAAGAAACAGAACAAAAGGAAAAATAACCAAAAAAATTAAGAAAGTGAAAATAGTATGCTTTGACCTGCATTCAGACTCCATAAGTTTTTTTTGTTTTTTTTTTTTCCTCTCATTGTGGATAGCATTTTTGGGGTTATATTTCTTAACCTTCCCTAATGGGTGGTATGGTGCAAGGTGGAATTGTAATATTCCATCTCTATTTGAGAATTTCTGTAAAGCTGGGGAAAAAAATTTGTTTCTTGTTATATAAATCTTTGTCAGTATTGACCATGTCTAAATAGGTGAAAAACTTCCAGGCTTACCTACTAGAAATTAAAATCAAAATCCTGAAACAATTTTTAGTGTATGTTTGACAGTCCGATGAAGATGCCCTTTTCTTTGAAGGTCATCAGGACTTGGGATTATGGTTTGGGTACAGCTTTGATTGAAAAAAAGCAATTCTTTTCAGCAAAAGTTTCAATTGGCCTATCTTCAGTACTTTGGGTATTTTGCTACATGTCATACATGTCATACATGTGATAAACATTTTTTTTTCTTCATCACAGCAGATAGCAGATTTCTTTTTCAAATGATCTCACTGTTCTACCACATCAAGAACTATATGCTGAGCCAAAGAAGAGTAAATGATAATTCTTTTGGCTTCTACCTCCTTTTGAAATTCCTTGTTTATTTTCTGTTCTGGGAATTAATTAGGCTGTTTTGTCAGATATTGATACTGATACACTCCCCCCAGCCATTTCCTTTGTGGTTTGGTGTTATTGATACAGTTTCATTGTGGGCTTGAATTATTCTTGAACTACTTGATTTTCCCTCACCTATAGCCATTGGGATATCTCTAACAGTCATTGAAGTATACTCCTTAAGAACTATACTATTTGCATACTTCCTTGGATTAACATCTAGTTTTTAAAAACACAAAATTAGAAACACAATGTAAAAGAATGCTATAGAATGTAAGTACTTAACAAATCCAGCACACAACTGAAAATGAAGCAAAGGTGGGGAAACCAACTCAATGTAGTTTGATCTATTCAAAATCAGATGTCCCTAGTCAGCCCTGTGTCAGTAGAAGAATATCTGATTATCGATGTCACAAAATTAAAGCATAATTAAATTATTGCTGTCACAAAGTCAAAACAGTTAAATTATTCCTTGTCCCAAATAAATCACACACTGCTGTACCTATTTCAGAGTTTACTGCCTGTGTCCATTCACTGGGTTTACATATAGGAAACTCAAAGTTACTAATTGGTAGACAAGACTAGACATACTAAATGCTGCTGTAGAAACTACCTGCTGTGAGTGACCTTCTATATGCTGTTCTTGTTATGATATATAGGTAGCGTTGATTCCCAGTGTTATGAGACAAGATGTTTGAGGAGGAGACACCTATTTTGAGCAATGTTACCTACCTTTTTTTAACTCATCATTCTTTACCTTGCTTTATAAACTTAAAGCAAACGCCTTTTAATTTGACCTACTGTGACACACTGGTTAGTGTGGTAAGAGAAATTTAGATGAGGGCTTGTGAGCTATGTTTTTGAGTGGAGGCCAACACAAAACATGCCTTGATTCATATTATTATTTCTTCTTATCTAGAACCCATACTTATTGAACCTCTGGTAGATAACATAGCAGAAACCCATGATTGGAGGTAGGGATGGGTAGGAGTGGGAATAGAGAATCTTGAGAACATGGAAACAGGGTAAGAGGAGAGGCTTATTTTGTGGGTGAGATGAGTCCATTTATAGATGCAGAAAAAAGTTTGAGGTACTGATAAAATGTCCAGGTTTGATGGTGTAGCAAGCAATTGAAAATAAAAGCATAAAGGGTTAGTTCTGGGGAAACGTCAAAGCTGGACATACAGCTTTGGGTTTTTTTTGTTTTGGTTTGGTTTGGTTTGTTTTAGTTTTTGTTTGTTTGTTTTATAGAGGGGATTAATGAAATTATAGGAATGAAAGAGATCACCAAGAGAAAGAATCTAAAGAGAAAAGAGGATTTTAATGGAGTCTTGGGGGTGAGGTAGAGAGATTTTTAGGAAATGGGAAGAAGAGGAACCCAAGAAGAAAAACCATTAAAAAGCAAAGAAGTATAGCATCATGGAAGCCAAAGGAAAAAATAATCAAGAAACAAGTGGTCAAGTGTCAAATGTTGCAGATAGGTTAAAAAAAGTTGTGAATTAAAAAAGGCTGTTTGTTATTGGTGGGGCAATTAGTGATGTTGAAGTGAACAGTTTCAATGAAGTGAAGGGCATTGAAGCCAGATTGCTTTCCTATCTTAGTCCAAGGAGAACCAGGTCAAATGAAGCAGATAGGAGAATTGTTGAGCCTGTATCTGGGCCTGACAGTAGCCCTTCAATTAGAATCTCACAGAAGGCAGCCAGTTTAGAAACTGGCTGGCCAACAGAAGAAGGAAGACTTGGTTCCAAGCTGTCACGTCAACTGATAAGTTAGGTAAAAGGATTCAAGGGATATTTTTAAATATTCTAGGGTGTGGTCTGTATGCCAAATGCTGAGCTAAAGTTCTTGACCTGGGGCAAAATTCAAATCAACAAACAGCCAGCAGAAACCTAGTTTTAGGAGAGCTAATAGAATTGGGGAAAGGGTAAAATGGAGATCCAAGGAATCCCAGCTGCCAGGGCTAACAATTTGGCTGCTTCCCAGTCAACACTATCTATTTGTATTATGGGTGGGTGTACAACCAGTCTCCCACCACCACCTTGGGCTTAATGGGTTACAGCTGTGCAATGAGATGATTCTGACAATTAAGGGGATTAAGAAGTTAGTGGGTGGTGAGGAAGTAAAGTCCTAAAGTGCACTAATAGGCTACTGATGTCTATAGGCCAAGCCTCTAAGTCTGAGTAATAAAATGACTTAGGGATCTTATCCTGGACAACTAAATATGATCTCATATATATCACAGAGACTCAATGAGATAGGGTTTTTCAAAGGTCACACAGTGGATAAAGTGCCTGGAGTCAATAAGACACACCTTTGTGAATTCAAATCTGGTCTCAGATATTTACTACCTATATGACACTGGGCAAGTCACTTAACCCTGTTCGCTTCAGTTTTCTCATTTGTGAAATGAACTGGAGAAGGAAATGGCCAATCACTCAAGTATCTTTGCCGAGAAAACCTCAAATGTGGTCACAAAGAGTCAGATACAACTGAACAATAGCAACAACAAATGTTCTTTTCTTTTCCCATATGAGTTCACAGACCTCCAGAAATCTCTCCACAGATTCCTGGGAGGGAGAAGCATGTCTATGGACCTCATGTAAAGAATCTCTGAGATAAAGAGTATCCAGCAGAGAATGAATAGAATAAAGTGGGGACTAAAAAGCAATTAAAACCATGACATATGAGAATTTCATGAGATATGAATGTTGAGCCTAGAGACAAGAAGGCTTATTAGTAGTCCTTTACATATTTGGATGGTTGCCACATGTAAGAAGGATTCAATTTGTATTTCTTGGGTCAGATTAAGGAAGAGGTGACTAACAGTAAGAGCTTTCCAAAAATTGAACAAGACACTTGAAGGGCTAAGGAGTCACTGGAAATCTTTAATCACATGCTATACTGTCACTTGTTAAAAATATTGCAGTTTAGGGGGGTCAGATGAGCTGACCTCTCAGACACTTTCTAATTGACTCTGTGGTTACTTTCCATAAAGCCTTCAATGATTAATATACCAGCTTTATAGATCATCCCTTTACCTGAATTCTTCTATTACCTATAGTCACAGGGGTGTGGAACCTTTGAGTTCAAGCTTCACAGTACAAATCTTTTTATTAAGGGATTTTTTTCTGTGAAGTTTGGACTCAGTCAAAGGGCTGCACTTGGGGACCTAGAGAGCCTTATGTGGCCTTGAGGCTGTAGATTTCCCATCGGTGGTCTAGGAGGTGATATAGTTTAGTACTTTGTAACATTTTGACCATAGTACCTTCCCAATCCATTGCCATTCATCCTCCCCAAATAAATCCAGTGTCTTCCCACCATCTACCATCATTTCCTACCCTGTTGCTTTACTGAACTTCATGCTCTCCATAAACTCAGCCTTCTGTAAAAGGAAATTCATTCTGGAATTTTCCCTTCCTCAAATCATTTCTAACACTTGGTGCAGGACTGCATCTTGTCTGTATGTTGAGAACTCTCCCCACCTTTTCATGTTCTTTTTATGTATTGTCTTTTCCATTTGATTATGAGTTCCTTGAGGGCATGGGCTGTCTTAAACTTTTCCTTGTATCTCCAGCAGTTAGCATAATGTTTGGCACATAGTAAGTACTTAATAAAAGTTTGTTGACTCTATTATTGAT
Organism: Phalanger gymnotis; assembly: GCA_028646595.1. Taxonomy (NCBI): domain Eukaryota; kingdom Metazoa; phylum Chordata; class Mammalia; order Diprotodontia; family Phalangeridae; genus Phalanger; species Phalanger gymnotis. Next base: position 604,947,632 of record CM053622.1, read on the forward strand.
TGACCTATAGAAACAAATATAAACTCTTCTGTTTCATATTTATGGTTCTCCACAATCTGTCCCCTTGCTATTATTCAAGTCTTCCTATTAACTATTAAACTCTGTGCATTCTATACTCAAACTGTATTGGCTTCCTTGATAATTCCTCATATATTATTAGTTATCTCCCATTTCTATTCCTTTGCATTGGTTGGCCCTTATGGCCATATTTCCTTCCTCACCTTCACCTTTTGAAATTCTTGATTTCCTGACAAACGAGTAGATTTCAGAACACCTGAAAAGACTTACATAAATTTATGCAAAGTGAAGTAAACAGAACCAGGAGAACATTGTACACAGTAACAGCAACATTATACAATGATCAACTATGATTGACTTAGTTCTTCTCAGCAATACAGTGGTTCAAGACAATTCCAAAGGACTCATGATGGAAAACGCCATTCACATCCAGAGAAAAAGCTGATGGACTCTGAATGCAGATTGAAGCATATATTTTCACTTTGTGTGTGTGTGTGTGTGTGTGTGTGTGTGTGTGTTTCATTTAGTCTGTTTCTTCTTTTATGACATGACTAATATGAAAATATGTTTTAGATGATTGTACACATATAACCTAGATAAAAATGCTTACTGCCTTAAGGAGGGAGAGGGGGAAGAAGGAGAGACAAAGGGAGGCAGAAAATCTGGAAATACTTTTTTTAATGAATGTTAAAAATTGTGTTTACAAAAATTGTGTTTACAATTGGAAAACACAAAACACAATTAAAAATTTAAAAAGAAAATTCTTGATTTCCTTTAAGGTTCAGGTTAAGTATCACATTTTAGGAGGACTGTTCCAGAGCTTCCCCATTCCTTTCTCACCTACTGCCTAGTGATTTCCTCTCTAAGATTTACCTTGCCTCTACTTTATGTATATCTTGTACATCTTGTCTCCCTATAGTAGAAGCAAGATCCTAATCTTGTTCCTCCATACAGGTAAGGCTATTTTATTCCTTAAAAGGAATTGAGCAAAAGGTATTCTCTTAAAAAATATAAGTTGGAGGAAGAGATATGAAAAGAAAGCCCCAAACTACCTCTTCTCAAAGGTGGGAGGTCAATGAGTTTTGTATGTTGCACATATTTTCAAACATTTTCTTGATGTATTAGTTATCCTGACTCCCCTTATTTTTCCTTTTTTTTTTGTGTCTTTAATTTAAAGATGCTGGGGGAGGGACAGAGCCAAGATGGCAGCTAGAAAGCAGGGACTAGGGTTAGCTCCCCACCAAGTCCCTCCAAAAACTTATAAAAATGGGTCTGAACCAATTCTAGAACTGCAGAACCCACAAAATAGCAGAAGGAAGCAGGGCTCCAGCCCAGGACAGCCTAGATGGTTGCTGAGTGAGATCTCTCACTCAGGGAGCTGGGAGTGAGGCAGAGCAGAGCAGAGCCCAGTGTGGGCCATGCAGACCAACCAGACCAGGAGCTGGGTGGAGCAGGCCCTAGTGCCCCGAATCAGTGAGCTGTGGCAGTTGTCAGACTTCTCAACCCATAAACAACCAAGACAACAGAGAAGAACTGCAGAACCCATGAAATAGCAGAGGGAAGCAGGGCTCTAGCCCAGGACAGCCCAGATGGTCTCTGGGTAAGGTCTATCCCGCATGGAGCTGGGAGTGGAGTGGAGAGGAGAGGAGCAGAGCCCAGTATGGGCGGCACAGACCAACCAGATCAGAAGCCAGGCAGAGCATGCCCTAGCGCCCCGAATCAGTGAGCTGCAGCAGTTACCAGACTTCTCAACCCACAAACAACAAAGACAACAGAGAAGGTTAATGGCAAAAGCTGCTGGGGACAGAGTGTAAGCCCCAGGGGCAGCTGAGATGGCGCAGCTACAGAACTACAGCTGTAGTTGCTACTGGCCCCAGGCCCACCTGGGGGGAGGAATTAAGTGGCAGATCAGAGCAGGAGTGCAGAGCCTGCTGAAGATCTAAGTCCAGTCCAGGTTGGGGATTCTTGGAGAAGGAGGAGTGCTGATTTGGCAGAGCTGGCGCATCCCCCAAGCTTGGAATGTAGTACTCTATACTCTACAAGCAGTCATACCCTGCTGAAAAACTCAAGGGTCAAGTAAGTTGGCTGGGAATATGGCCAGGCAGCAGAAACACACTCAGATACAGTCTCAGACTTTGGAATCTTTGTTTGGTGACAAAGAAGACCAAAACATACAGCCAGAAGAAGTCAACAAAGTCCAAGAGCCTACAACAAAAGCCTCCAAGAAAAACATGAACTGGTCTCAGGCCATGGAAGAGCTCAAAAAGGATTTGGAAAAGCAAGTTAGAGAAGTAGAGGAAAAACCAGGAAGAGCAATGAGAAGGATGAGAGAAAACCATGAAAAACAAGTCAATGACTTGCTGAAGGAGACACTCCAAAAAAATACTGAAAAATATACTGAAGAAAATAACACCTTAAAAAAATAGACTAATCCAAATGGCAAAAGAGCTCCAAAAAGCCAATGAGGAAAAGAACACCTTGAAAGGCAGAATTAGCCAAATGGAAAAGAAGGTCCAAAAGACCACTGAAGAAAATACTACCTAAAAAATTAGACTGAAGCAAGTGGAAGCTAGTGACTTGATGAGAAATCAAGATATCATAAAACAGAACCAAAGGAATGAAAAAAAATGGAAGACAATGTTAAATATCTCGTTGGAAAAACCACTGACCTGGCACATAGATCCAGGAGAGATAATTTAAAAATTATTGGACTACCTGAAAGCCATGATCAAAAAAAGAGCCTAGATGTCATCTTTCAAGAAATTATCAAGGAGAACTGCCCTGATAATCTAGAGCCACAGGGCAAAATAGAAATTGAAAGAATCCACAGATCACCTCCTCGAATAGATTCCAAAAAGAAATGTCCTAGGAATATTGTCACCAAATTCCAGAGCTCCCAGATCAAGGAAAAAATACTGCAAGCAGCCTGAAAGAAACAATTTGAGTATTGTGGAAACACAATCAGAATAACCCAAGGTCTAGCAGCTTCTACATTAAGAGATGGAAGGGCCTGGAATATGATATTCCGGAGGTCCATGGAGCTAGGATTAAAACCAAGAATCACCTACCCAGAAAAACTGAGTATCATGCTCCAAGGCAAAATATGGAATTTCAATAAAATAGAGGACTTTCAAGCTTTCTCAGTGAAAAGACCAGAGCTGAATAGAAAATTTGACTTTCAAACACAAGAATCAAGAGAAGCATGAAAAGGGAGGGGCGGAGCCAAGATGGCGGCTGGGAAGCCATGACTGGCATGAGCTCCCCACCAAGTCCCTCCAAAAACCTATAAAAAATGGCTCTGAACCAATTCTAGAGCTGCAGAACCCACAAAGTGGCAGAGGGAAGCAGGGCTCCAGCCCAGGACAGCCTAGATTGTCTCTGGGTAAGGTCTGTCCCACACGGAGCTCCTGCCCACAGACCAGACGTGGACCTACCAGACCAGGAGACGAGCAGAGAGTGCCCTAGCATCCCGAATTACTGAGCTGTGGCATCCACCAGACCTCTCAACCCACAAAGAGCAAAGACATCAGAGAAGGTTAGTGGGAAAAGCTGC
>CM053622.1:604951702-604993262 GCA_028646595.1 Phalanger gymnotis
GGGGAGGGCAGACTGGGGAACCGGGCAACCAGAGTGTACGCCATCTTGGAGTGGGAGAGGTGGAAATGGGGAGAAAATCTGTAACTCAAACGCATGTGAAAATCAATGCTGAAAACTAAACATATTAAAAATAAATTTTAAAAAAATTGTAGAAGCAATTAAAATTCACATATTCTAAAAACTTCTTTTGTGGCAAGTTTTTGAAATTCCATCCCTTAGAGAAGAACCTTTAAAAAAAAAAAGGAACCAGCCCAAATGCAGGAATAGCAGGGAGAGGAAAAGGACTCTGAAATCATGATAATCATGCCCTGAAAAATCAAGTGTCAGATGCACCTCTTTGTAACAGAAGATGCTTTGGAATACCCAAGGGAATGTTTCTTAACTTTTTGGGTAAATACTTTGAAACTCTTGTTTGAAACACCTCTCCATCCAATATGTCTCGTTCTGCTGTTGCCTAAGCATTAGCACCATCATATATACATATATATATGTATATATATATGAATATACACACATACATACATATATACATATACATATATATAGCTATGTAACATGTCCTTCTCAATATACATACATTTGTGTATACAGACACATACACACATACACATATATGTGTATACACAATTATATGTATAAAATATTAAACAACTATGCATTATTTGGCATCTTTGAAGATATAAAGCATGATGAACTATAACTAAGGAAGGCCAAGTTCAATTAGTGAAAATTTTTATCTATGAAAATTTTAAAAATATATACATATATGATATTATCTTAGTTTTATACTATTGAATGACATTATGAAGCTTCAAAGCCAGGAAATTTTTCCCCGGGATGTGATTTCTTCCATACTGGGAGAATTCCTTCTGGGGACATAAATGACCTATTAGAGAAGTCTAGGGAATTTCCCAAGACACTGAGTTTCAAGCGACCCACCTAGGGTCAAATAGCTAATAAGTATCAGAGGCAAGATTTGAACTTAGACATTCTGGACTTCAGATCAAGCATTTAACTATTATATCATACCTCATCTACCTTATCAGACATAGGAAGTATTGGTGTCTCTTCGTCAGTTCATTTACAGTCACAGTATACCACAGCATGCTTTATGTGCATGGAAAATAGAGTCCTTTGAATTAAGATTTTATGATTATTTATTTCAGGAATATTACTTGAAACAGTTTTAAAGAATTAAGAAGGCTATACCTTTCACAGTAATTCTGCATCTAAGAATCTTTCCATTGCCATTATCTATTATTCCCCTGGATGGCTTCAGTGTCAATGGGACCATTACAGCCCTTCCATTGACATCATTATGGTCTGTTTGCCAGAATTTACACGCTATGTGCCTTCTAATCAAAACCAGTTGACTCTATTTAGATCTTTAAAATTATTTATTTATTTATTTATTTTTTACAACAAAAGTGCATCTGGCTGAGGACTCATGCCAAATTTCATGTGAATTGAATCATCAGAGTTTCCCTTTAAGAGTGAGATTATAATAGGGATTCTGGCAGACCCCTCACTACATCAGGGCTGGGTGGGTGTTGCTACTGTATATATCTGTTGTCACATTACATTTGTGCATTCAAATTAAAATCTTGGTTAGGCATCAGATGGGAATTTGATTTTTGATTCACTCTATTCAGTTATTGCTTATCATCCTGGAAGATATGTCTTGGCATTTTGAAAACAGGGAATCTGTTTTCTATTTCTTCAGGCTTCATAAATACACCCTGTTTATATTAAAATGATAGATAAATATACATAAAGTTGGAAAACATGGCCACAGAACTTTTCCCCCTTTACAAAAAGCCTTTAAAAGACACCCTTTTATTGTTAAACTTTTGCCCTTGGCCAATAGAGTCTTCTTTATATTTTAACCAACTCAGATACCTCTTTCATGTGGCCTGGATATAGTCTCTATTTGGTATTATTTGTGGCTAATAAAAAACAAACAACCAAACATATAGCATAGGACCCATTTCACAATCATACTACTAGTAATATACATTTTGATATCTGTGGACAGTATAAGTATATATCTATATCTATCTAAATGAAGAGTCTTGGAGTTTTCCATTTTAAAATGAAAACAGCATCTGTGCTTTAAGAAGTTCAGTAAAAGGTTATTTATAAATCGATGACTGGTGAATGGATATAAAATTCTGCTTTCAAACACTGCATTGCAATCTCAATGGGCAGATCTCTCTCTCTCTCTCTCTCTCTCTCTCTCTCTCTCTCTCTCTCTCCCTTTCTCTCTCTCTCTCTCTCTGTTTCTCCCCTCTGACCACTTCTCTCAATCTGTCTTCCCATCTGTCAGTCCCCCATGTCTTTACTTACTCCCCTCCCTTCCGATTTCCCTATAGGGTAAGATAGATTTCTATATCCAAATGATTGTGTATGTTATTCCTTCTCTGAGTTAATTCTGATGAAAATAAGGTTTAAGTGATGCCCACCACCCACCCAGCCCCATCCTCCCCTACTATAATTAATCTTTCATGGATCTTCATGTGAGATAACTTACCCCATTCTACCTCCCCCTTCTTTCTACTCTGAGCATAATCCTCTTTCTCACCTGGTTAATTTTATCCTCTCAAATTCACCCTATACTCACAACCTCTGTTTAGGCATATTCCTCCTAACTGCATTATTAGTAACAGTTCTCAGGAATTACAAGTATCATCTTCCCATGTAGGGATGTAAATAGTTTAGCCCTACTGAATCCCTTATATTTTTTCTTTCCTTTTTAAACTTTTAGGCTTCTCTTGAGTCTTGATATTGAAAATCAAATTTTTTGTTCAGCTCTTGTTTTGCCTCAGGAAAGCTTGAAAGCTTTCTATTTCATTGAATGATCATTTTTCCCATGAAAGAGTACGCTCAATTTCACTGGGTAGATGATTCTTGATTGTAATCTTAGTTCCTTTGTCTTCAGTCATATCACATTCCATGACCTCTGATCCTTTAATGTTACAGCTGCTAAGTTCTGTGTAATCTTCATTGTGGCTCCCTGATATCTGAATTAATTCTTTCTGGCTGCTTGCAATATTTTTCATTGATATGGGAGTTCTGGAATTTGGTTATAATGTTCCTGGGAGTTTTGTTTTTGGGATGTCTTTTAGGAGGTAATCAATTGATTCTTTCAAAGTCTTTTTCACTCTCTGGTTCTAGTGTGTCAGGGCAGTTTTCTTTGATAATTTCTTGGAGTATCATGTCCAGGTCCTCCTTTTGATTATGGCTTTCAGGTAATCTGGTGATCCTTAATTTATCTTTCCTGGATCTATTTTCCAGGTCAGTTTTTTTCCAGTGAGGTATTTTAATTTTTCTTCTATTTGTTCATTTGGTTACTTTTGCTTGATTGATTTCTTGATGTCCAATTCTAATTTTTAAGAAATTATTTTCTTCACTTAGCTTTTGTGCTTTCTTTTCCACTCTGCCAATTGTACTTTTGAAGGAGTTATTTTTTTTCCAAGCTGTTGATTTTTTTTGTGATTTTCTTACATCACTCTCATTTTTTCCCAATTTTTCTTCTACCTCTCTTACCTGAATTTTAAACTCCTATTTGAACTCTTCCATGAGTTCTTTCTTGACCTGAGTCCAATTTCCATTTTTCTTTGGGGTTTTGAGAGTAGGTATTTTGCCATATTCATCTCCTTTTGAGTTTGTCAGACTGTCCTTGTCAGCATAATAACCTTCTAGGGTCAGACTCTTTTTTGTTTTGTCTTGCTTTTGCTTATTTTTTGTTCATCTTTCCCAGCATTTTTTCTTTTGTTTTATATTTGGGCTTTGCTCCTGGGAAGGGAGGGAGACTGTCCCAAGTTTTTTGTGCCAGGGGCTGTAGACCCTGGCTGTTTGCCTGATGCTGTACTGGTGCTGCTCCGAGACCCAGGGAGGACCCTTATGCGTGGTGCTGTGTTGAGAGGGTAGAATGGGGTGGGGGATGATTGGCGCTGCTGGAGGTCACAAGGATCTGGCCTGGCACTACACTGAGGCCCTGGAAGGACCCCTGTACTGTGCTGGAACTGTGTGTGTGGGCTCTTGCTGCCAGCTGCTGGGCAGAAATGGAGGTGGTAATAGGGGTGGCTGGTGCTGCATGGTATTGAAGAGGTCTGACAACTCCCTTGGTGCTGAACTGAGGCACATGGGGGTACTAGCATTGGTGTCTGCCTACTTGTCCAATTGTGCTGAGGTTCTGGTTTCTGTCTATTCCCAGGGCTGTGCTGAGGCATGTGAGGATCCCTAAAATGGTGCCTGTCCATTCCACAAGTGATATGCTGAAGCACAGGGCAGTGGGAGATGTCCTGGTATTGGCATTTGCCTGCTCTCCCGGCACTGTACTAAAGCTCAAGGTCTTTTGCTGGTTTGCTGGGCCACTTCCTTCTTGGTCTTTGCTCTCCTTTTACATGAGTGAAACAGACCTTTTCTGCTAACCTTCCAACTTTCTTGGGTTAAAAGATTGTTTCACCCCATTCTTTTTGCTGGTTCTTTTTGCTCAAGAATTTGTTTAAAGGAGCAATTTTGTAGCTATTTGAAAATGAATATGGGAGAGTTCTGGTGATTTCCTGCTTACTCTTCTTGGCTCCTCTCTTCCACTCTCTCTTTCCCTTACCCCTCTTAAAAATATTTTTATCTGTTCTTTCTCCAAATAACTTTATCCTTAGTCTTTTGGATGTCCCCTAATTTTTTTTATTACAATTAATTTCAGTACAGCCAGCATTTATATAATGTAATGTGCCAGTTGGCTGGTATACAAAAGCAATAATGAAAGAGCCCTACCTTCAAGGAGCTGACTTCCTACCGCAGAGCTATAGCATGTTTATGGATAAACAAATATGAAGCCATATCAGGAGGGAGAGAACAATGACAACTGGTATGATCAGAAAAGGTTTTCCATTGGAGGTTTCACTTGAGCAAGCCTCACAGTCATCTGGGAAGTCTAAGTGGCAAAGGTACAAAAGAAGATGGAATGTATTCCAAGAATGGGAAATAGGCATTTGTGCAATGGCATCAAGTTAGCAGGAGACAGGCTGAGTTTGGGATGAACTGGTAGGCTGGTTTGGCTAGAACATAAAGTTTGTGAGAGGGAAAAATATGATATGATATTATATGATATGACATGACATGGTATGATATGATATATGATATGACATGACATGACATTGTATGATATGATATGATGTGATATGATAGATAATATGATATGACATGATACAATAATATACCATACCATACCAACCATACAACATGGTTGATGAAATGTGATAACAATAGTACAGCATATTATATTACATTATATTATATGCATATAATATATTACATTGTCTTACATTGAAATATAGGTGGGAAGTAGGTCATGGAAGTTTATAAATACTAGAATGATTAGTTTATAATTTTATCCTTTGGGCAATAGGGAGTCATCGAAGGTTTTTGAGTAGGCAAATGGCATAGACAGCTTGTTCCTTCAGAATAGCAATTTGGCAGCTGTGAGGAAATTAGATTGGAGAGGAAAGAGATTGGAAGCAGTGGAGGTCAATTAAGAGTATACCGCAATAGTCCAGGTGAAAAGTGATGAAGGCTTGAGGTAGAGTAGTGGCCTTGTGAATAAAATGGAGATGAATATTAAAAATGTCATGAACATCAATGTAATCTGCCTCAGATTTTAAACTCCTAGGGAGCAAACATTTATCTGGAAAATTAACTTTATTTTGTCAAGGAAAACATATACTTTCTTTCATTGTCAACAAATAATTATTAAATTTTTTAGTGGGAAAAGCAATTTTGTATATTATAGGGTTGTCTGATTAATCTCAACTACTTTTTTTAACTGCACATGTTGGAATGGTGATCAACTATTCTCCAATAATGATCTCTCTCTAGTGGTTTAAATTTTACTTTTTTTTCATTTTCGTCAGATTTCTTATGAACAATTTTACCTTCATCATACTGCCATTTAACACACTATACTTACAAAGACAATTATGTTTCCTTAATTGTATTAATAGATAAATGTTTAAAAGTCAATATGTTAACTATTTTAATCCTTACACCATTTATAACTTACTCATAATTATTTAACTTGTTTTTAGAACTCAGATTGCTTAAATTATAAATAATATTCATTCTGCTTCTTATAAAGAAAAAATGTTGTTTCCAAATCAACAATTCCTGCATTCTCTCCTCCCTAATATTCAAGTAATATTTACCGGGCAGTCCCTCTGAAACATACTGGCTTGACTACCTTGTGACACAGTGGTTGCTGATTCTTTTTGGCAGGAGTGTTTTCACTAGGACTTCTCTTTCAGTCATTTCGGATATATTCAACTCCTTGGGAGCCCCCATTTTGAGGTTTTCTTGGCAAAGATATCAGAGTGGCTTACCATTTCCTTCTCCAACTCATTTTATAGATAAAGTCCCGAAGTATATGGTTAAGTGACTTGCCCAGAGTCACAAGGCCAGTAAGAGTTTGAGGCCAGATTTGAACTCATGAGGATGTCTTCTTGATTCCAAGCTGAATGCTGTAGCCACTGCACCACCTAGGTGCTCCAGGAATTCTCTATAATGATGAAATTACTAGATAAACTATACATACACATATGTCTTATTGGAATCCATCCAGTAAAAATATTTCATCTAAACTTTTGTTTCATTGCATGGTCTATAGGAGAGTGTCTGATATATCTATCATATGATCTAGAAGGGAGCTCAGAGGAGATCTAGTATAATTGTCTCATTTTAAAATTGAAGAAAATAATGCCAAGGTACACTTGAGATTAAAAGGGTTAGAGGTGTGATATGAAGCCAAGTCCTATGATTCCAGAGAGAAGGCTCTTTTTACTTAGCCTTGCTTATGCTGTGCATCATTTTCATCAATGCCATGAATGAAAGCCAAGATGACATTCTTATAATATTTTCAGGTGATATACTGCTGAGAGAGATTGCTAATATTTTAGATAAAAATTTAGATCCACAAAAATCTTGAGAACTTAGAATGATGAGACAGAATATAGTGAGTAAAAGTGTAAAGTCCTATTCTTGGATTGAAAAATTAAACTTGAAAAAGTGGGAATTGTGAAAAGTCAGATTTAGTCCTGAGATAAAGGAAATTTTCATAACAATGGGAGTTTTCTAAAAATGAAATAGTATGCTTTTCATACTTATGTTAGGTGACTTGTAGCTGATGAAGAAAAAAAAATACTTCACATTGTTTGAAAAATGTTTTTATGTCATTAAATATTTCCAATTACATATTTTTTTTAAAAAAATAACATTCACTATTTAAAATTTTGAATTCCAAATTCTCTCCGTTCCTCCTGCCTCTCTCCCATCTCTTGAAAAGACCAGAAATTTTCACTATACATGTGAGGTTGTGGAAAATATATGTCCATATCACTAATGTTGCAAAAGAACACATTAAACACATTAAAAAACAAGAAAAATAAAGCAAAAAGTATGCTTCAATATGCACTGAGAATTTATCAGTTCTCTTTTTGTTTGTGGATTGCATTTTTCATCATGAGTCCTTTGGGATTATCTTTATCAGAGTAACTAAGTCTTTCACATTTGCCTTACAACATTGCTGTTACTGCGTACAACATTCTCCTTGTTCTGCTCACTTCACTTAACATCGATTCACATAAGGCTTTCCAGGTCTTTTTTTTCCCTGAAACCATCCCACTCATCATTTCTCATGACAGAATAGTATTCCATCACAATCATATAAAATAACTTGTTCAGTCATTCTTCAATTGACAGGCATTCCCTAAATTTCCAATTCTTTTCCATCACAAAAAGAACTGCTATAAATGTTTGGTTTGGTTTGTTTGTTTGTTTGTTTTATTACAAGTAGTTCTTTTTCCTTTTTCTTTGATCTCTTTGGGATACTGACTACAATAGTGTTACAGCTGGGTTAAAGACTATGCATAGTTTTATAGCCCTTTGGCTATAGTTCCAAATTGTTCCCAAAATGATGGGAGCAGTTCATAAATCTACCAATTATGCATTAATGTTCCCATTTTCCTCATCCCTTAAAGCATTTCTCGTTTTCATTTTTGTCATGGTAGCCAATCTGATAAGTCTGAGGCGGATTCTCAGAGTTCATGAATTTGCATTTCTCTAATCAACAGTGATTTAGAGCATTTTTTATGTGACTATTGATGGCTTTGATGTTTTCTTCTGCAAACTACATGTTTACATCCTTTGGACATTTATCAGTTGGGGATAGACTCTTTTTTTGGCTCAATTCCTTATATATTTGAAAAAAGAAGCCTTTATCAGATAAACTTTCTATATTTATTTCCAGTCTCCTACTTTTCTTCTAATTGTGGTTGCATTGGTTTTGTTTATGCAAAACGTTTTTAATTTAAAGTAATTAAAATTAATCATTTTACTATATGTTTTCCTCACTATCTCTTTTTTGGTCGTAAACTCTTCCCATAGCCACATATCTGACAGCTAAATTTTTCCATATTCCCCTAACTTTCTTATGATATCACTCTTCATATCTACATGATTTATCCATTATGATATTACTTCTATATATGGTGTGAAGATTCCTACATATTATTGTGTGTGTGTGTGTGTGTGTGTGTGTATACAAATACTTGGGAACAGGTTTCCTGTGAGGCTTTCTTATAACTCAAGCTTCTCTGATTTAGTGTGACCTTTAAACTAGCATAGATTTGAATGTATATTTACTATGATTGTTTTGGTAAGTGCTGCTGGTAACTAGACTTTTCCTATAGAATAAGATATATTAATTTTCATTTTTTGCTCTTGTGTTCACTGTTCCCCATGCCCAATGATTCTTTCTTTTTTTAAGAACAGTTATATGTTTGTGATGCTTCTGAACAGTCCACTGACCTCTGTCATTCTTTGACATTGAATTGTATTCTCTAACTATTTTTATTACCTAACCCTATACAAATGTTATTTTTATATCGGAGTAATTAAGTATCAGGAAATAATAAGAATAGTTAGCATTTATATAGCACTTTAAGTTTTTCAAAGCACTTTCCAAATATCTCATTTTGTCCTGACAATAGCCATGGGAGATAGATGCCATTATTATTCTGATTTTACAAATGAAAAAAAAAAACTTAAGCAGACAGATGTTAAGCCACCTGCCCAGAGTGAACCATGTATTAATTCTCTATAGCTAGATTTTAACTCAGGTCTTCCTGATTCCAGCTATAGCATTCTATCCACTGTGCCACTTAATTCTAAGCAACATAGCTATGGAAAAGACAAGACAAAGAAATTAGGAACATAAATTTAAGCAAAGAATAAACAAAATTATCAGTTTTTTTGGAGATGATATCAGGGTTTCACTTAAAGAACTCTAGAGTCAACAAAAAATAATACAACTAGCAACTTCTTTTTTAAACTTTTTAAATTTAATTTTCCTCTTTTTATTATTTATTTAATATTTAGTTTTCAATATTGATTTCCAAGAGATTTTGAGTTGCAAATTTTCTCCCCATTTCCAACCTCCTCCCCCACTCCAAGATGGCATATATTCTGATTTCCCTGTTCCCCAGTCAACCCTCCCTTCTGTCACCCCACTCCCTGCTCCATCTCCTTTCCCCTTCCTTTCTTGTAGGGCAGGATAGATTTCTATGACCCGTTCCCTATATATTCATCTTTCAGTTGCATGCAAAAAACCTTTTTCTTTTGAGCATCTGATTTTAAAACTTTGAGTTCCAAATTCTCTCCCCTCTTCCCTTCCCACCCACCCTCCCTAAGAAGGCAAGCAATTCAACATAGGCCACACATGCATCATTATGTAAAACACTTCCACAATAGTCATGTTATGAAAGAATATATTTCCCTTCGTCCTATCCTGTCTCCCTTTATTCAATATTCTCCCTTGACTCTGTCCCTTTTTGAAAGTGTTTGCTTTTGATTACCTTCTCCACCTATCTGCCCTCCCTTCTACTCCCTTCCCCCTACTTTCCTGTGGGGTAAGATACACAGTTGAGTGTGTATGTTATTCCCTCCTCAAGTCAAATCTGATAAGAGCAAGATTCATTCATTCCCCCTCACCTGGCCCCTCTTCCATTCAAACAAAACTGCCTTTTCTTGCCACTTTTATGTAAGATAATTTATGCCATTCTATCTCTCTCTTTCTCCCTCTCTCAATATATTCCTCTCTCATCCCTTAATAATCATCCCTTCAAATTCAACTCACCCTGTGCCTTCTGAGTATATATATATATATATACACATATATATGTATATATATATACACATATATATATGTGTGTATATATATATATATTATTTATGTATGTATGTATGTTCCTTTCAACTACCCTAATATTGAGAAAGGTCTCATGAATTATACATATCATCTTTCCATGTAGGACTGTAAACAAAACAGTTCCACTTTAGTAAGTCCCTTATGGTTTCTCTTTCTTGTTTACCTTTTCATGCTTCTCTTGATTCTTGTGTTTGGAAGTCAAGTTTTCTGTTTAGCTCTGGTCTCTTCACTTTGAATGCTTGAAAGTCCTCTATTTTATTGAAAATCTATATTTTGCCTTGGAGCATTATATTCGATTTTTCTGGTTAGGTGATTCTTGGTTTTAATCCTAGATCCTTTGACCTATGGAATATCATTCCAAGCCCTTCGATCCCTTGTTGTTGAAGCTGCTAGATCTTGTGTTATCCTGATTGTGTTTCCACAATACTCAAATTGTTTCTTTCTGGCTGCTTGCAGTATTTTCTTCTTCACCTGGGAACTCTGGAATTTGGTGACAATATTCCTAGAAGTTTTCTTTTTGGGATCTTTTTCAAGAGGCAAATGGTAGATTCTTTCAGTTTCTATTTTACCTTCTGGCTCTAGAACATCAGGTAAGTTTTCTTCAATAATTTCTTGAAAGATGATGTCTAGGCTCTTTTTTTGATCATGGCTTTCAGGTAGTCCAATAATTTTTAAATCATCTCTCCTGGATCTGTTCTCCAGGTTAGTAATTTTTCCAATGAGATATTTCACATTGTCTTCCATTTTTTTCATTCCTTTGGTTCTGTTTTATAATATCTTGATTTCTCATAAAGTCACTGGCTTCCATTTGCGCCAATCTAATTTTTAAGGTGGTATTTTCCTCAGTGGTCTTTTGGACCTCCTTTTCCACTTGGCTAGTTCTGCCTTTCAAGGCATTCTTCCCTTCATTGGCTTTTTGGAGCTCTTTCGCCATTTGGGTTAGTCTATTTTTTAAGGTGTTATTTTCTTCAGTATTTTTTTGGAGTGTCTCCTTTAGCAAGTCATTGACTTGTTTTCGATGGTTTTGTTGCATGACTCTCATTTCTCTTCCCAAATTTTCCTTTACTTCTCTAACTTGCTTTTCCAAATCCTTTTTGAGCTCTTCCATGGCTTGAGACCAATTCATATTTTTCTTGGAGGCTTTTGACTTTGTTGACTTCTTCTGGCTGTATGTTTTGATCTTTGTCACCATAAAGAGATTCTGGAGTCTGAGTCTAGGTCTGGGTCTGCATGCTTTTTCACTGCCTGACCATGTTCACAGCCAACTACTTGACCTTTGAGCTTTTTGTCAGGGTAATTACTGTTTGTAGAGTAGAGGGCACTTTGTCCCAAGCTTTAGGGGCTGTGCTGCTGTTTTCATAGTTACTTCTACTCTACTGTCACTGCAAGCTCTGCCACAACAGCACTCTTCCTCCCCCAAGAACCACCAACCAGGATTGCAACTCAGATCCAAGCAGGGCAAAATAAGCCCTGCACTCCCGCTGTAGTATGCCACTTGATTCCTCCCACACTGTGAGCCAGGGACTCTGGAAGCAGCTGATACTGGAGCTCTAGAAGTAGCTGCAGGAGCTTATTGCTGTTGCTTTCACCACCACCCCACCACTTCCAACCCCCTCAGGGCTGAGGCCAGACTGCTTTCTAAGTGGATCTAGCAATTTTCCCACTAGCCTACTCCTTTGGTGTTTGTGGATTGAGTAGTTTGGTAACTGCCACAGCTCAATGATTCACAGACCTAAGGCCTGCTCCGGGCCAACTCCCAGTCTGATCTGTCCTGGTGCGGCACATGCTGGGCTGCACAACACTCCCAGGAAAATGCAGTAGACCTTTCCCAGTGACCATCCAGACTGTCTTGGGCTGGAGACCTGCTTCCCTCTGCTATTTCATGGGTTCCACAGCTCTAGAATTTGTTCAGAGCCATTTTTTACAGGTGTTTGGAGGGATTTGGGGGAGAACTTAAGCAAGTCCCTGCTTTCTAGTCACCATCTTTGCTCTGCCCCTAACTGGCAGTTTCTTTAAAGTTACAGGATATAAATAAAGTCACTTCAGGATTTCTACATTTTTTCAACTAAACTGAGAAGGAAGAGAAAGAAAAATTCCATTTAAAATAACTAAAGAAAGCATAATATTTGAGGTTCTAAATGATAAGACACACAGTAACTGTATATTCCCCATTACAAAACAAACTTACATAAAAACAGACAGAACTAAATAGAGAAGTATTAATTGCTCTTGGGTAGGCCAATTCAAGTTTCTCTGAAGCTGTCCCTTCCATCATTTTTTAATGGCACAATAATGGTGTGTTAAATCCATATACTACAAATTGTTCAGTTATTTCTTATTTAATGGGCACCCCTTTAGTATCCAGTTCTTTGACACCATAAAAAAGAGCTACTGTAAATATTTTTTTGTACATATGTGTCCTTTTCCTTTCTCTTGCTTCTCTTTAGTATGGAATTATTTATGGGTCAGACCATTGTTATTATTAATTTTAATTATTATTTTTAATTTTATTATTGCTGTTTCTGGCATAGCTCCAAATTGCTTTGTTTAAAATAGTTCTACCAGTCCATAGCTCCATTGACAGTATATCTATGTACCTGTTTTCCCAAAACCACTCCATTTATTGTTTTCTTTTTTAAATAAACTTTGTAGGTATGATGGTTACGAGATAGAAAGTCAAGGGTGCTTTAATTTGCATTTCTTAATTATTGGTGATTTGGATCATTTATATATATGGTCACTTATCATTTGGATTTCTTCCTTGTAATACTATCTGTTAGTATCCTTTTATGATTTATCATTTGGATAATGGCTAATATTGTAAATTTGAATCACTTTCCTATGTGTCTTAAAAATTACATTTATCAGAGAAATTACATTTATCTCTTACAGTATTAGCTACATTGGTTTTACTTATGAAAATAATTTAAATTATATATAATCAAATTCATTAATTTTATCTGATGTGATTTTCCCTATGCCTTGTTTGGTCAAGAGCTGTTCTTCTATCCATAAATCTGAAAATTCATTTCTCCTTTGCTCCTTTAAATTATTTATGATATAACCTTTTACATCTGCCATATATCAATTTAGAGCTTATTCCGATATATGGTATAAAGATGTTGGTTGATACCTAGTTTCTGCCACACTGCTTTACATTTTTTTCCAATGGTTTTTGTTAAGTAGTAAGTTCTTGGACCTGATAAAGGACCTTTATTTAGGTTGATGAAACAATAATCTGTTAAAGTGCTAGTTTGTTTCTCTGTGTCATGTAACTAGTTTGTTTCACTGATCAACCTCTTACCCAGTTCCAAATTGTTTTGATGAGTATTGCTTTTGAGTTTTAGAACTGAAACAACTAGGCTATTCCACTTCATTATTTCCCTCAAAATTCTTTGGTTTCAAATTTCTTAAGATGTTGGTAGCTAGGTGGCACAGTGGATAGAGCTCTGGAACTGGAGTCAGGAACCCTCATCTTTGTGAGTTTGAATCCAGCCTCAGCACTTATTCCTGGACAAGTCACTTAACCTTGTTTGCCGCAGTTTCCTCATCTATAAAGTGAGATAGAGAAGAAAATGGCAAACCACTCCAGTATCTTTGTCAAGAAAACCCCAAATGGGGTCATCATGAGTTGGACAACAACTGAAATGAATCAACAATGATAATGTGAATTTCATCATTTTTATTGTTCTACAAAGTAATGCTTTGACAATTTCATCGATGTAGCACTAAATAGACAAAATTGTTTAGGTAGAATTTTAATTTTTATTATATTTGTTTGAACTTCCAATAAGTAATTAATATTTCTCCAGTTGTTTAGGTCTATCTTTATTTGCATTGAGTATTTTTAAGTTGATGTAATATAGTCCTTATGTATCCTGGTAAATAGATTACCAAATATTTTATAAATTTTGTAATTGTTTTAAGTTGTTTAAGTTCTATCTCCTCCTACTATATTGTGTTGGTTATAGAAAGAAATTCTGATGATTTCTTGGGCTTATTTTGTATCATGCTACTTGGTTGAAGTTTTTATTTCAATATTTAGTTGCCTTTCTAGGGGTCTCTAAATGAATCATTTTATCATTTACAAAAAAAAATGATATTTTCCCCTCTCGGTATTCCTTCAATTTTTAAAATTTTCTCTTATTCTTATGGCTAGCTTTATTATACTACATCAAATAATATTGGTAGTTCTTATTAGAAAGGCTTCCAGTTTATCTGCAATGCTGGTTCTTTGTTTTAGATAGATCTCATTTACTATATATTTTTAAAAAGATCCACTTATTCTTATATTTACTAGTGTTGCCACTGTTGGGGATGGATGCCGTATTTTGCTAAAAGTTTTTTCTGCATGTATTGATATGATCATAGTATTTTTATAGTTATTATTAATATGGTCTATTATGTTTAGAGTTTTCCTAATGTGATTTAATCCCAAATTGATAACACAAATATAAATATAATGTGGTGATGGCATTTGATCTTTTTGTAATATTGATGTAGCTTATTTGGTAATATGTAGTTTACCAAGATTTGCATAAATATTCTTTAAAGATATTGATCTATAGTTTTCTGTCAGTCTTTTGAAACACTTTGGTTTAAGTATGAAGTCCACATTCCTTTGCTATTTTTTCACATATTTTCTAATGTTAGAATTAATTATTCTTTGAATATTTGATAGACGTTGACTGTAAATACACAGGGTTCTCCTTCCTTTTGTAATTCAGTTATGTATTGTTCAATTTAAATATTACATTTCATATCCAGTTAATTTGACCATTTTGTAGTTTTATAAATATTCATCCATTATTGGCATTTAATTAAGCAAAATAATTTTGATCAATATCCTTTTTTTCTTAATTTGCTATGATTTTATCTTTTTTCATTTTTGATAGTTGTTTCTTTTTTAAAGAAAACAATTTAAGGTTCATCTATTTTTCTCTAACACTCACGAAATCACAGCTCTTAGTTTTATTGATTAATTCATTGTTACTCTTCTTGCTTTGTTTATAATTCAAAGTTCTTAGATTTTTGAAATTTTTATTTCATTGTCTTATTTAATTAGTTGGTTTTCTGTGTCTTTTTAGTTGTGTACCTAATTCATTTAACAGTTCTTTCTGGCTTTTGTTAATGAAGCTATTTATAGATTTGAATTTTTCCCTAAGGAGTGCTTTTGCATTTCAAATGGTTTGCCTTTTTGTCATTATTTTTAATTACATCTTAGTATAAAATTATCTGTTGCATTTAATGAAACTGCTATTTCTATGAGTTGCTCTTTATAATTTTATTATTCTTTGGAATTAAATTATTTAGCTTCTAATAAATTTAATCATTTATTCAATGTACCTTTTTTTTCTTCTTTGTGGTCAATACAATGTGTGTTGTGGTAGCTACTAGATCTTATATGATACTGGCAATGGCTCTTCAATAACCCTTGCTGACTGCTTTTTCCCACTGGAAGATCATTTCAACTCTATAACTCACACCTTGAAAGTACTCTCTGTCCCTGGGATCCCTCTCTCAGATTGGATGGTGGAGGGCTCTTCCCAGAACCTTCATTTAAGAAAGATGTCCAGGCAAGCCATCTAGCCATTTCCAATCAGGTTTCACTCCTCTTTACTTTTCTATTATGTTTCCTTCTCCTCCCAGCCCCCAACCCTTTTAGCTTTTTTTTTTATGTGTCATCTTCCACATCATAATATATGATCATTGATGGTAGGGATTGTCTTTCTTTTTGCTTATGTTTACATTCCCAGCTCCTAATACCATTCTTGACACAATGTGAGCACTTAATAAGTGCTTGTTGACTTGACTGCTTTCAGTATTTTCATTTAACTGTGTACAAAGTAGATGGAAAGTAATTTCAAATGGGTTAGTAACAGTGGTGGTGAATGGGTGGGTGAGGACTAGCAAAGATATCCTAAAAGAAAAGTGGAACTTTAGGTAAATTCAATGAAAATTAGGAAGCAGGTATGAGGATGGAAAGAATTCCCAGTAACAGAGGGAGCACAGCCTAAGCAATACAACTCTAGGTTTGCGTTTGGGTACAGCTCCAGTAGACAATTGCTGGCTCCAGCCCCAGTAAGGAAGCTAGGAGGCCGTATAATTTCAGAGCGACAGAGCGGTACACAAACACATGGTCCCAGACACTTGCTCGCTCAAATCTGGGCAGTCTTAGTTCTGATGTCAGAGGAATGATCAGGGTCTGAGAATTAAATCATGAACCTTCTCTAGTATCGGAGTAACAAAGCTATTGACTCATCCAATTTTCATAGTTCCTGCCCAGTCACTTACCTCTGGGGCAAATTAATGATCTCTGGCTAGAATAATGATTTATTGTGGTTTCTCTTTAGATTTCCTGAATCACAACTCAGACTGACATTCTTCTTACATCTTTGTTGGAATATTGTGAGGACAGTGGGGCTACACTGCTTTGTCAGTCATTTTCATGGATCCACTTTTTACCTTATAGCCTGTCTTCTTCATTAGGCTTTGGGAAGATCTAAGTGCTGAATTTTAACTCCTGACTTCAGTCTTTGCTCCTTCTTTTTGGTACATGTGTACAATTATTGCCCTACTGATCTCATCATCTAGTCCTTTTTTTAATAGCAGTTCCCCTGTTCTCTTTTGATTTTTCTCTGAGAAGGGGATGAATATACTTCTACCACCTAACTCACAAGATTGTAATGAATTTAGATGCAATAATTATTAAAAGTATTTTGAAACCTATGGTGCACCATAAATGCTACTGATTATTTATCACAGGGCATAGCACTTAGTAGGCACTTAAATATCTGTCAATCAATTGCTTGATAGTTATTATCATTGTAATCAACATGTCAGTAAGACTTGCTTTCCAGTGATGCCATGGGACCTCAGATGAGGATTCTGATTGGAAGATTCTGGCCATTATGGGGAGCAAGAATGCAAGCCCTGTGTGGGGATGATTGTAATGGAACTTGTCCTAATAATAGTAGTGGATAACTGCC
Source organism: Phalanger gymnotis (assembly GCA_028646595.1). NCBI lineage: Eukaryota > Metazoa > Chordata > Mammalia > Diprotodontia > Phalangeridae > Phalanger > Phalanger gymnotis. The sequence goes on from CM053622.1 coordinate 604,968,953, forward strand.
ATGGTTTAAGCCATAAAGTTAACGCCAAAGTGTATAAGCCAAGTAAAGCATGAAAGCTGAAACAATATAGCTGACCTGCCCAGAAACAAAATAATGTATAACTGGTGGGAGGAGGATCATAGAGACTTTCTTCACCAAAACTGTAACTTTACTTAGACTACTGGGATTAAATCTATTAATGTTGTGAGTTGATTTATGAGATGATAGGGCTTGAGCCAATGGGAATGATGACTTATGAATGCCTCATTTCACACTAAAATTGAACCTGAAATAAAGTTCCATCATCAATCCCTCCCTTAACACCCTCTCTTCTCTCTAAACTCCATATATCCGACCTGAAAGAATTATCAAAAATGCAAAAATAGCTTTCTGTTGAAAAATTTTCATAGCAGCACTGTATGTAATTGAGAAAGAAAAGAAAAATATCGGAAGCAACCTAAATGTCAACAAAAAGCTTGTAGCACATTAAGGTAATGTAATGTTATAATGCAATTAAGACTGACAAGTAGGAGGACTATGAGGAAATCTGAAAAGATCTTAATGAAATAATGCAAAGTAGGAAGGCAAAATCAGAAAACCTGAAGACACACTATATCTACATGAATGGAAAAAGTGAGTGAATAGGAACAAAAAAAATTTCCAAAGGAAACTGAGAGTGCCTGCCTGAAGAGTTGTTATATTTTATGTGTTGAGATAAAGTAATTTAGATAATCTTTATGGAGCAGATTTTATTAGTTGTACTGATGTTCAATATTGTTTATAGTAAATAATTTAACAATTTTTGTTAAATTAATATACTCTATCCCTAAGTGATCTCTTGCTCCACTAGACTCTTACTTGGACTCAGGGGGAAAAATGAAAAGTAGATCTTATTCTATATTCTAAATCACTGGCTTTGCTTAGAAAAGCACTTGCTACAGCCCTATTCTGATTAGTACAAATAAATAATCTCCTGAAGTAATTCCATCATTTAAGTTTACACTAAATATCAATTATCATATTTTACAAAATATAGTCTGGAATTGGACAAATTTAAATACATGTATCTTCATAAGGAAAGACACAACTTGAACTCATCAGGACACCTGGGAAGATTTGTTCCTATATCATCACATAGTAGATGCAGTTTAAGCCACAAAAGGAATAAAATTTGAATGCTCAAAAGCATCAAGGCAGTGTCCTAAATTTCATAAAAAATTCAATCCTTTTCTGGCAGAAATTTAATTTTGGGTTAATTAAGTCACAATAATTAACATTTGATACTTTTTTGTGTTTGATTAAATATGTTACTTTGTGGCAAGGACTATTTTGTTTTGTTTCTCTATCCCTTGTCATTATCTCCTTCCTGGCACATAGTAGGCAATTAGCAATGTTTGTTGAATGAATGACTAGAACAGAGCTAGAAAGATGAAAGAGAACATGAAGCAACAACAAAAAAAGACAAGGATAATAAATTGCCATTATGTGGGAAAAGGATATTCACTCATATTCCAGTATCACATGATTGCAGAGATTATTCTTTCTAACCAATTTGGAGGCAACATTGGGGTGGGGGGAGCAGGTAGGGAATCCTTCATGGGTATAGGAAAAAAGGGATTTGAGAGTGGGGAAGGGAACTCTCAACCACACCTGATATTAAGGCTTTTTGAATTAGTTGAACTCTTTGTGTTTGCCACTCTAACAGTAGGGATCTTTGCTCAACATCCTGTCTATTTCAGGGCTACAAGGCATGTTGGCATACCTCCTGTGACCAGGTCTCTTTCTTGGGGCTGTTGACTGTCACTTCAAAAATAGTAAAATTATGAGCTTGCTAGAGAGATGTAGTTAATAATTGCTTTAATGAGCAATTACCATAAGGGGATGAGCACTGAAGTCATTATAACTTTTTGATCCTTCAGAAGAAAGGCATTGTGTGAATGTTAGATATTATTAAATTGATATTGTTTTTATCTTCTGAGGGAATTTCTGCTTTACAAACTTTCCCAGTTAGCTTCTTCGGGTATGTTCTGAGACTAGACTTGGATTACAGTTAACTAGTTTCTGTTACTACTTCAGCTAGTGGAATGCCTTGTTGAGGAAGTCTTTTCACCTTTTGGTTTCTGGGTAAAGAAAGGAACAAGAATTTATTAAATATCTACTATAGGCCAGGTACTGTATCAAGTGCTTTACAAATATTATCCCATTTGATCCTCAGAACAACCCTAGGAGGTAAGTGCTATTAAGATCCCCATTTTACAGTTGAGGAAACTGAGGCAGAAAAAGTAACTTACCCAGAGTCATAAAACTAGTAAATGAAGCAGGCAGGATTTGAAATCAGTCCTTCCTTACTCCAAGCCCAGTTCTCTATCCACTCAGTCACCTAGCTTCCTCAGTGGTTTCTAATGTTCAGAAAACTGACTGTATCATGTAGTAGGACAGTGAGCATGCAGGCAGTTGTGTCTCCAAATGAAGAGAATGGGTGTGACAGTAAACTAAACAAGAGTTTGCACTGAATTTTCTTTGTCTTACTAGTATTTTAATTAATTAATTTTCCCTTAATTTACATTAGGATTATCTCAATTTTAGTGTATATTTCTTGGTGAAGTAGAAAAATTAAAGGTTAATCTTGTAAAATTCTAACTCTCTCATTTTCCGTGAAAGGTCACTTACTAAAGTTGCATGCCTGTGGGATAATGTAGTAGAAGGAATTCAAGTCACAAAATGAGTTAAATCCATTGTTCAAAATCATCAGGAATATACCCCAGATTTTTTCAGAAATTCTAGTCCTCGTGAGAAGAAATTATTTTTCTAACTTGATTTGAATCACCAAATACCTCTCAATTTAAAATACGTATGTATTCTCCAGGGCATCAAATCCATTGAAATAATCTGGTTTGATCATTGTTCCTATTAGAAATAACATTTCTCTGTTAAGAGGACTTGAAATTCTGTCAGTTAAATAACATTAATGAATCCTGGAATCAAAGTCATAGTAATATCTCAAATCCATCATTAGTGCTCCAAATAACAAAAGCTGACATTTTGTGCTCATTTGCAGTCAGCAGGCATTTTGGCAGACAGAATCTAGGAGAGGGTTTCAGAAATTTTTCACAGAGTTGATGGAACGTCTGTACAGTACTTGTTTCCTCGTGAAGAGGAAAGTTTTTTTCACCCGTGTGAATAAGATTAAAATGCGTCTGTGTCTGATCAGCCTGCCCTTAATGAATCTAGGGAAAGACCCTGGTATGATTCCTTTTTAATTTAATTCAATATACAGAAACACCTCTAGAATTTAGATAAGTTTTCATTTATATATTTGTTATAGTCTATTTCAGAGATGAATGTATATACAGGTGGATGCATGGACTTTTCTTGTCCTTCATTTTATAAAAGAAAAAAAAAATGAAAGGCTAAGGTGAATGAGTGCCATGCCACAAATTATAAAGCTAAGAATCCTTTTCATAGAGACATGCCTATATGTCGATGGACGCATAGGACAGGTCAGATCTATCACAAAATAATCTTTCTATTTATACTTTTACATTATGTTTTACATAAAGTTTTATTTCCCTAGCTATAGGGCTCCAAATAAAAGTAAATTTCTCTTCTGTCTTGGAGATTTAATTTCACTAGGGAGAAATGGTATATACATATGAGACACAATACAAGACAATGTATGATTCATTGCTAAGTCAATTTATAGATTAGGTTATTTTGGAATTCACTGGCAAATCAACTAGGGCAGGCATGGTTGAAGAAAGCTTAATGAAGAAGGTAAGAATTGAATAGAACCTTGGAAGCTGGAAGGGTTTGAACACATAGAGAAGAAAGGACTCTCCCCATGTGCCTCCCCCAGGCAAGGGAAGCAACAAATATAAACTCACAGAAGGAATGAGAAAGGAATATGAAGAACAAAGGTGGGGGCAGCTAGGTGGCACAGTGAGTAGAGCACCAGCCCTGGAGCCAGGAGGACCTGAGTTCAAATCTGGCCTCAAACACTTGACAAACTTACTAGCTATGTGATCTTGGGCATGTCACTTAACCCCAATTTCCCTGTCTTTCCCTCTCCAAAAGAAAGAATAAAGTGAAAAAGTTACTCTGCTTGGAGTAAAATATTCATTTTGGACAATAATAAGAGATTAGTTTGGAAAGGAAAATAAGAGAGGTTTTATAGGGTCTTGAATTATGTCAGGGGATATGCACTCTGTTTCTGCAGGCAATGATGAAGGAACTATCAAAGATTTTTGAATGAAGAAGTGGTGTGATAAACATGATATTTTGGTGAATTGAACCTTGTGGAAGTACAAAAGAAGAATTGCAGGAAGAAAAGAACAGAAGCAAAAGGATGAGTAAGAATGGAAATCATTAAAGTGATACTGATCTGACCAAGGTTGGTTGCAGTGGAGACAGAAAAGTTCTATGACCATAGAGTTTGTTTAAAAGAAACATCAACAGAACTTGATGATACTGACTTTGGGGAATGGTGGTGAGAGAGTGTAGGGCAATTCAGAAGTTTCAAGCCTGGATGAAGTTTAAAATGATGGGACATAAAACTATTTAGTAAGAAACACAAAGTGTCCCAAATTTTAGGTCTTGATAGCTGAAAACTGCGCTAAGACTTTTGGAATTCACTGGCAAATCAACCAGAGCAGGAGTTTCAAAGCCTGGGAGAGGGCTACCCAGGGTCTATACCAACACTCTTCCATTGAGTGAGCCCCAAACACAAGACTAACCTCAGAGTATATGTACGCTTCCTCAGGGTCAGAGTGCTTCACACCTCTGGAGGGTTTCTCACCTCTTGTGACCTATTTAGCAAAAGGGCGTGGGCCTTCCTACAAACAAAGGCAAGAAATCACAGGCAGTTGATTGCCTTAGTGCTGAGAAGCATTCTAAAACAAAGTACAACAAAAAGTCCCACTTTGCTTGCCATTACAAATCCCAAAAGAAATGCTATCGCTATCCCACATGTTGTCAGTAGGATGAATTCAAACTTTGACTTAAAAATCACCTTCCCCTTTTCTCAGTACAGAATCGTTTATCAAACCACAAGTGTCCTTCACACACACCACAGACTATATATTACTTCTGATTTGCCTATTCTATGATTGGCATATAGGGGATAAGAACTGGACTTGTGATTTCACTGGGACAGAGAACTCTCATGTGAGAATACTCAAAGCAGGTTGGCACTTTCTCTGCAATTTAGAGACTTGCAGGGTGGCCTAGAGCCCTGAGAGGTTAAGTGAGTTGTACAAATGGACATTTCCAATATATCTCAAGGTCAGCGTCCTACCACCATGCATCTCAAATGGAGGATAAAAAGGAAGGTCTAAATGATATTAAAATATCTTTCCATGTGTAATAATCATGACGATTAGTTTTACCTGTACTGGTTTAAAAACAACCAAAAAACCTTAAAGGATGACTGTCCGATGTGAAGCAGGACTTTTGATGAATAGCCCTTTTTGGGTTTAATCATCTTCAAGATAAAATAAAAAAACCTGCTATTTAGCATTCAAAGGCCTTTGTAACCTGCCCTCACCTCCTGTTATCTTAATACCTGACATCGCACCACATACGCTGAGATTCAACGATACTGATTTTCTTGCTGTTCCTCAAACAAGATGTTGTATCTCCTTACTCCAGACATTTTTACTGGCTGTTTTCCAAGCCTGTGATGCTCCCCTTCTTCATCTCTACCTTCTGGTTCTCTTTAAGTCCCAGGTAAAAGTTCATCTTCTATAGAATGCTTCCCCCCATCTCCCTTAATTTGAGTGCCTTCTCTCTGCTGACCATTTCTAATTTATCCCATTTATAGTTTCTTTGTATCTATTATATGCGTATTGTCTCCCTCATTAGAGTATGAGTTTTTTGAAAGTAAGGATTGTCTTTTGCCTTTCTTTGTATTCTTATCAGTTAACACAGTGTCTGGCATGTAGTGTGGCAGCCGGTGATACAGTGGATGGAACACCGGGCCTGGAGTCAGGAAGACTCATCTTTCTCAGTTCAAATTTGGCCTCAGATAGCTGTGTGACCTTGGACAAGTCACTTAACCTTGTTTGCCTCAGTTTCCTTGTCTATAAAATGAGCTGGAGAAGGAATTACTAAGAAAACCCAAATATGGTGTCACGAAGAGTCAGACACAGCTGAAACACCTCAATGACAACAGCAAGTTTTGTTAATTGACTGATCAAATGTCTTCTGATTGCTTTAAGAAACTTTTCAAGTCGTTGTGTCCAAGGATGCCATGCATCTTCTGTTTCTACAATACCTGAGACCTCAGTGGCTTTCTTTTGAAAGAACACGTGTTAGGGTAGAGTGGTGGTGCAGTGGATAGATCTCTGGCCTTGAACTCAGGAGGACTTGAGTTCAATTCTAGCCTCAGATACTTGCTAGATATGTAACCCTGGGCAAGTTGCTTAACCCTGATTGCCTCCATAACAAATAGAAAAAAGCATCTGTTTGGCTAGTTTAAAATTGTTCAGAGGATAGCTCATGATATTCTTTCGTAATCCTAATTTTACTTTTAAATGCTCCAGGTAACATATGAGTTTTTCATTATTTTAATGATAACACACTGTACTGTCACAAAGTTCCTATAGTTATCCAATGATTCTTACCATTTGCTTCCCTTGCTTAGTTGTATCACATATTTGAAGACTTCCGTGGCACTTTACCTGTATTTCCAGCACTAAGTGTATTTTTAGGATTAGTTGATTTGGGGTTGGAATTTACCTTAAAGATCATGTAGTTAAACTCAGATCATCCTTCAGATCTAATACTTTCTAATAGGCAGTGTCCTTCAGTGATTGCGCTATGGATTGTGACAATTTCTTCCAATTTAGTTTCTATCAAGAGATGGACGCTCAGTTAACCCACCACAGCATGATCTTTCTGGATTATATTAGGGATTTAGGAAAGTCTTACCCTAAGGAACATGATATGAAAGCTGCCAAAATGAACAGGAAAGTTTCGTGTCAGGCGATAATGAGTGGATTATTTCTATCTATAAACTACATAAGATGTTATTTAGCATATTGTAATTCTGTGCCTATACCATGCCTGGAACAGAGGAAGAAATGAACATTTGAGTTGCTCTCTCTCTTTCTGGAAAAGCATGGAATGCACTAAAAAAAAAATGACTTTTTTTTCTTTTTTTAAACATGTAACAGATGAGCTATAACTCATGAAATTTAAGGGCTATACAGTATACATGAATGTACAATATTTTAAAATTCATATAAACTTTATGTCAGAACAAGATATATAGGGCATACACTCATAATTGTGATATTTAAAATGTGTCTCTGTCACTGAAATAACTGCACAATTCGGCTCTTCCCGCCACTCCTGATGATATGCCCTAATCGATCTAAATCTTTTTTTTTCACCTGTTGGAAATAAAGCCATTTGTAATCTGGTTGATTTTTTTTTAAAATTTTCATTGAGTTGCTTGCTACTGGGGAGACAGAGTATTAGGGACTTACTTCTGAACAGTACAATACCAATGCAGCCTCAAATTGGTGCTGAACTGCCTTCTTTAAAGTGTGTGTATGTATGTGCATATGTGTGTTTGTGTGTTTCAAATTGCCATAGCACCCTCCTCGTGCCTCATTTTCTGACTTTTAAGGGAAATAAATGGTAGCCATAACAGCTTCTTTCTACCTCACGAACATATTATAAGAGTGGTGTGAGGTAATGTATATGAAAATACTTTGCGGTCTCTGAATATGTTATAAAATTAAAGCTCTTTTTTTCATTTGTTATTGTGTTTCTTCTGTTCAGTCTTAAATTAATCAGATATCTTATGTGCGTTGAGTTCTTTTGTAGATTAGTACAAATTTTAATGTTTATCATCTTTCATAGTAGTTGCTATGTGTAGAATATTTAAATGTTTTCAAAGGACTTTATATACATTTATTTCATTTGAAACTTACAGCAGCCCAGCAAGGTAGATGTCATTATTGTTTCCACTATACAAATAAGGAAATTGGGTTTCAGTGACATTAAATGACATTTCTAGGGTTACACAGGTAATATTTGAATCTCCTTCCTGAGTGCAAGCCCAGCATGATTTTCACTATGTAATATGATTTATTAAAGATTAAATTTTCAGTTTTTCTTGGGATCCCACTGGGTGATCAAGGCTAACTTTGATATATTGCTATTACTATATCATTAAAAATGCTAACTTATTTTTGCTAATTTATTTTTAGGCAAAAGATGAACAGGAATAAATCTTAATTTCAAGATCGTAACACAATTATTTGATGCTAGTCTTGTTTCTACCACTATCTGGGACCTTATGGATTATAAAATCAGAATGAGGTCCTCAGAGGTCATCTCATCCAACCTCCTAATTTCAAAGATGAGGAAAATGAGGCACAAATCCAACTCCTCTGACCCAGATCTTACCTTCCACAAGATCACCTTCTTTCTTTAAGCTTTTAAAGATTCCTTACCAGTTAGAGGAGGTGATTGGGCTACTCAGTTCTAAAAAGGTCTTTTCTAGTTCTAATTTATGATCCTATGAGTTTTCTGTCTTTTTTAATTCTATGTTTTTCTTTAACTCTTAAACAATATATTAAAAGCACTTCCTGAAAATGTTTTTGAGAGACCAGTAAGAGAAATTTCTTTCCACCTCAAAATAGATATCTGTATATAAAAAGCAGTTTAAAGCCAATTTTGTTGGTGTAAAGCATAGTTTTATTCTGTAGACTGAGCATAAATATTTCAGTTAACAAATTGGTCTTCTCTGTCAGCAAAACACAAGTAGCTACTTTTAGTTTCTCTCATGAACAAACTGTAAACAAGGTAAGTAGCCACAGTCTTCGTCACTGAATTCAAACTCTTTAGTCCTGTCAGCTAATAAAAACAACTCCCAGCTTAGAAGGAATTTTTCCCCCTTTGGTGCCATTCTTCATATACTGCACTTTTGGTTGAGGGTCTGTCTTGATGTCTGTTTCAGCAATAAATATTTTTCCTCTACCAAATGACAAGCATGAAATTGACAGCCTTATAAATGCCATCAACAAAAAAGCTATTGACTGTCTCCTCCAGTTTTCTATCATCAATTATCTTTCTATTCAGAAAACCCATAAAATATTCAGATCACTATGTAATAAAACACTGTGGGATGTATGTCACTGCGAGATAACATATGTTCAGCGGCAAATGTTCAATGACCTAGGAAGTGTCTCTTCCTGAAGTAACACATGCCTTGGACAATCTTAACAGAAGTTTTGAAGTGGTAACCAAAACACGCTTCCTTCCATGACAGATGATGCATCCTGTCATTAAAAAAAAAGTGATTTAATCATTTCAACGAAATTTTCTTTGACATAAAATTATTTTTTTTATTAAGTTTATGCACTCTGTACCTGATTTCATATCCCTTTTACACACTAGCCATGTAGATGTGAGGATGCAAGATAGGATAAGAAAGGGATATGCAGGCAAATTCTGTCTAGCTAAAAATAAGAATAATTAATGCCCAATTTACATAAAAGTATAAAAATTGACACAAGTAACCATATGACACAGTCAAGCTTTTAACATATCTCTGGCAAGCACATGTTGGAAGGGGATAATTGAAGACCTGCCTCCTATCATTGACTTCTCTTTTTTTTTTCTTGGTCAAATCACTTAATCTCTATTTCTGTTTTCAGGTCTGAAAAATGGTGAATGGGAAAACTATAATGACCTTTGTCTATGTTGCTGAAGAAGATGAAGAATGTAATAGAGAGACAACATAGTATACTGGGAAATGTTTTGGATTAGCCAGAAGAAAGGGCAATGCATAGAATGTTGGACCTAGAGTCAGGAAGACCTGAGTTTAAGTATGCCCTCAGATACTTACTACCGTGACCGTTTGGCAAGTCACTTAACGCTGTTTACTTCAGTTCTTCAACTGTAAAAAACTATCTGGAAAAGGAAATGGCAACTCTAGTATCTTTGCTGAGAAAATCTCAAATGAGGTCACAAAGAGTCAAACACAACTGAAACACCTGGACAACAAGTCAGAAAACCTGGCTTCTAATATTGGAACATGCACTTAGTAGCTTTGCAACATAATATGACATCATTCTTGAACTGGCTGCATTCTAGATTTTCTCTTTCCCATGGCCTAGGAACTACTTCATCCTTGGAAGCAAATTCCAGTCCTGGAAGTCACACATGGGAAGTACCCATTACCCTTCTGTACTCTGATTGGATGGCTCTTCCTCAAACCTCCATTTAAAGGGAGCAGGCCAGCCATGTCTTCATTCCTCACTGGGCTGTACTCTGCCTGTAAAGTACCCTTGGACCTTTGAGTTGCCCCTCCCAAGACCCCACTCCTACTCCCTTTTTAGAAACCTTTTATATGTTGTCTTCCCTATAGGGATGTAAGATCTTAGAAGGCAGGCACTGTCTTTCTTCCTGTTCATAGTAAGTGCTTCATAAATGTTTGTTGACTGACTAACCTCCTTGAGCTTTAGTTTACTTAACTGAATGTAAGTGGGGCTTGCTTTGTCCATTCCCAGATCACTTAAAATGGAGGCAGCCACTTGGAAAATGTTAGGGATCTACTTCTAGGAAAAGTGGGTGGGAGTAGCCTCCTTGGTTCATCTAATTGCATTGCTAGAACAGGCTGGATCTTTAAAACTGGAAGACTGAGATAGTCCTTGGAATCCAGACAAGACAAAGGTTAACTCTCAGTGGTGAGAGGGGAAGGGCTTCCTTTTCTCCCTCCCCTCTCCTTTCGGGCTCCAAGCCCCAGAGAAATGGCCTGGGATCCAGGAGTCTGAGGCATAATGACCTTGGAGCCAAGATTCTAGAGGAGATATTTTAGCCAACCAGCCTGGTAGAGAAACCTAGAAATCAGGATGCTTTTTCCTTCCTTCCTTCCTTCCTTCCTTCCTTCCTTCCTTCCTTCCTTCCTTCCTTCCTTGCTTCCTTCCATCTTTCGTTCCTTCCTTCCTTTCTTCCTGTCTTCCTTCCTTCTTTCCTCCCTCCCTTCCTTCCTTCATTCCTTCCCGACTTGCTTTCATCTTTCCCTACTTCTTTCCTTCCCTCTTTTCATCTTTCCTTACCTCTTTCTCCCTATGGGAGAACCTTGGGGAAGGGGTGAAATACAACCCACCTGGCTTTCAGGTGATGGGGACTGAAATAGTCAAGTATTATATGTATCATGAATACAGAGTACTGAACTAGATGATCTCTAAGATCCCCAGAAACTTTAAGATCACATGAATCTCCTCCTCCTCTTTCTTCTTCTTCTTCTTCTTCTTCTTCTTCTTCTTCTTCTTCTTCTTCTTCTTCTTCTTCTTCTCCTCCTCCTACTTCTCCTCCTCCTCCTCCTCCTCCTCCTCCTCCTCCTCCTATTATTGTTGTTAATTTGCTAACATTAAGATTTGCAAAGTGTCTCACATATATTATTTCATTTGATCCACTTAGCTCTAATTTGTATCCCCATTTTACAGATGAGGAAACTGATAAGGAAGAGAAGTTGAGTGAGTTACCCAGGACCACACAGCTAGTTAAGTGTCTGAAGAAGAATTCAAACTCAGGTCTTCCTGACTCCACGATCTCTATTATGCCATCTTATATGTAATTTTGCTCTCTGGATGAAATGCCACGTCATTTTAAAAAGTACAGTACTTTAAACAATCTTAATAATTCAATGGATCATGTTAAACCATCAACAATCATTTATTAAATGCTTACTGTGTTCCAGACTACCCAGGTAAATGATTAGGTTCTGTTATATTCATTATTTTTTATGCAATGAATAGAAAAAAATACCATGAAGTGAAATACTTCAATAAAATGTATGGGGAAGAAATGTAGTTCATGCAGCCTGGCAAAAAGCTGAGGCATTTAAATTTCTTTCTTACCCTTATTTTTAAAGGAGTTTTTCATACACAGCATCACATCAAAACAGCTTGGAAAGAAAAAATCATGATTTAAAAGGTCCCACTAAAAATCTTTCTGCTCTAGGCTGTGCTATAAAAATGTTATTTTACTAGGACTAGTCATGACATGCTTGGTCATGTGGTGCCAGCAAATCTTAGTGGTGGGTTTCACCTTGGAAAAGCAAATAGAACAAAGTAGGGGACTTCCTATGTAGCGTCATTAGATGGAGGCCAAGGAGAACCCCCTCCAGTTCACGTAAAGCCATTGCCCAATGTTTGTCACATGCCTGAATTTCCCACTATAGATTTATTCTTTTTAAATCTCATCAACTTAAATAAAACAATGCAATACATTAGGCACCCCTATTAAAATATAGAAAGAAGTTATTATGTGCTAATAACTTATCATGGATCCTTTAGGGACTAAGGATAAGTTTTGTTGTTCAGTTGTTTTCAGTTGTGTCTGACTCTTTTGTGACCCCATTTGGGTTTTTCTTAGCAAAAATACTGGAGTTATTTGCCATTTCCTTCTCCAGCTCATTTTAAACATAAAGAAACTGAAGCAAACAGTGTTAAGTGACTTGCTCAGGGCCACAAAGCTAGTTAGTGTCAGGCCAAATTTGAATGCAGGAAGATGAGTCTTTCTGACTCCAAGTGAGTGTTCTATCTACTGTGCCACCTAGCTGCCCCCTGTATGAATAGACATATACAAGAAAAAAATGGAAGCAGGAAGGCAGTGAGGAGAAATTTCTCCAGCTTCACAATTTTGTATCAAGCTGCTGCCAAATATGTTCATTTACCACCTTTAAGGTCGAGAAAACTGACCCCTTACTAAATAAGTATAAAATGGACAGAAACAGAGTGAATAGGTCAGAGTGAAAATGTAAGCACTGAAAAATTCTTTTGTGACACAAATAAAAATTTTCCTTTCAAAATACCTTATTTTTTCCCACAGGTCTTTTTATTGTGGTAGAATTATGATTCTTTATTTCAAAGAGTTTAATATTACTACCTTCTGTGAAGGAGTGTCTACCCTTATATCAATAAAAACTTTATGATACTCTACACAATAACCAGTTTCCCTGTCATATATATATTCATATATACATATATATATCTGTATATTTATATTTTTTTACCACTAGAAATACTAGAAGATTGTACAGCCTTTTTTTTTTCAAAACAAGGGTCAGTAAAAGAAAGTTCAGTGAGTTCACAATAGTAGGGTCCTAAAAGACTTCATTGTTTATTGCACTTTTTAATACTTTTTTTTTGTTTCCTAAAGTCTGCCTCATCATTTGCCTAAAAAATAATAATGTCATTGATATAGACTTATGATTTACAACTGCAGAGTCAAGTTGGTTTGTAATATATAATAGTTCACAATTTAGGCTATGGTTTAAGAAAATAGGCAGTGTGTAGAGTGGTTAGCATGGCCACATAAAATATGTGGCATATAAATTGTCCCCACATATCATATATAATATGTACTACTCTTCCGCCAGAAAAAGGACATGTCTTCCAGCAACCAGTTTTGGGATCTTGATCCTTACCAACCATCTGAGGTTGGTGCTGAAGAGCTCATGAAAATTCCTTCCCCACCTCGAACACTCCAGTTACCCACTACATGAATTGTTCTGCCAGGACTTGCAGGAAATTTAAGAGTCTATTTTGTTTCCTACTTCTTCTCTTTGACTGATAGAATGGGCACTTATAAAAAAAATGAGGGAAATCACAGAAAGGAGAAAAAAAAGAGAAAAATAAATTCAGAGAATACATTTTATTTTTCATCCTATTAGTATAGCGCTAATTGGATGATGGGTGTGTGTGCGTGTGTGTGTGTATGAGAGGTTATGGGATATACAAATCAGTAAAAACCTGTGAGTATTTTCTCCTGAGTGTGGCTTCATTATCTGCCCTCTTTTAAAGGAAATGTGTTAGCTACACAAACAGTAGTCTAGATTTATAAACATGTTTCTCTATAAATGTGGTAGACCATGCATAAATATCCTTGTTTTTTGTCAGTTTTTATTATTTCATTGTGGTGGGAACTCCCATTGTAGAAATTCCCTCCCTGACACAGATCTGCAAATCTTCCCTAGATTAGAATATGATAGGATTACCTAGGACACTGAGATATTAAATGACTTGCCAATAGCCACTTCTGTCTGAGTCAGAACTTGAACACAGGTCTTGCTGGTTCCAAAGAGGACTCTTGATTTATGCACCATGCTGCCTTTCATAAACATGGTAGCCCCATAAATATTTTTGTTGTGTTAACTTTCTAAAAATGTAATTTGTTTAAATAGTTAATCTACAATAACTCAAGACTAGCTCTTTAAATATTTCAGACCATGTTAACTAGGTAAGTGTGATAGTTATAAAGTTGTTAGGTCATGTTAGCTATGTAAATATGTCCTGCCACCACATGAAAGTATTAGGTCATTTTGGTTGTATAACAGTTTGGTGTATATATGTGTTAGTCCAGGTCACATAAACGAAGTCAAATATATCTTTAGGATGATGGGGCACAAGAGAAAGTCCTTAATCTCCCACTATGTTTGCAAGTATAAAGTCTCTAGTAAATAGTATATATCATTCAAGAGCCCATTTTAAATATGCAAATGAGTCTCTAGGGTTGCCATGACCTAACACATTGAACTCTGACAATTTCATTGGAATGTCCTAGAAAATTGTCTACATTTTAAGGTGACATCAGATCTTACAAAGTACTATTTTATTTGAAACTGCTATGCTTTGGAAAGAGAAAGTGATTTAGATATTGCTCTATTTAAGTAACATTTTCTGCAATTTCTAGGATTTGGGATGAGATTCTTTCCTGGTTTATGTTCAGACAGCTGCCACTGAAATTTGCTGAGATTTTGCACATTCTCAGCCAGGAAAACTGTCTTCTTCTTCTTTTAGCCATCTGAGAAATTATATAGGCTCTGTGATCTAATTCGTAACTTTTTTTTTTGAGTTCTGCTATTCTTCCCTACCCCTACAATGCCCTACTCTGACTCCTCACTTTAACACATAGGCAACCTGGAATATTGAAGACATTTCTGGTAGACTGAAAAGTGTGATACATTCTACCATGCTAGAAAGGCTTTGAGTATAATCCTGGAAACTAAAACGTCTGCTTTCCCAACACCAGGTTAGCTAAGTGTAGGAAAGCTCATCGCCAGTTGGGTGACCTCTTGCTAATGAATCCTTTGGCCATAGCAACCCTGAAAGCAAAGAAAAATATAAATTTGCTCACAATCTCGTGTGCCTTTTTCTTCTTCTGCCATTATGATGGTAGAATGGCAAGAAAGGCGACAGAGAATACACTATGCATTACCCTGTTTTTAGTCCATCTATTCATTTTAACTTGGCTGTTGCTATTCTAAATGTGAGATCCTTGTCCAGTGGCCAGTGAATGTACAAGAAGGAAAGGATCAAATTAATTTGGCATTCTTGGTATAAATGAAACCAAAAGAAAGACAGAATTTTCAAATGAATCAAAATATGGCTCACAGGATGAGACAAAGGAGCTGACAGAGTTGCTTTTATCATATTACCAAAGGCAACATGAAACATAATTTCCTAAGATACACAGTCATTTTGTATTGTAGTGCTCATTATGCATATTTACAAATAGATCTTGATGAAAACTGCAGTGAATGTACCAGCAGCAGTTTAAGAAGAGGAAGAAGAAAAATCTATAAACATTTCAAGATAAATCTGTATATACTTTAATACTCAATGGAAAAAGTAAGAGTAGACTTTTAGGTCATGTGACCAACAAGATTTTTTTTTTCTGATCATCACAAACTCTCAGACCTCTCCAAAACAGAAAGTATGTACTAAAGATAAACCATTCTCATGGTCTAGGATATTTAGAACCCAAAATGCTTTTTTTTTAAATTGAACTCATACCTACCTCAAAATTGTTAAGCAATCCTTGCCCCATTGCCTACCATACTATTGACAATGAGGTTGTATTAACTGTCCCAAGAACTTGACCTATGGTCTTGCAATAAAGCCTAATACCATACCCTAGTTCCTGTTCAGTCTTTCCAGTGCCATATATATATCCAAGATCCAGACTGTAGAAGTTTGTTGGGTCCTCAACAGCAAGAACATTTGTTTCTTGAATATCCCAATAAAATAGAAATGCAGGAAGGGGTAAAAGAATAAAGCAGCCAAAGACAGTAAAAGCAGTACAATGAAAGTAGGGAGACCAGTAAGAACCTTCTTTCTAAAGGTACACAAGGAGACAGGCTGAAGGTAGAAGACAAAATGTTAAAAATGTAGAGGCAAGGCTGGGATATTATGGGCAGAACCTGGGGACACCCTGCCTGCAGGTGAATCAATATTTTGTGTGGGACTGTATTAGAAAATGGGGAGGGGTTGCAAATGAGGAGGGGTGGAGAACAGGATTTACATCATGCTATTAGACAAATAAAAAATAAACATTCATAAATAAAAAGGGATGAACAAGGAAATTATTATAGTGAAAAGATTCAGAGATAACAAACTAATATTGATAAGAAATGTATATATTCCAAATGCCTTAGCATTCAAATTCATAATGAAATATTAACTAAGCTACAGAGAGATATAGATTGTAACAAGAGACTTCAATATTCCTTTCTCAGTTTTGGATAAATCTCATAGAAAGATAAACAAAAGGGTAATATGGAACAAACAACACAAATTTCTGGAGAAACTACAACTAAAAGACACAATGTCTTCTAAATGGGACTACAAAAAATATAACTAGCTAGATATAGATGGATAGCTCTAGATAGATGTGGTATAGGTATATATATTACATATCTACATATCTATCTATTTCTCTTTATTAATATCTATATTAATATCTATTTCTATTTCTCAGCATAAGATGAAACTTTTACAAAAATTGACCAATGTAAGGCACAGAGATATGGCAAACAAATTTAAAGAGGCAAGAAAAGAAAATACATTTTTTATAGACTATAACACAGTAAAGGTAGCCATTGCTTCAGGGACCACAAACAAAAAATATAAACCCAAATAGAGACATAACAATGACATCCTAAATAATGAGTGAGTCAAAGAACAAATTATAGGAAAAATAATAATTATGTGAAAGAAGATAATGATGAAACAACATACCAAAATTTCTGGGATGTATCTCAAACAATCCTCAGGAGAAAAATCACATCTCTACAAATATACATTAACAAAATAGAAAAGGAGAGATGTAATGGGAATTAGGGTGGGACTTTTTTGTTTTTTTTCTTTTAGAATGCTCAGGTAATTAAGTACCTTTGATGAATCTTGCCTTTCACATGTAATGGCAAGCAAAGTGAACTTTTTGTTGTCTTTTGTTTTTTTGATTTAATCAAGAGTCTTTGACCTGCTTAAGAAACAAGAAAGCCTAGTTCACATAGTTTTGAGTCCCATAGTTGTGATGCTCTCTGGCCCTGAAGAAGTGTCACAGATTTTGAATAGCATGATTGTGATACCCTTTGAACCTGAAGAAGTATATATAAACTCAGTGGTTAGCATTTTACCTTTGGGGGCACAGTCATTGAAAGAGTGTTGGTGAGGAGGCTCTGTGTAGCCATTGAAACAGCCCACTCTCCCCTCCTCCCCCGCCCCAGCTTTGAAAAACCCAGATATTAGTGCTCCTCTGATGATTATGTATTGTGATTTGGTCTGTTTATATAGTCTCTGTAATTTCTGTTTGTGTTTTCTCTGAAGTTCAGGGTGCTAACTTTTTGCCCTGAACTAAGCGAATGATATATATATACATATATATATATACATATATATACATATATACATACATATTTCTAATTGAAGTGAGATTATAAACCCCTTAAAATTACTTTCTTTAGAAAAGCAGATCAAAGAACCTGTGCTGGCAGCCCTTCTGTGTGCTGGTCTTGCTGTTGGTCTTTCACTCCTACAACAGCAGCTAGCAACATTGTTGTTACAAGAGATTAATGAACTGATACACATTTTAAAAAAGAAAGCCAATAAAGAAATAAACACATTATAAGCACTAAAGATATTAAAAATTAGAGGGGAAATAGATAAATTGGAAATAAAAAAGCATAGAAATTGTAAATAAAACTAGTTTCTTTGGCAAAAAATGATAAAACTGATGAACATTTACTAATCTGATTTTTAAGAAAGGCAGAAAAATTAAAACAACAAAATATCAAATGAACAAAATAAAATCAGAAGACATGCAAAGAATAGTCAGAACATATGTTACAAAATTATATGCTAATAAAACAAAGAACACAAAGGAAATAGAGGAACATTTTCAATAATATAAAATACCCAAGCTATCAGAAGACCAGAGAGATATCTTAAAGAACCTATCCTCAGAAAAGGAAATAAATCTAGTTGTAAAGGAATTAACAAAGAAAAATTCCTGGTATTGATGGCTTCACAGGCAAATTCTGTGAACATTCTAAAGAGGAATTAGTAGCTATCGTTTACAAATTATTCTTAAAGATTGAGAAAGTAATCACCCTACCAGAATTTTTTTGGACAAATATTACCCTAATGTCTAAATTAGGGAAAGATAAAACAGAGAAGGAAAACTATAGACCAATGTAATTAATGAATAGTAGCCCAACAACTCTAGATCAAACTGTGTCAAAAAGAGAGCCAGCAATTTATCCAAGAAATGATTCATTATGAATAAGTGGAATTTATACCAGAGATGCAAGGATGGTTCAACATTAGATAATTAAACAAAATAATAAATCATACTAAAAACCAAAACATTCAAAATCACATGATTATCTCAATGCAGGAAAAAAAAAACTTTGAAAAAGTATAGCAATCTTTTATGCTAAAATCTCTAAGAAGTTTAGATGCAGAGAGACTTTTTTAATGCAATAAAAAAGTATCTAAATGAAACCAAAAGTAAGTATCATATGCAATGAGGACACTGTAGAAACTTTTCCAATAACTTCGGGAGTAAAGCAAGGATGGTCTGTCTCCCTGTTATTATTTGATATGGTTCCTGAAATGTTAGCAATAGAAATAAGACAATAAGAAAGAAATTAGAGGCATAAAAACAGGTAAGGAGAAGATAAAATTATCCTTATTTGCTAAAGATATGATAATATCTTTGGAAAGTCCTAGTATTCAAATTACCAAGTGGATATTTTTACAGAACCTGCTAAAATAATAACAAAATGCATTTAAAAGTAGAATATCTGGAACATCAAGGGAAATGATATAAAGAAACAGTGACAAATGGGAGACAGTACTTCCAGACCTCAAACCATATTATAAAGCACAAGTCATCACAACCATTTAGTACTGGTTAAAAAATAGAGAAATAGATCAATGGAAAAGACTAAATAAGGGTGAATCAGAAACAATGGAACTCAATAAGTCAATATTTGGCAAATTACCTAGGGAAAGAAAAATCTCCTTATTTAATTAATGCTGCTGGGAAAACTGAAAGGCTGTCTAGTAGAAATTAGATTTAGAGTTACACCTTTTTAGAGGTGTCAAACTTGCTATTCCAGAGCCATCTTAAAATGTAACTGGGAAATGTTTGTAAAAATAAATAAATATATAACATAGATAATTTAGAAAACATAGATAATTTAGATAACATAGATAATTTAAATTGAGATTTTCTAAGTCAACATGTGACAACAAAGATCTATTTCTATTTGAATTTGAGACCATTGTCTTATACCACATTCTACAATGCATCTTAAATAGATGTGACCTTAATATTAAATATCATACTATAAAAATTTAGAAGAAAATCAGATCACATGCATCTCATAGCTTTGGCTAGGAGGTGTTGTTGTTGTTATTTGGCTTTTAACTAATCCAGAGATACATGCAATTACAAAAGACAAAATAGACAAATTTGATTACATAACACTGAAAATTTTCTGAAGAGATAAAATTAATATACCTAGGATAAAAAGGAAAATGGTCAAATTGGAAAAAAAAAACCTTTATATAAAATTTCTCTGATAAGGTGTGAGATCTATTGGGGAGTAAAGGGGGAGAGAGATTCTGTCTATAAACCTATACATAGAATCTATCTATATATCTATATTTATCTATATACTCATTCCTCAATAGATAAATTGTTGAAGAATGTGAACAAACAGCTCTCAAAAGATTTGCAAAATACTCACAATCACATGACAGAATGCTCCAAATTATTAATGAGTAATTCAAGTTAAAAACATCCTTGAGGTTTCATTTTAGATGCCTCAAATTTGTAAAGATGACCAAAAGCAAAAGCCAATGTTAGAGTGTGCAGGTAGATCAGTACATTGAAAAGTTGTTGGAATTGTAAAGCAAATTTTTGGAAAGCATTTTGGAATTATGCAAGCAAAGTGATGAAAATACCATTGTCTTTGAGCCAGAGGCTACATACTGGTTTTATACACCCCAAGGAAGACATTGATAAAAGAAATTTCTCATATTCACCTATAGTGCCTTTTCCAAAAAAAAAGACAGAGAGAGAGAGAGAGAGAGAGAGAGAGAGAGAGAATAAATGGAGGGGGAAATATATTGGAAAGTAGGCATGAGTTAAGAAGGAATATGAAATGTCAAAAACTGATAGATTAACAAAAATATATCTATATTATATGAATATATCTTTTGAGAAAAGGAGAGGCAGAGCCAAGATGGGAGAAGGTGGAATTCACCTGAGCCCTCCCAAATTCACCTTAAACAACATTAAAATAATGTCTCAAAATGAATTCTGGAGTGGCCAAATCAAGGGGTGAAGGACAGGATGCAAAGGATGGGATGAAACAACTTTCTAGCCAAATACAACTTGGAAGGTCAGGCAGAAATTTCTGTCTTACTGGTGTGAGAGTGAAGCACTGTTCAGTGCAGGCTGTGCCAGAACAGGCTGCACCCAGAAAGCCAGCAGCAAGCCATGGGAGTGACTGAATCAATGACAGTGGTTTCTGGAGCTCTCAACCTACAGACAATAAGAAGGCAGACAACTGGTTTGAAGGAGATTACAGAGGACCCTTTATTGGCACTGAGAGCAGGAGTCAGTTGCATTGTTTATATACAGCTCTAGGTCATAGTCCAAGGGCAAGAAGGAACACTAGAAGGAGCAGGGAACCTGATAGCAGTTCCAGGGAGGAAAAGAGTGCTTATAGTCATTCACAGATCAGAGAACAGGCCAGGAGAGCAGTAACTACTCCTCTACTTAGATCATATCACCTTGGAAGAACTGAGGACTTGAAGACCCCCAGAGCTAGCTCTGAAAACAGCAGCACAAAAAATGAATCTTGGAAGAGTGTCCCCTCAACTCTGGGAGCAGGGTCCAATTTTGACATAAAGCTAAAAGTCAAGAAATATGCTAGAAAAATGAGCAAACAGCAAAAAAAAGAACCTGACAAGAAAAAAAGAATAGGAAGGTCTTAGCCACGTAATTAACTGAATAACTTCACACACACACACACACACACACACACTGAAACAGATCATACTTTAACAAGAAATGATTCATTACTGTTGTGAGTGGTTTCTGAGTCAGTGGTCCATGTAGAGTCAGACCACTGACTCATAAGAGTAAAAATAAAAATTAGTACAAATCTGAAAGAAAGCATAAAGAGGAACACATATGGTTTGTAACTGAAATAACTCAATACTAACCTATTTAATCATATTATTAATAATGACAAAGTAGATGGTGGATGGGGAAAAAAAGTAGACATATAGACTAAAATTATTTCAAATGGAAGCTTAACTGATATAAATCAATTACCACAAAGGATCAAAAGGGTCCTTAAAGTATGTGTCAGCAAATACTTGACCCACTTGCCCAGTGGAGGCAGAAATACTAGTCAGGAGACTCACTGGTCTAATTGCATAAAATTATCAATCGCCATGTACCCTTGAATTTCTTGAAAGGAAATGAACAACATGAAGACTTGTGGAAGTAGGGAAGTTCTTTCTTTTGATATTTGTGTTCTAGATCCCTGGGTACCATTAAAGAAGCCATAAAAAGTTTTCTTTTAGCCAAGTGATTTAGTGAACTGATATGCAAATAAAGAGCCCTTCCTTGGATTTTAGTCAAAAAAAAATAAATTTATTTATTTATTAATTTTTATTCTTGCTGTGATGTATCCAAACATACACTCAAATTCTAAAGTCTAAGGTTAGAATTGTAAAAAAGGTGTTCATCTATGTACGTACAAATCAGATTTAAATTTTATTTTGTAACTTTGCTGTGTATGTCCATATAAATGTATAGGTACAGAATAACTCGAGGTCCTGTCATAATCCTAGGCTGTTCATATACTTAATATTTTTGGGGTCTGATTTTGAATACAGCTAGATTGGGACAGGGTTGGAGAGTCCATCCCTTTGTAGTTAGACAAAGTTTGAGAATAGATGAGCTAAAGAGCCTAGAACTATCCGAAGGTTGATTTAGAGGCACATATGTAGGTTTTCCCTTAAACCTCCTCAAGTTCAGCATTCTATGAATGGAAACAGGAAGCAAGCTCAGCTGATGCTATTAGAAGAAATAATATAAGACTGGATTGGAAATGATCATTTAGTCATTGGAAGGTACTTTACAGGTCATTGTTCCAATCCTCTTGTTTTCCAGATGAGGAAACAAGAGGTCCAGAGAGAAATGATTTGCCAGTCTTATAGTCCTTCTGAAAACAGCTGCTAGTTGTTCTGAAGAACTTTTAAATTGCATGACATGGAAGACACTGGCACAGGACTGCCTAGCATGGTCTCTCATCAAAGAAGGTCTCAGACTATATGAGCAAAGCTGTGTTGAAATAGCTCAAAAGAATAGCAAAATGTGCAAATTTAGAGAATCCACCCCAAATGTTCACATGGATTATTTGTGCCCAACCTGTAGCAGAGCATTCTGAGCTCATATTGGTCTGAGTGACTACAATTAGACACACTGTAACTTGACTCTAATGTAATGATGTCATTTTGGTCTTTGAGAATGAACAACAACAACTACACCTGCTAAGTGTCTATGGCAGAATTTGAATCCAGAGTTTCCAGACCCTAAGCCCAACACTTGATTCATTATATACCATGCTGCCTATATAGTGGTAAATGTGTTGGTTCAGGAGACATATAGATGGATCTGAACTTTGGTAATACCCCCCACGCACAAACACACATATGAGAAAATTAGCACTGAAGGGAAAAGAAGCAGGATAAAACAACTTTAGCATCACTATCACATACTTCCTAGCTTCAATTTTTTCCTCACACAATTTTTTCATTTCAATCTATGTACCATTTGCAACATGTCTGTTGACTTTTCTTTAATGCTCTAATAATGCCCTACTGTCTTTATGACAAAATTAGCTATATTCATCAATCTTTCAACAGACATCATCAGTTTTAATATTTCTTGAGCCCTAAATACTCTCCATAGAATAATCAATCACTCCTCTCCCAAACTGCTTCTCAATAGTATAAATCCAGGCCTCGTTTCTTTCCTGAACCATAATCCCACACTACCAAATACTTAGTGGACAAGTATGCATATCAGGCTTAACATATCCAAAACAGAGAAATCATTGCCTTCCTCCTCATCTCAAATCCTTCCATTTCCAATTGGGGGCGCCACCATCCTTTTAGACACCCAGGTTCACAGCATTGGGTTCTTGCTCAACACCTCACTTTCACTCACCGAGCAGACACATTTTACTCCCTTTCATTTCTTAAAATTTCTCAGACATGATATACCCCATCTGCAGCTTCTGTTCCTTTGTACTGGCTGCTCCTTGTGTTCGGAATCCTCTATCCCTTCACCGCCACCCTGGATTCCTCCTTTCTTCAGGAGGACATTGTAACTCCCTCCAGCCTTGCTTTCTCAAATTCCCTCTCATTTACTTACTGTCTGATTTGTATGTAGCTGATTATTTGTATCTTGTTTCACTATTAAAATGAAAATGTCAGTCTGTGCATGCATATGTATGTGCGTGTGTGTGTGTGTGTGTAATGTAAATTATAAAACAACACAACTCTGGTTCTCCGAGAGTCCAATAAGCAATCCATGTCACATGCTTCTTTTGAGTATTAAGGTTTTAAAAGCTAGAAGGAACCTTAGAGATTGTCTATCCTGAATCCTCCATTTTACAAATGAGGAAGTTGAATACAGAAAAGTTTCATTGACTTACACATAAAAGCTGGTATTTGAAAATAAGTCCTCATACTCCTCAAGGAATACCCATATGCTCATTTGTTCTTTCTTTGATTAGCTTGCCTCCATGTATTTTTTTTAACCTGGAGCTGAATCAGGGGTTTCCTTGAAAACTTGGACTTATGTTTATGACTTTTCACCCCTCTCTGAGGCTTCACGTGGTCACTTTACCACAAATAGTCTCAGAGTAATGAAATTGTTGTTAAGGGGAGATGGAGAGGTTGGGTGGCAAGGGCTGATTTATAAACCTGCTCTG
>CM053622.1:604993362-605021209 GCA_028646595.1 Phalanger gymnotis
GAGGGAAGGAAGGAAGGAAGGAAGGAAGGAAGGGAGGAAGGGAGGGAGGGAGGAAGAATGAGGGAGAGAGGGAAGGAGGAAGCTAGAAGACAAGATCTTATGATGCTTAATGCCATATAGTGTATTCTGTTTATATTTTCCTATAAAAAATTCAATGCATATGATGCACATGCTTAATAGTACTTACAATTTTTTCATAAGACCTTTATCAGTACCTTGAAAAGCAATGCAAGATTTACTATTATTGTTATACCCTAAAGCTATATAATTCACTTTCTGTAGACTGTGTGCTTGGATTGAACAATGCATTAATCAATGGACCCCCGGATGTCTTTTTGTTGTTGTTGTGAAAATGTTACTTTGGTCATAATTCCATCATTCTTCCATAATTCATCCACTACATTATCCAAAAAGCTCTTTCTTTCTCAGAGAAGCGATTGTGAGAGATGATTCACATAACAAAAGCCACTGCATAGGACACCGGGTGCTATGGATGCATGGCCAGCATTGTAGTTGAATCCTTCTTCTTTGGGGGTATGTAGTCACCATAAAAGCAAAGTGAAGATGTGACAAATTCAACAAATATTTATTCAGTGCCTCTTATGTGCTTTAAGGAAATGAGAATAAAAAATTTTAAAAATCCTGCAGATCAAAATTCTTTCTTTCTTCTGAGAGCAAGGGAGGAAAGACACAATATATATTTTCTCTCCTGATAGAATGTAAGCTCTTAGAGGACAAAGACTCTTTCATTTTTCTTTGTATACCTAGCCCTAGCACAGTAGCTGTTACATGCTCATTGCTTGATTAAATGCAAAAAGAACTAGAGGGAAAACGTTTCTCTGTATTATACACTTGTTGAAAATTAAACAGGGGATGAATTTGGGACATAAACTTTGAAATACAGAGTTTTCCAACTAGCTACTGAATCCTTTCATCTACATCTTGCTGCTGATTCCCCTCCTTTCCCTATTGAGCTCATTCAGTAATGTCTTTCTCTATACGCAGAATAGACCTTCTCTTCTGTCACGTTTAGCCACCTCTACCAGCTTTCTTCCTTGTTTTACTTGCCTTTGACAACCAAATTAAACTCTACTTCTAAGCACCTCTATTCCCCCTACCCCACACAAATGCCAAGCTCTGTGGGGTTTTCTAGTGGTTTGGGGGAAACAAAAAGGTTTTGCCTTTCTTTTATCTGTCACTCAAACAATCTTTAGAATATCAGTTAAGTATTAAGTTTTTCATGGCACTCTTCCTCAAATAATTCTGAAATTGTACCATTATGGGAGAACTTTGTCATTAAGAAAAATGAAATGAATATGAATGCAGAACTAAAGATATACACATTGCTTGTTAGAGGCACCTCGGTGCAATTGTTTATTATTTCAATTTGACTTTAATTAGCTATGTGGGAAATGCATTGGGTAGATTCCTAAAGTGTTTATTCAATCCATCTATTCAGTAGTCTCAAGGGTCAAGGTTTCTGCTTTAGTGCTATATCCATGCTTGGTCAAGCCTTAAACTTTATGGGTTTTGGCACAATTGTAAGACAGAAGCTTTGATGCCTGAGACTGCCAAGTGCACAGAGCAAAAATAAATTTTTATCAGTACAGTAAGTGGCCATAATGTGGAATATCAATGGAAGGCTATTGAATACTTTTATGTTTCCAAGAATTGGAAGACTTATGCCTCAGGGAATGAGGAATCATGATATGAGGCCTTCTTGCAATAATACAGCTTAAATTCAAGATACTGTCTTTCATTTACCTTCACAATAGCTTCAGAATAAGAATCAGGAGACTTGGGTTCTGCAAGCAGCTTTACCAGTGGCATAACTCTGTGACTTAGGATAAAACATTTTCTCTCCCTGGCTCAGTTTCTTTATCTGTAAAATGAGAGTAACAACATTAGGGTAACAGTGTTTTCTCATATTAGACATGAAATGCAGTGGTTGGCATTTTTTTCTCCAGCCATAGTAACTCTCTAAGACCAGTCACTAAGTTGTAGAGGATTTGGGGTCTATCTACATTAGAGAAAGGAGTAAAAATGATAACCAAAGCCCGGATGCTATAAATATCAGAAAAAGTATATCCATAGTAGAATGTAGGTGCTAAAAAGTAAAGACTGTTCTGTTTTTGTATCTATATCACTTATGTAAGCTTCACATGAGTTATTTTCTTATTGAACTGAAAACTTACTTAACTAAAAGTACTGTGAGGAACAAATTAGGTAATATATATGAATTTTAGAAAGCCTAATTAACTGGGTAGATATATCAATTATTATTGCATATGTCCTTATTTGCCTTTGTTCATTTCAGGGCTTGGGAGGCCCCTTCTTCATTGCCAAACTTCATGAAGAGTTCAGTAACTTTTGGCAGTTCAATGGCAGTGGTAGGGGGCCATGATATGTGATTATCTGTCCTGGATCAGAGAAGAATCTCAAGGATACATGTTGTAAGTGCCAATCCTCCTTTTCCAGTAATCCCGTTTAAAGAACAAACAAAACTAACACTATGACCTTTACTTAAAGCTAAAAAATCTTAATTTTCTATAAGCACATATTTATATCTAATCTAATCAATTAGCAAATATTTGGTGAGTGCCTTCTCTGTGAAAGACATGGTGGTGGTGGAAACCTAGTATCCTGGTGGATAAAGAGCTGACTTTAAAGCCAGGAAAATCTGTGTTCAAGTCTTTTCCTCCAAGGCATACTAGCTCAGTATGCTTGTGGGCATGCCCTTAACTTATCGGTGTGCCCAGGCAATTCCTTAGGGCTATATGTTACAGAGAAGGTGTTGACCTGCATTGATAGAAAGAGCATCTTCCTCTGAGAGTTCTTAATACCCAGTGAAATCACAGGTCTAGTTCCTGTACCATTAATGCTGTGAGAGATTTTTAAAAGTATAAGAAATAGTCCCAGACTTCAAGGAATTTATAGTCTGTCTGGAATTGTTGTAAGAAAGGCATACAAGAAGAAACAAATAAGGGTAATGGCAATTAAGTGGCAAAAAAGTAAAATCCTACAGAAGGCTAAAAGTCTATCCCAAGTGGATAATGGATGGTCAAAGGATGTGAACAAACAGTTCTCAAATAAATAATAGTAAACAACCACATGAAACATTGATCTAATTCATGACTAACTAGAGAAATGCCATCAAAACACCTTCAAAGTTTCATTTCACATCCAGCAAGAAGACAAAGAAATCAATGTTGGAAGAATTGAGGAAAGACAGGCACACTAATGCATTGCTGATGGAGTTGTTAATTGGTCTGACCACTCTGGAAAGCAATTTTTAATTATGATAACAAAGTGACCGTAATGTCTGTACCATTTGAACTAGAGATCCCACTGCAGGGCAAATAATCCAAGGAGGTAAAAGAAATAATAAAAAATCCATTATACACCAAAATGTTTACAGTACACTATTTTGTAGTAGCAAAGAATTTGACTCTCCTCAAACAGGTACTCAATTTAATTTGGCGAGTGTTTTTATGAAGTGCCTACTACATGCCAGGAGGTAGGGATACAGAAACAAAAAAGAAACAGTCCATCTCAAGGAGATTATTTAATATTGGGAGAATAGGTATATATACAGGTAAATGCAAAGTAAGTAGAGCTTTTCTATGCATTGCTCATGTGGATTATGTGTTTCCACGTAGATTTGTCTACATGTGGTTCTTTTGGAAGGTGCAAAGAGATATCTCTAAAGTTTCTTCCACCCATACTTCTCTGAGATTTAATTTCTGCCTGGTGTGCAGGACAGGATATCAGGGCCACAGAGCCAGCCACATTACTCTCCCCAAATAGGGGGTATAAGCCTAGAACTATATTTATCCTCCTCCCTAAGTACTGCCAGTCTAAGGGAAATTATTTTTAGGTTCAAGCTGCACTCCTGGTCATTATTCCTTAAGGAGTGCCCCATGACATATCCAAAAATTTGACTCCCTCCTCACTGAATATCATTTGCACAAAGACCATACATTGTGAATAATAAATAAATCTATTTATCCAAGCTGGCAGGAAAAAGAAATCAGAGGAGATTTACATGTCAGAATATACCAGAAAATATTCAGAGTGAATACTGGGAATGAGATATCTCAGATCAACCATAAGGGAGAGAGTCTCCAATCTCATCCAAGAAAAAAAAAATCTGTGAAGTCTTTACTGTGAGAAGCTAGGGAAAGGGACACAATTAAGTCCTTGGATTATTTACATTTTGGATTTTTCCTGAAGTCTTTCTGTTTCTCCAAGGACCTGTTCCTGAAGAGAACCTGAGATATCCTCTCCTGAAAGAAGTAGTATCCCCCCTGCCCCCGCTACGCTCTCACCAACTTCGCCCCTCACATAGGCATGAAACAATGGGCAATCATTCTCCACCAATAAGGAGAGTCTTACACAAAGGGACCCAAAATTTGGGTTCTATTCATATAAAGTAATTTCAGGGAAAGGAATAGTAATAACTGGTGGGGGGGAAGGCCTCTTGTAATAAATGTCAGTTGAGCTGGGTCGTGAAAAGAGTTATGGGTCCTAAGAGGTAAGGAAAAGGAACGTTCCAGGGATGGACACGAAAATACAAGGGTCTGCTCCAGAGCATGCTATCATGGAAAGATAACTGACTAGGAGTTAAAGTACCTTAGCATGTAAACCTAATTCCGCAATTAACTTGTTCTACAACTTTGGCCATGTCAGTTAAGTTCACTGGATCTCTATTTTCTCATATAAAATAACAGGCTTGGGTTATATGAATTCTAAATTCTCTTCTAACCTTACCATTTTTGAAGTTTATTCATACTATTTCTTCTACTTTAGTACCAGAGTAAGAGAAAGAAGAGAAAGATTTTGGTTATTCTTTGCAGTTACTGACATGGATCCACGCACTACAAAATGCAGTTTATAAGATGAGATATAAAAGCACAAGGCAAATCTACAAAGGTTTATTTCCTGCTGAGTTTATATTCAGCTCAGTGTAGTTCCTTACAGAGAGTAAATACAGCACTTTAAAGGAAAAGTTGACCAAAAACCACACAGGTGTTTAAATTTTTTTAAAAAGATCATATCCATTTTATTGCTCTAGAAATATAATGGGCCAGGCAGAATGATTTTGATGAGTACACCCTGTGCAATGGTAGCTGTATCCATCATTGCTCATGAAGCTGTTAGTAAGTTAGTAGGGCGAGTAATATGCACTCCGCCTTAGTGATAAAAAAATATTTTTCTTTCCTGGGGACTAACAGTTCTTACGATTATTGTTAATTACTTATCTTTTTTATATTACCTAACACGGCTGAGATGATGCTCTTTTAGACTCTATATCAACTCACAAATGAAAACCCTCCTTACAAGAGTGGTAAAAATCCTGCAATCAGGAATAATGTTTTCAACACAGTGGCCACAAAGTGGACCACCTGGGACCCACTGAACTTTGTAATGAGATGCCTCCTTCATCAGTCATTTTTAGTGTAACAAAAACATCAACTTCGATTTGGCACCTCCCTTTCTTCTCTGCCTCACATGCTGCATGGGCCTTTGTCAGTGCTATCTCTGTAGCTGGATATACTATTAACTTGATTTTAATTAGTGAGAAACCAAGGCAGCCTGTGTTAAATGTCTCACAAAGCTTTGCAGATGACTCTAAATGCCTTAAGATATAAATACCTTTAGGCAAATGCAAATACAAGTGGCTTTGCATATATTCATATAGTTTGCCCTTTCAGCTTTATGAGCTGAAATCACTGAAAGAAAAAAAAAACTAAGGTAAAGGAAAAGGATCTAAAGATCCACACAGTTGTCTGCCAGTTCTTTGTCCAAGTGACATCAATCCAGGGGTCTTAAAAAGTTTACCTTGGAAATAGCCAAAACAGTCCAGGTTTTCCATAATTTTCAGACTGGAAATTCCACTTCAATAAAATAAATGATTTTTGAAATGAAAGAATTTCATCAATCTCAAAAAAGATAGCTCTTTTCCTTTTACCATTTTCAGTTCTAGTATTTGTTCTCATGATTTTTAGTGATTCAATTCAATTAAGCAGACATTTTTTATTATTATTACAATGCAAAAAACTGAGCTAGGATCTGAGGAGACAAAGATGAATGCCAGAGTCCCTGTAGTGAGAGAGTTTCCAATATAGTCTGGAAGAGCTGGAAGAGCTGTGGTTCATTGGAAAGTTCAGGAGTCAGAAAATATGGGTTTCAATTCTAATCCCTCTTTTTGGCCTTCAGAGTCTTTCATAATCTGGCTCCAATCTCTCTTTCTAGACTGATTTTACTTTATTCATCCTGATGAGCTCTGTGTAACAGCCAAAATGGCCTGCTGTTGCTCCCTATAATGATGGTCCATCTCTACTCATCGTGTCTTTGCATAGGTCTCTTATGACTAGACCACTTTCTTTTCTTATGTCTAAATCTTGGAATCCCTAGCTCATCTGAGGCTGAATTGGGAATTCCAAGAAATATAATAGTTCATTATACCATGTTAATTTTACTTGTACTACATGACAATGTCGGGGATGGGGCCAGAATGTGATAGTCCTGGGCCCTAACATTTCCATTAAGAATGGAAATGTCAGCCTAGCCAAATATTCTCCAATTAGTCACCATGACACTGCTTTCCACCTCACCATTTTACATATCAAAATACTAACAAATTAATCTTTCCAAAAACCTACAGTGGCTCCTCAGTGCTTACTAATAAAATTTAAACTTCCTAGTCTGGCATTCAAATGCCTTAATAATCTGACTTCAACCTGTTTGTCTAGCTATGTCCCATAATACTTCCCTTCATAAACTTTAAACCTTAATCAGACTGGAGTGTTCTGTACTCTCCACTTGCCTATTTCTGCCTTCATGCTTTTATGCATAAATTTAGGCAACTGTGGCACACTGGCTAGACCAATGAACCTAAAGTCAATACCTAAACCTGAGTTCAAATCAGACACTTACAAGCTCTGTGAACCTGGGAAAGGCACTTAATCTCTCTCTGCTTCAGTTTCTTCATCTGTAAAATGGGATAATAATAGCACCTACTTCACAGGGTTATTGTGAGAATCAAAGAAGATATTTGTAAAACACTTTACAAACATTGAAGTGCTATATACATTCTAGTTATTATTAACATAATTTTATTTTATTATAGCAGAGATTCCAATTTTGTCTTGTTGTTCAGTCATGTCCAACTCTCTGTGACCTCATAAACCATACTGCCCATGAGGTTTTCTTGGCAAAGATACTGGAATTGTTTGCCATTTCAGTCCTGTCTTATCATTAAAATAACTGACTACTGTAAAACAATGGATAAAAAAGGCAAATTTTGCAGGAATCAGGTTGGAATGGCAGATGGGATAGAATAGGGGAAAGAAAAGGAATCCAGGAAAATAGAACCGAAAGAGATAACCAATTGGAGGAGAAGAGGAAAGCAAAGCTATGTAAAGAAATTAAGGAAGCTGCATTAAACTAATTTCTTATGCTTTTCTGATGAATGTAAATAAGATTACTTAGACATTCTCCATTCTTGCCACATTGTTCTATTTTCCAAGTAGAGAAATGCAACCCGTGCAAATGGAAAAGAGTTAGTGAATGATTTTAAGTTGATCTTACGATAATTGAGTCAGAAGTAGAAGAAGCCATAGAGATCATCTAGTTTAATTCCTCATTGTATAAATGAGAAAATAGCCCCAATCAGCTAATATCAGCAAATGTCCAAGGTCACAAAGACAATAAGAGGCAAAATGAGAATTTGTACCCAGATCACTTCAATCCAAATCTAATATTCTCTTCAATATGTGTCTCGTGACTAGAATAGAATGTCTATTAATCATGATGCTTGAAAAACTGAAAATCCAAACAATTTTTGTTTTGCTTTTTAACCTTTTTCCATATACTCCAATGCATTTTTCTAATACATAAAGTTATGAACCAGAATCTGAGTAAAGGGTTTTTAAAAAGTATGCATTTACTTGGCAGATTTTTACTTTGTATAGCAAAGAATAATGTCCAGTGAAAAAAACATGGTAAAAGTACCTCTTTTCCAATATCCTATCCCCCCAAAAAATCCTAATTTTTTTTTGTTTTTCTGATGACATGCTCTTTAAAAAAATTTGTGGGATATTCTACTTTTTCTATCTCTGATTTACTTTTCTAAGATTCATAGGCCAAATTGTGTTCTAAGTCACAGTAGAGATATGACATCTATTCAGAGGCATCTTAAAGCCCCTATCAGTTCTTTGCCTTTTGGTTTCCTGAGTACTCAGTGGTTAGTATCACTAGATGAAAGACTTCTAATTAGAGAAGGATTAAATTTGATTGAATTCAACAACAACAAACAACAACCCCTACTGCATACTCAACATTTTGCTATATGCAAAGGATGACAACTCATGGTCCCCACCCTTACAGGACATATAAGGTAGCCTGCTATAGTGGAAGACCTTGCTTTGAATTCATCCTCAAATACTTAATAGCTATAGAAACTTGACTGGGCAGCTAAGTAGCACAGTGGCTACAGCCAGGAGACAGGAGACAGGAGTCAAAATCTGGCCTGAGAAAGTTATTGGCTGTGTGACCTTAGGCAAGTCACTTAAATCCTGCTTGCCTCAATTTTCTCATCTATAAAATGAGCTGAGGAAGGAAATGGCAAACCCCTCCAGTATCTTTGCCAAATAAAGTCCAAAAAGAAGTCACAAGAGGAAAAAATGACTGAAAAATGACTAAACACAGACAGCTAGGTGGTCGCAGTGAGTAGAGCACCAGCCCTGGAGTCAGGAGGACCCAAGTTCAAATCCAGCCTCAGATACTTGACACACTCACTAGCTGTGTGACCTCGGGCAAGTCGCTTAACCCCAATTGCCTTGCCTTCCCCCCTACAAAAAAAAACAGGAAAGAAAAATGATTAAACAATAAAATAGAACATTGGGCAAATCCCTTGGCCTTCTGAGTCATGCTTTTTCTTTTCACCTATAAATGGGAATAATAGCAGTACCTACCTCATACAGTTTTTATGAGAATCAAATGGTACACAGTATGCAAAGCACTTTGAACACCTTAAAGCTCTATACAGATATGAGCAATTATTATTATTATCAATACAACTTTGATTTTTTAAGCTGCCATCTATTTAAAAAGAGCTGAATATCTTTGCTCATAGTTTATTTTTTAAGTTGAAAAAAATGTATTCAAAAGGGAGAGAACGATGGGAACCTTAACAAATGAAGACTTTCTCATTGTTTTGTTTTGTTTTGCTCTGTCCCATTGTTTGTTTCTATCCCACGTGCTGTGGGATATCCAACTTGACCACGTGTAGTAAGAACAGCTGGGGTCTCTCTGAATGGAAGCGTGGCCCATCAGACAGCCACAGAACAAATGAGACTGTGGGTGTTCTTTTGCAACCAGGAAGGGAAGCTGCGACAGGAACCGCCTGTCAGCAGAGGCTGTGCTGGAAATTCAGCTGGGAGCCCCCGTCTCTTCTGTGACAATTCTTCAAAGATAAGAAAACCAGGAAAATGTTTTCCGAGGGTTTCAGGGGCTCTGTTTGAAGTTGATATTCACAAAAAGAAGAAATGTTTTTAAAACTCAGCATCTGGAATGCATTTCTGTTTTCTCATTTTATTTGATTTTAACATTTTTTGAACAATATTGTATCCTGTTATTTCTTAAAGCAACAAAAGCAGAGAGAAGTTGTCAGAGTAATTTTTTTACAACTTTATTTATAAATGTTTGGAACACCTCATAAATGAAAATAGACATATATTTAAATTACAGTGTAATCTAGAGGTGAGTTGGACCCTTTTTGCCTTCCAAGCATGGTGTGATCTGAGGCATAACCAGCTTCCGAACAAGCTCCTGAGACATCTTAGAGGAGACATTGGAAAGGATGGATTGCCAGTGAAACCTGGTGACTCTCATTTTATACTGTTGTGTTTGAATAGCTAAGTCTCAGTAGCCATCAACTCATTTTTCAGCGTGGTGCTTGGTTCAGGGGCAACATCTATGTACCCTCAATAGCTATATGCAGTTCTTCACAACAAACACCTGGCTTTTCATAGACTACCTACCATCTAGGAGTTTCTAGGAGAACAAATTTTTCACCTTTAGTATCAATAACCTTTCATTTATGGTGGCATGACAGCCTGAAAAGGTAACTTTAATAGCATGCATAATTTATCATAATGCTTCTGTGAGGATAAAGGGAACTGACATAAACTAAGAACTTTATAATACAGGATTAGCTTTATGAAACAGTGCAGTACCTTCATAAAGAGTCCAAAGAGCAATTATTCTGTGTGTCTACCTGCCACTGTAAAGTTGTTGGTTCAATCATCATTGACCAATTACTGCTTTATTATATTTTCTTTTTATTTTTATGGTAGAGAACGCCATTTTCCCACAATCAGTCCTTGAACACAAAGACAATAACAATTGGTTGTGTATGTGTGGGGGTGGGGGAGATCTTGATTTTACTTATGCAAAGAGGCTTATTGAGCACCAGCCATTTTTAAAAAATTTTTAATAGAAGTTGAAAGTTATTTCTTCTATAAATAATTTTGGATTTTTAAAAAATTCTCTTTTTTTAAAAAAAAGAAGACAGCAGTATATGAGATAATCCACAAGGAAAATAATCTTTTTATTGAATATGTTGTTTGAAAATTTTGTAGTTCCTGGTGACCTTACAATTGTTTAAACAGTGTGTATTTGTAGAGATGTGTGAGTGACAAAGCTGCCTATGGCACAGATTCTATCCCATAGAAGAATGATTATTGAGATAATTAGAGACATATTTGGGTAATTAGCAGCCAAAAGAAATGGAAATGTTTAATGATAGATAGATAGATAGATAGATAGATAGATAGATAGATAGATAGATAGATAGAGGACTATTCTACAGGTCAGGGCACTGGGCATCTCAAAGCATACTATACCACTTTAGTTCTAGCTTAATAATTATAAACATAATAGAGTATTCCATTTTCAAAGAATCTAAAATGCTGTTAAAAAGAATTTTTAATAGCCATGGTCAGTCATGGTGCTTTTTAATATTTTCAAAATGTAGCATTTAAGATAAAATAAAAATGCCATAATTTACTTAAATGGTGAGATTGCCATCTGTTATGAGATACTGTCTGCCTTTTTTTTTAAAGAAAAGTAAGATTTCTATTTAGTATTGTCTATGAAGCCTGAAGCACATTTTGAAGTGTTACATATGTATTATAGAATGTTGCTATTTCTTCCTTTGATATTCTGTAGACTACATGTTGGTATTTTATATTAGTATTAAGAATTCATTTTTATAATATATGCAGCAAGACAATTTTCAAAACGCTAAGCACAGTAAAGATCTCAGGGCACATTTATAATTGTCATATTCCAGAATAGACAGAGTTATTTTTCCTATTACTGAGAGGACTTGCTTTTCATCTGGCATATTTCTTTCATCTTATATTTACCTGTTAACAGATGAAATTCACTGAATTCAAAGACAGTTCTCCTGACCAATGGAAAAGAAATAAATCTTTGTTGGGATTTCAAGATAGACAATGATGTTTTAGAGGATTCTTTTTTTTTTTATTTTCTCTGCCATGGAAGTCTGATCGTGGTAAGGAATATTCCATTTTATATCCTGACGAAACTTAGGAAACTATGGGATGATGAGACAAAAGAAATGTCAGCCAAGAGATAAATTGTGTGATTTACTGGCAAGTATTCTGAATTTGGAATTACATGACCTAGATTCAAATCTGGATTCTGCTAGTTACTACCTGAGTGATCTGAGACAACTCCTTTACATCTCAGGGTTTCAGCTTCTTATTTTTAAAATGGTAATGGGATGTTAGGGAGCAGGCAGCTGGACCTTTAAAATCCTTTCTGGGTTGAAATTTACGATAACTTATGCCCATTTGATTTCTGTCAGAATAACTTCCTCCTAGCCCAAACGGAAGAATGATTCAGAGGCTCAAATCTAAAGTTGGAAAGTTAAGGTGGTCTGTCTCCATACTACAAAATCAGTGATGTGGATTAGTATCAAGCAATATATGATACTTCCCTCCCTCCCCTACCACCTCCTTTTCAAGCCCTGATTCAAATTGAAATTTTCAATCTAAATTTGATACAGAGTCAAACAGAATCTCTAGACTAGAAGGATGTCTGCAGGGGTTACCATCGTTGCTTTCATATGAAGATCATGCTACTTTGGAGGTTCAGAAGGAGAGTTTGCCGAACATGGGCAACTGCTAGAAATTCAGGGCTATTCAAGTTCTTTGAGAGGTTTCATATGGGTTTCTGTTCCATTCAATAAGCAATGAGTTCTGACTTTAATTTCCCCCCAGCTTGCATTTCTGAGGTTGTCATACTACAAGATCTTGTTAGTCAGCTTGTTCAGGACTATCCTTTTTAACCCGCCCCAGCTTTATTTTCTTTAGTGACTTAATCAAAGGTAATTCGAGTTCACATTTTTGTATCAATGGTTGTATTTAAGGAGGCCTTATCTGATTTCCATCACCAATTACAGGCTTGCATTTCTTGTTTATATCCAACTCGAAGCTGACAAGGCCCTTGTTTGATTTTGATAGGAAGTCAAGCCTTCATGTAACATTAAAAGACTCCAAAGCACATTTGTTCTGATAAAATTATATCAAGGGAAATGACTTTTCCTAATATGAAATGAGGATGTGGTAGTATAGGGTGGTCTCTGCCACTTTGGATGAAAAATAAATTGTGAAGCCTCAATAGTAAATATTTGCCTGAGAGAACACAGTGGGAGGGAAATTACAGTGTCCACAAATATTGCCATTAAGAGGATTTGAAGTCAGAGGTTAATGTAACAGGAGTTGGTCCCGCCAAAAAGGTCACAGAAGGTCAGCCTACTAAGCATAGAGTGACTTGATGATTTTTAACTATTTTTGGCAAGAAAAACATCGAGTGTAGCTGCCTTTGGGAGTAAGGAACAAAGGTCGAAAACACCAGAGGATTAACTTGAAGAAAAGGTACACAGTAGTTAACTTGGTTGCCCTTACAGGTCTGCTTTCTCTGACAGTAGGCCTATGGGTTAAAAATAACAACAAAATACTATATTGACTTTTAAAAGTAAAGACTATAACGCTTTAAATCTTTCTAGGAGGTAGATATTTACAATTCAACATAACACAATAAATATCTGTTAAGTACCTAACGTGTGCAGAACATTGTAAGATTTTTTTTTTGTCGGGGACAAGTTTTTTCTGTACTTCTTACATACTTCACTGGTTCAGGAAACACTTGGTGTGCTAACTCCCTCCTCCTATAAATAGTCAACTTTCTATAATTTATAACCTTTAGACAATGTTCTAGGGCAGAGATGACAAACTCCCTGCCAGCACATGCTTGTTGGCAACACTCCTAAGTGAAACTCCAACCAGGTTAAAATGTAATTGGGAAATTAACAAAATAAATATAACTACTGCACCATACAGATAATGTTCATTTGTGGTTATCTAAGTCAGTATGCAACCTGCAAAGGATCCCTCTCTCTTTGAGTTTGACACCACTGGTCCAGGGCATTAAAGGGTTAAATGATATTCCAGTAGTCGGTCATACAATTTATAAAAGCTAAAGAAAGGACTTGAATAGCAGTTTTTGGCACTTTTTGACTCAGGGGCCAGGGTTCTCTCTCTCTCTCTCTCTCTCTCTCTCTCTCTCTCTCTCTCTCTCTCTCTCTCTCTCTGTCTCTCTCTGTCTCTGTCTCTGTCTCTGTCTCTCTCTCTGTCTCTCTCTGTCTCTCTCTCTCTCTCCGTGTGCGTGTGTGTATATATGTATTACTGCGGTACTTCTAAGCAGTGATAATAGTTTATATTCCTTCAAGTAGATTATAGTTTAGTAAGGTGAGAAAGCACCAACATATACAATTGGAGTAAATTTATGTAACAGCGACCATACTCTATGGAGTAGGCGTGAAAAGCCTTATAATAATAGCCAATATTTATATAATACTTTAGATTTTACAAAGCATTGGACAAATATTACTGCATTTGATTCTCACTACAACCCTGGGAGATTGTTCTCATTTTACAGAAGAGGAAACTGAGGCAGATAGAGATTTAAGTGACTCACCCGCTGAATAAGTGTTTGAGGACAGATTTGAACTCAGGTCTTTCTGATTCCCCATCTAGCACCCTATCCCCTTTACCACCAAGTTTCAGTAGTTGTTATTGTGGAATTTTAATAATTAATTCTTTCTTAGCATGAGAAGGGTTTTCCCACACCCTCAAGCCCAACTAATATAATTAATAAGCTGCTCTATGCACTGATATCTCTATCAAATGAAAACGTCTCTTTGATTCCGTTATAGAATCAATCAAAGGTACAAGCGAGGTGTGAATAATTTCTAGGCACCTCTGTTGAATCAAGTAATCAATCAAAGATGTTAAGTAGGTTGAAGCTCATTCTCAAGGAATATAGGATAAGTGAAGTACTTGGGTCACTGAATGAGAACAGATACCACGAAGGAAATTTATCGTGTCACTGAAGAGCATCAGGCTGTGGGGCTTGGATAGAATAGCAAGCCAGTTCAGATGGAGGTCAGACTACTTGTAGAATGGCTCCAGCCATGCCCCTGAAGGCCCGAAGAAGGAGGAAAAGGGAGTCTATGTATCCTCTCCACTTCCCTTAGAGAAAATCTTTATGACTTTTGAAAAGTCAAATGATTTGGACTTCCCTTTGGCATTGGGAGCAGTGTCCTCAGTGTCAGTGACTGAGTCAACATTAGGAACTGAAAGACCTACTGAGGACAAGCTGTACACACCAAGAAAAGGCAGGTTCCAGGGAACCGACATAGAGTATAGCAGAGATTTATGCACAACTTTGTTCTTGAGGTCTTCGTGAAGGGAGAAAAGGACTTCGATCCAGACTTTGTGAGTTGCCCCTTTTCCATATATGCTTTCTAAACCTGAGCCTACTTTGAGGATTTTGGGGAGAGTGTCTCAGGCTTTTGGGGAAATATTTTGTACGAAATGTTCTTCCACTATAACACATTAGGAAATAATTTTCTAAATTTGCCTGGTTGACTAAAAATCAAAGGATCATAGATTTAGTGCTAGAAAAGTCCTTAGAGGCCCTTCAGTCCAAATTCATCGTTTGACAGATGAAGAAACTGAATCTGAAAGAAGTTAAGTAATTTGCCAGGGTTTATATAGCTAGTAAGAATTCAAGGTACAATTTCAACTGGAATCTTCCTAATTCTAAGCCCAGAACTCCATTCACTTCATCACCTAGCATCCTCAATCATTGGGTAATAAACCAGATGGGTGCTCATGGGTGATAGTATTAGACAATCCCGGTTCCTCAGGGTTACTTTTAGAACC
This sequence comes from Phalanger gymnotis, assembly GCA_028646595.1. Taxonomy (NCBI): domain Eukaryota; kingdom Metazoa; phylum Chordata; class Mammalia; order Diprotodontia; family Phalangeridae; genus Phalanger; species Phalanger gymnotis. Next base: position 605,008,686 of record CM053622.1, read on the forward strand.
ATCAGGAGAGAAATAGTCAACTGTACTCTTAGGAATCGAGTCTCCATTGCTAGTAGTGTTTGGCAGTGTGTGCTCAGAGTAGGGGGCTGTATTTGGAAGATACTCAAGACATTTTGGCCTTTCAAAAAAAATGAAATAGGTCAATTTGGTTATGGGCCAAAACAGAATGCTAGCTCATATGTACTTCATCATTCATTTCTATACCTACTCTTCTTTTTTCCCTCCTAATGAGATTTCAAAACCAAGTTGCGGGCTAGCAAACCGAATTTGCTCGCCTGCCTTGCGTGAGCATGGCATAGTCAATAGAATTCTGGACTTGATGTCAGGAAGGTCTGAATTGAAATTTCTTCTCTCACATTCATAGGATCACAAATTTAGAGCTAGAAGGGACATTAGAGGCCATCAAGTCCAACTTCTTAGTTTATAGATGAGGAAACTGAGGCAAAGAAAGATAAAGTGACTTGCCTAGAGACACAACTAAAAGTCTCAGTTGGAATTTGAATCCAAGCCTTCCTGACTACAAGTCCAACGTTCAATATACTACACCATACTACATCACCAAGCAAGCCATTTTACCCTTAAGCTCCTCACGTAATTCTTCAGTACTTCTTCATCACAGATAGATTGTAATCATTGGAGGAAGCTTCTAAACTAGGAATTTCCTATGGAGGTGATGTCACTGATCAATTATTCACAATTCGAATCTACTTCCAGTGGCATTCAGATTTTTTATAACTCCTATTGACATTCTATATTATGCAATGAACTATAATCTCCTTCAAATCAGGACCCATATCCCATTCCCCTTTTGTTTCTCCCACAGCATCTAAGAGTACTGGGAGATAGTACGTTATCAAACAGTAGAAATTGGAGAAAAACTCAACATTTAGAGTCAATAATGAAAAAAGGAACATATCTCTAAGGCTTCTTATAGCTCTTGATTCTACAAATCATCTTCATTTCAAGGAATCATAATTTCTATCAGTGGGAATACTGCCATAAGCAATGTGCATTTTAACTCTATTGGCACGACAACTATGAGGTATGAAGGCCTTGAGGAACAATGAGGCGGCATAGTTGATACACTGCTGGGCCTTGGGTCAGGAATACCTGGGTTCAAATTTGGCCTTAGACACTTACTAGCTATATGACCCCATGACAAATCACTTAAACCTGCTTCTCTCAGTTTCCTTATCTGAAAAAAGAATGAGTTGGAGAAGGAAATGGCAAACCATTATCTTTGCTAAGAAAACCACAAATGGGGTTTGACACAACTAAAATGACTGGAAAACAACAAATGAAGGCCTTGGTAGTTCTTATAGCCCCAGAACTACAACACAGAACCAAGTAAATACCTTCTTGCATTGGACTTCTCCAAACTTTCAGGGCCAGCTAGGTGGCATAGTGGATAGAGTACTGGACCTGGAGTCAGGAAGACCTGAGTTCAAATCTGACTTGTGACTTTGGGCAAGTCACTTAACCTCTGTTTGCCTCAGGTTCCTCATCTGTAAAATGGGAATTATAATCATACCTAACTCCCAAGGTTGTTGTGAGGATCAAATGACATAATAATTGTAAGGTGCTTAGAACAGTGCCTGTACATCGTAAGCACTATATGAATGTTAGTTCATTATTAGTTATTATTATTATTTAGTACATACAGTTGGAATTGTTATGTATTTAGCACATATTATTAGCTATTTATTGTTATTATTTCTTTATTATTATTGTTGGTAGGTCTCTTATCAAAAGTGTTATGACTTTGGAGCACATCATAGAACTTGAATTCTGTTGGCACCAACCTTCGGCAATGAGACATCAGACACAACCCCCCTTATCATCTCACTACCTCACTCTTCACAGAGGCTCTTCCAAACCTGTTCATTCCTTTTCATGGCCCCCATCTGCCCCCACTTTCTCAGCTGAGAATCTTGCCTCTTTTTTACAGACAAAAATGAGACCATTCACCATGAGCTCCTTCTTCTCCCCTCTTTCTCATCTTCTACCACTCATATGCCCTCTGCCACTGTCTTCTCCTTCATCCTCATAGGATGAAGTGGCCTTACTCCTCCTGTCTGAGAAATCCCATTCTATCCCATCTCCTCCAACAGATTATGCCCTCTTTTATCCCCATTCTTTTACTTTTTTTTAATGTCACTCTCTTTACTGGCTCATTTCCTACAATCATGCCCATGTCTCTTCCACCCTGGAAACGAAACAAAGCAAAATATTACTTGATTCTTCGATCTTATAACTAACTTATAACTAACATCTTATAATTCTTGGACCTTTGTAGCTAAACTCCTCAAAAGGGCTGTCTACAACAGGTGCTTCTAATTTTTCTTTTCTTGCCCTCTTTTTAACCCCTTACAATCTAGTTTCTGATTTCTATCAGTCACCCAAACTTCTTTCTCCGAAGTTACTAATAATCTCTTTGTTACTAAGTCCAATGATCTTTTCTTAGTCATCATTCTCAATCTCTCTGCAGACTTTGACAGTTTGTCATCCTCTTCTCCTTAGTACTCTCTTCTCTCTGGGTTTTTTGCGACATCAGTCTCTCCTGATTCTCCTCTTACCTGTCAGATCTTTCCTCTGGCTCCTTTTCTGAATCTTCATGCAGATCATGTCCTCTAATCATATGTGTCCTTAGTGTTCTGTCTCGGACTTTCTTCTCTTCTCCATCAATTCTAATTCACTTGGTGATCTCATCAGCTCCGATGGATTTAATTGCTGTCTCTAGGTTGATGCTTCTCAAATCTACCTATTGTGCCTGAACCCCCTAACTGACCTCTAATTTCTCATCTCCAACTGTTATCATACACCTCAAACTGGATGTTTAGTAGAGATCTTAAACTCAGTACGTCCAAAAGAGAATTCAGTATCGTTTCCCCTAAACTATCCTCCCCCACTCCTACTTTCTCTGTTACTTCAGAAGGCAACACAACCCTCTTAGGCCCTCAGGATCACAATCTATTAGTCAACCTAGACTCTTCAGTATCCCTCATTTCCCATATCCAATCTGTTGCCAAGGTCTGTCAATTTTGCCTTTTTAAATGTATCTTGAATATATTCCGTTCTGTGACACTGCCACTGCCCTACTGAAGGTCCTCATCACCTCATATTTGGATTATCGTAATGGCTTGTTGATAGGTCTTTATGCTTCTAGCCTCTCCCCACTCTAGTCTATCTTCCATTCAGCCACCGCAGTGATTTTCCTAAAGTGTAGGTCTGATCATGTCACTCCTCAATAAATTTCCTCCTAATAAAAAACCCCTCCTACTCAATAAATTTCAGTGGCTCCCTATTGCCCCCAGGAGCAAATACAAAATGCTCAGTTTGGCATTCAAAGCCCTTCATAACCTAGTCTCCTCCTACCCTTCAGTCTTCTTACATCTTCCTTCCTACTATATACTCTTCTATCCAGTGCCACTGGCCACCTATTTTTCTAGAAAGAAGATACTCCATCTTGCACCTCCAAGGCATCTTCTCTTTTGTCTTGCTTGCCTCAAACCCTCTCCTTCCTTTTCTCCAACTACTCACTTCGCTGGCTTCGTTTAAGTCCCAACTAAACTCTAGTCTTTTATTGGAATCCTTTCTCAACCTCTCTTAATTCTAGTACCTTCCTTCTGTTAATTATTTCCAATTTATCGTGTATATGGCTTGCTTTGTATTTGTTTTTGTTTTATCCCTGTCCATTAGAGTGTAAGCTCCTTGAGGGTAGGGATTGTTTTTTTGCTTCTTTTGTTATTCACAGTGTTTATTTAATACAGCATCTGGCAGAAAATAGGTGTTTAATAAATATTTACTGACTGATTGATGATTGGAGAATCTTTTTTCCCTGTGAGAATTGTTTATACATCTGATTTATTTCCCTTTGCTATCCCTCAAATGCTTATAGGGTACAAACTGTCCAAATATCACTTCTCTCTTTTGCAGAACATTTAAGCCTTCACGTAAAGGACAGGGTCTTAATTTATGGCATCCCATTCTGTATTGTCAATAGCTTAATTTGGTACAGTAAAGAGAATTCATAGTGAACACATGGTATAATAGGATGAATATTAGCCGAGGGTAGAAGACCTGCATCTAGTACCAACTCCATGTGACCTTGAGAAATTAATTTAACCTCTCCGATCCTCAGTTCCTGTTTCTTCAAAATGAGAGAGAAACTTGGAGATCACCAAGATCTGGTAAAGCTCTGAAATATACAATATCATTAAAGAAATTATAACATGTAATTTTTAAAAAGGAGTCAAATGGTGAAATGAATAGGAGGCTGTCACTGGAAGCAGGAAAATCTAGGTTCAAATCTTTTCTCTGACTCATATTAGCTGTTTGACCTTCGAGAAGTCATTTTACTTTCAGTGCCCCCGGGCAAATCTCTAAGACCATAAGATCCAGAAAGTTGCTCATGTCTATGCATGGAAGGAATTTTTATCCTGGTAGTTGCCTGCACTGATGAAATCACCCACTAGTGGGCATTGAACCCAAAAAGGTCAAAGAGAGAAACAAAAAAGTCCCATATACACCAAGACAATAAATTGGGAATGCTTCCATTGGGGAATGGTTGAACCAATTGTGGTATATGAATGTTATGCAATACTATTGTGCTGTTAGGAATGATCAACATGAGGAATTTAGAGAAATATAGGAAGACTCCTTTGGAACATAGGAATATAGAGTTAGAGCCAGAAATTACCTTAGAAGCTATTTAGTTCAGTTCCTTCTTTCTACAGATGATATCACTGAAGCCCAGAGAGACAACTTATTACCTAAGATTACACAAGTAGTAATTGACAGGGACAAGATTTGAACCCTATTTTTCTAGGTTGCATTACCAGTGAAGTGAATTCAGAGAGAAGAATATGAATCAAAAGAAAACAATATAAAACAAGAAGGCTATCTCATGACCACACTATCATAAATGAAAATGATAAAAGACATCAGAATTCAGTGTTTGACTTTGACAGAAAGCTAGTCTTTCATGTAATGTTGAATGTGAATGTGGTTTCAAAGAGTCAGTGACGACATGAGATGTGATAGACTACAAGTACAATGTCAGGTATGGTCCCCAGAACAATTTGTTTTCCTTAGCTAATTTTTTTTATTAAAAAAGTTTCTTGGTCAGAGGTTAGTTATTGGGAAGTGGTAATATAATTTTTTTTTAAATCAATAAAATAGTTTTAAATGAACAAAATATTAGATAGGTATTTCAGCAAATAACATTTATAATTATGTAAGCAGTAGCTCATTTTTTCTTTAATGAAAATGTCATGTTTGGACAAATTAAGGTCAAATGAAACAATGTCTTGGACTGGTTGTTATCCGAGAATTAAAAGGCATAGACAAAAATACATCAGTATCACTGATATGTAACTACTACTTCATAATTTGCCGACTACTTAAGCGGTTGTTGTCTCTCTGAGCACACTCATAGTAACAGTTATAGTTGGAAGACTTGCTGTACAACACTGGGAACATCCTAATCTTGTTGTAACTAACATAATGTTTGTACAAATCTCATCTTTATAAGCCATACTCCTCAGAGATTATTGATATAAAATCGTTTCACACTTTCATGACCCTTTTTTCCAGAGAGGACTCATCCTTAAAGTGCTAAAAATAGGGGGTGGGCATCTTCCTTCCATATTATTGATGGATAAACTGAGGCATAAAAGGATCACATACTCCTAGAAGTAATATGATTAAGCCGTGGATGAAATAGAAGTAGAAGTCAACTTCTAGTGGGACAGCCCTCTTTCCAATTCTGGCTTTGGGCAATGCCCAGTTTGCCCTGTCAATGATTCTATAAGTTGGGGGTTCGATGTCCCACATAATTACCAAATAATATTAATTTAGTACATATTGTTTGTGAATAATGTTTCTACCAAAGGATATCTATTAATACTTGAAATTTCTGTGAACATTAGAGAACAACTGTGTGTCCTGCTCTGTAAACAATTGAACAATCCATTGAGGAAAACAGTATTCAAATAGCTGATCTTTCCAATTTGTTTGTCAGTTGTTTATTGTAATTCTTCAATACAGGATGTAATCCACTGTATACTGTTGTTCTGAACCTAGAGTACCAATAGAAATTTTGTTAAATTTTATCATGAACACTTCATCCTCTTCCTTCTAGTGTCCTTGTTTTCCCTTTGTTTCTTTCTTCATTTTCCTGCTGAAGGCAGAAATAACTCATCTTATACGGAGAATGATGAGTAGTATAGAAAACCCACGGGAAAAAGTGGACTCCTGTGGATTATAGTTTCTTCTATCTTAAATCAACCTAACCCTATAAAGATCCCAGGCTGACTAGCACCAGAGCGCTGGAAGTAGTCCACAAGACTGAATGGAGCCCCTCCTTGCTATGTATGAACCAATTTAGAATTGAAACCTGAGAAAGGGGATTGTTTAAGAGGCACTCTTTGCTGCTTAGGGGTCCCCTTTAAAAGCATCTTATTGGCAAAAGAGGCCCCTGCTGGAATAGGAAGGTATGTTCTGTTTTGAATGCACTCTCAGATAATTACATCGGTCTGGATTTAATGCAGAAAAGATTTTCAGCACAAACATTAGACAACTAAAATTCTTTATGATATGATATGAAATGATTGTATTCAGGATAAAAAAAATTAAGACTAGCAAAATCCTAATGCTTGATTGCTCTTGGGATAATATTTCAAGACTAGAATCATTCCATTTTAAAATACCTCAAGTTTACAATGATAAATCTACAAAGCACTAACAAATCCTACTCATTCAACTCTGGTTCTCAAAATGGCATCTGCCTTTGAGCTATAAAAATAACAGATGATTTTTTGATAGCTTATCAGTTAACAGACTGCTTAGTTAGGATAGCACATTTTTATGCTAATCTCAGCAGAGTAGGAGGAAAGGGGAGAGAAAGAAAGTTAAAACACAAAAGCATTTTTAGAGGTGGGAGTAAGGGATTTGAAGTACATTTCTTGCTCTAGGATTTGGGGTCTTATTTTTTTTAGAGTCACAATCCCCCTTAATAGTACCGCTTTCCCTCTATTGATTATTTCTCATTAATTATACATGTACCTTGTTTTCTCCCCCACACCCCATTAGACCATGAGGTCTTTGAGAACAGGGACTGTTTATTTATTTCTTTATTTATTTTACCTTTCTTGGTATCCTCAGACCTTAGTACAGTGCCTAGTACATAGCAGGTGCTTAATAAATGCTAATTGATTGACTGACTCATCTATACGAAGCTACATATTGCTAAAGGTCTCAAAAGAGAGGAATTAAGAAATCAAAACATTGATTTCTTTTTTCCCTTTTTTTTCTTTTAAAGACTACTTCTTAGACCTCTGATATGAAAAATGAGGTAACTTCATGGACTTGGAAAGTATCATTCGAAGGATTCACAAGCCCAAAGGTGGAATAACACTATCTGGCTGCTTATGATTTGCTTAACTGACTCTAGGAATTCACTCAAGTGAATGTAAACAGGTAATAAAATTCACAAATATAGTAAGAGGTAGTTATGAGTTTGCCGAAAAGAGTAGTGATCATGTATAATGGATCGATTTTGTAGTGATCAATTGAGCAACATTTGAGGGTTAAGGAGTATATGGGGTGGTCATGGAGGACTAACACCTCTGGGATGAGGGCTTACCAAACCCTTTTCAGGGCTGTTCATCCATTTTTGCTGTCTTATTTTACCCAGCTCTCACCTGTGGCTTCAAGAAGCTGTAGCATATGCAGTGCCAACACCCTGGTAAAAACCATTTCAACCACTGTGCTAAACTAGTTGGGGGTAACTGATAATCCTCAGAACTCTTGGTGAATTAGGCAGATCTCTACCTTAAGCATGTAAAGACTTTCTCCCCTGAAGAATGGGAGACAAATTTGTTCCAACGACCATCAAGGCAGCTCAAGGCCATCAAGGCAACTCGAACTTGAGTTGCAAAAAAGTTTGCATTTGCAACCTGTAAATTTGTGCATCTAGTTAATTTATGTAGTAAGACTTTTGTACATTGCCTTAATGTTCTTACATGACAGTAGAATACCAAAATTTGTAAGTCATCGTAAGAGTTGAGAATTGTAACACCCAATGTATCATTTTGTAAGGAAAAATAAAAGTGCTGCAAGTAAACTGAGAGAGAGAGAGAGAGAGAGAGAGAGAGAGAGAGAGAGAGAGACCCTGTAGAGAGAGCCTGTAGAGTGTTTAGAGCTTTGTCAGGTCTTGAAGATGCCAAGGTCATCCACTGCATCCTGGGCCATTGCCAGTCATTTTGACTTTTGTCCTGCCACTGGACTTTGATGACTCAAGAAGAGAGAGTGAAGCTGACCACTTTGCGCAACTCTGCCTCACTTAAATCTAATTCATGTATGAGTCATGAATTCACCTGTGATGTCACTGGTACTCTTTAAAACAAGAGATGAACAACAACTATGTGCCAAAGACTATTATAAGAACTAGGTATACAATTACCCAAAAATAAAGACCCTGCCCTCAAAGGATCTCCCTGATCAAGGTACTGGACAATCTTCAAGCTTCATGGATTCTCTCCTAAGAATTATGAATGAATTCCTTTTCTTATTCTACACATCATTCATTCACTTGATTATTGGTCAGTCAAGGCATTTATATAATTTCATCAAATGCTAAGACCCTCTCACTTTATAGAGGAAGAAATTGAAACCTACAGGTGGGATTTGCTTAAGATCACTTTACTGGTAAATGTCAGACCCAAGTCTTCTAAGGTCTAGTTCAGTGGTTAAAACACTACAATAGTGCCTCTGTACTCCATCTCACATGAAAAAAAAAGAATTCCTTGTACACCATACCTAATATGGCTAACTTTTTTGTTGTTTTAATCTAGATTTCACTTGAAGGCCTTCAAGGCATTGCCTCCCAAGACAGCTCATTTTACTTTAGGGTCACCCCAAATATTTGGAAGATTTTGTGTTATTGTTTTCCCTAAGATCCAGCTCAAATTTATCCTTCAATGATTTCTACCTATTACTTTTGGTATTGCTGTTGAAAAAGAGAAATTTAATCCCTTTTCCAAATGATAATTTTTTTAAATACTTAAGGTGGCTATTATGTCCCACATCAAAGTAGTCTCTTTTAAGTTTAACTTTTTAATTCAATTTGACCAGTTCTGTGGAAATCCAAGCAATGAGGATTTAACTAATTTTAAATAAAGAAGAATAGGAAAAATGCTAAATTGTCATAGATTTTATGGTACCCAACTATATCTCTATCATTATTCTGTGGAAGAACTAGTTTTTTTTTTTAATTTCCTCATCAAATTAATGTTACATGATATGGAAGCATGTCATAGTAGAACTCCATTTCTGGATTGAAAACTTGAGGGGACCATGAAAATCATATTACCAATAGGGAAAGCCCAATAAGCTATTTTCCCTCAATTAATGAATACCATTTATTAAACACTAATTATGTACAAGGAGCTGTGCTGGGATCCAGGGTTGCAAAAATAAAGCAAAGTAATTCCTTCTCTTGAAGAACTTATGGGAGAACCTTCCTGAAAAGTGCTGAAAGCAGAAAAAAATATTTTTCAGGGAGATTCCCTTGACTTCATTTGTTAGTCAAGACATTAAATTACATCTTAGAATGTTTTATGAAAGAGATTCCAGAGATCATCTGGGTCATCCTTGGGTGTTGTATAGTAGGAATCCTTCCAGGCTTTTTTTGCCCTAAGAAGAGGATGGTCCAACTCTACTAGGGCTTGCTCAAAGCTTTGAGTATCTTTTCATCAGAAAAAAAAATCCATAGAATTGTCCGCTCTGGCTACTGTTTCTTATATGGTAGCACTTTATCAAACCAATCTGAGTTAGTGTTCAAACTAGCATGCGTCTGCAATACTTTTGCTGCTGTTCAGTCATTTCAGTCATGTCTAACCTTTGCGACCCCATTTGGGGTTTTTTTGGCAAGGATATTGGAGTCTTTTGCCACTACCTCCTCCATCTCATTTTATAGGTGAGAAAATGGAGGCAAACAGGGTTAAGTGACTTGCCCAGGGTCATACAGCTAGTAAATGCCAGAGGTCAGGTTTGAACTCAGATCCTCCTGATTCCAGGCCTGGCAGTCTCTCTACTGAACCACTCAGCTGTTCCGTATGTGATCCTACTGGGTTATCAAAGGTTATAGTCAAAGATGTAGATATACTTTATCTATATTTTAATAAAAGTATGTAATAAAGTTATACTATTCATATGGAAGAGATTGTGAATTATGGGTTAGATGATAGTACAATTAGGTGGACTTGGAACTGGTTGAATTTCCAAACTCATAATCATTAATGTTTCTGTATAAAATTGGAAAGATATATACATTGAAATATTCATCCCATTGATCTGTGCTTGGGCTTCTGCTCTTAAATGATTTTCTCTGTAACATTATATGTAATAGGATACTGCATACTGCTTAGTTCTTAATGGATGTGTTTTTCCAATTTGCTGGAATGTTTTTATTTTTCTCTTTTTTCCTCTGTTCCTCATAAGAGCTGGCTCTCTGGGTAGGGGATCAATTGTGACACATAGGAGACACTGGCACAGGACTGCCCAGCATGCACACCCTCATCAAAGAAGATACAGGACTGCAATAGATCAAAGGAAATGTGAGAAGTGCAAATTTAGATACATCTCCACTCCAAACGTTCACATGGACTATTTGTGCCCAGCCTGTGTTAGAGCCTTTCTAAGCTCGTATTAGTCTGGTCATAGCCAGACACCATGTAACTTCACCCCAACATAGTAATGTCATATTGGTCTTCTTTGAGAAGGAAAGACAACAACCAATCACAGGAAAAAAGTGACACAAAACAATATATTGATCACACAAAATTAATATATCCATTCCATATTCATTAAACAAGCAACTGTTAAGGTCCTGGAGGAACAGAGAGAAAGATGGGGAAAGGGTATTTATTAAGCAATTACTATGTGCTAAACTCTATCTTAAGGGTTTGGATATTGATAAGGTACAGAACATCCATAGGAGAGCTACAGAGATTCATAGAGGATGCATACACCTTTAATTAAAGGCTTCAGGTTCTAGACATATGAGCTTTGGATAAAAAGACTAGAGATGTTTAGGCTGGAGAAGAGAAAACTTGGAGAATGGGGTAAAGAGAAGAGATAAGGACATGATAACTGTCTTCACAAATCTAAAAGATTGTCTTTTGAAGAAAGGTATTGCTTTGCTTGGCCTCAAAGGCGAGGACTTGGAAATAAGAAACTGAAAAGAGGAAAAATCTCCTAAGGGAACTATCTAAAAGTTGCTTTCATGAGTTTCCCATGATTTCAAGCCTAACCAAAATCCCAATGGCTAGGAATATGATCGTTTTGATATGGGGTTAAGACAAAAGTTGCATAGTCCCATGTTCCCTTCCAATTAAAAAAACTCAAATTCTCTACTTCTTTGTTTTCCCAGTAAAATGGGCACCATGGAAGCTTAGACTTAGAGAGATTGTCCTGATTTTTAGGGGGGTTGCTGATTTGGGCATTATGGAGATAGTGAGAAATACTCAGAACAAATAAAATTAAATGTATATAAAGTGATGAAAATGGATTGAACAAGCTGCCCAAAGCCACTAAAAGTTAATAGACAATTGCTCAGATTTGGTATGAGTTTTTTAATGGGTATTACTTGGATTAATACTTCATATGGAGTAATAAGCTATTGCTTAGTTTGCCAAAAATGTATATGCCAATTAATTTTTTTCTTTCCATTAATTTATAGTTATAGATAACGACAAATAATGACACGGAGTTGCATTTCCTGATGTGAAACTAAATCAAAACTTTTTTTATACTTATGGAATTTGCATTTTTCTTAATTGCATTTGTAACTAGAAACCTTTCCTTATGGATGAAGTTTTAGGAAGACATATGTGCATGTGAATCAAATGTATAAAAGGCAATCCTGAAGATATTTACTTCATTACAGGAGAAGGTATGTCTAAGTGGATTTTTTTTAATTGCAAACAGGAAGAAAAGTTTCTTAGCTCTTATGTTTAGGGAAGTGGAAGTCGTTTCAATTTAAAAATTGTGATTATAAATTATGCCTGTGCACTGTAAGTAATGTGCCCAGGAAAGTAATTGTCTCTACAAATATAACCTACTATATCCCCAAAGATATAAAAAAGGACAAAGACCCGTACATACAAAAATACTTCTACCAGCACTTTTTGTGATAGTAGAGAACTAGAAATAAATGGAGTTTAAATCAGTTGGGGCATGCCTGAACAAAATATGTCACACTAATGTAATATAATATTACTGTTCCATAAGAAATTATGAAAGGTATAATTTCAGAGAAACTTGGAAGAGCTGGAAGAGACAAGGCTTGTAAGATCTGATGCAAAATGAGTACAATTCATACAGTAACACCAGTCTAGCAAAGAAAAACAGAAAGAAAGAAAGAAAGAAAGAAAGAAAGAAAGAAAGAAAGAAAGAAAGAAAGAAAGAAAGAAAGGAAGGAAGGAAGGAAGGAAGGAAGGAAGGAAGGAAGGAAGGAAGGA
>CM053622.1:605021709-605070397 GCA_028646595.1 Phalanger gymnotis
GGGAGGGAGGGAGGGAGGGAGGAAGGAAGGAAGGAAGGAAGGAAGGAAGGAAGGAAGGAAGGAAGGAAGGAAGGAAGGAAGGAAGGAAGGAAGGAAGGAAGGAAGGAAGGAAGGAAGGAAGGAAGGAAGGAAGAAAGAATTCTGATCAATGGAATAACCAATGAAAATTCCAGAGGACTGATGAGAAAGTGTAGTATCCATCTTCTGACAATGGACTGATGGTAACAATGTACTGAATGAGACATGCATTTTTAGACATGACAAATGTATAGATTTGGTTCTGCTTGGCTATGTTTATTGGTGACAAAGGAAAACACTATTTAAAAAATCAAAAGCTAACCTAATTCTTAAGCAGTAGAATTCATCTACCACCATCTCCCCTGACCTTCCCCATAGTGTTTTAGAAATAATATTATGGCCTGTGAATTAAGTAAAAATTATATAATAAACATATTGCTTCAAATTGTTGTCAGTATGTAAATGCATACATGTGATATACCACATAGACAATAAGGGAAATCTATTTGGAGTAATTCAGTAGTCAACATCTAGTATATAACAATATATCTAATATGTCACACTACACTTATTCTGTGACTTTTTTTTTACTTTAAAGAGCATTCCAAGTCTAAGTGAAGTCAGATATGATCTTTTCTTTTTCCAAATAAATGTTTCACTCACAGTTAATGGGCTACCTTTAAATATTGGGAATTTATTCCACTGCTACTAAGTAAGCCTTGTGCTTTCTAAAAAAGGAATCAACAAAGCCTCCATGGGTGATGTGGTTCTTCAGTGTTGTGTGTTACTCCTTCCTCTGCTGAATGAACTGTTAAAAGACCAAGAAGGCTGTCACATACAGAGCAATCCCAGGAAACAAAGAGCTCCAAGCCAAGGGTGTGTCCAATGGTACTGGCATGGAATGACAAACCCCCCTTCATGGAAAATCTCATCACCCATCTGAGATATCACATCACGGTGGCAGCTCTCCAGGGGCAGAATGAGCTCCACCTGTTTGCAATGTGTTTAGCTATTAATATTTATATAGTAATTCAAGAGAGTTTTTTTTAAATGACAAAATGCACCAAATTGTATCATTTGGGGTATTTTCAACCCAGCTTTCTCAAAGAGGCAGAGTACCAGAGAACTGCTTGAATATCCGCTCCTCTGCAAAAGATGCGTTTTGTGATTTTTAAGTTGGCAGGTTGAGGTTAAAAAAAAAGAAATAATATCTCTTCCATTGTTAAGCCAATGGTGATCATTAAAAAATATTTCAACTATTTCTTCTCCTTAGTAATTGTACTTCTAGTCAATAAAAGACTATAGAGTATAGAAAAGACAATAGAAATTCTTAAAAACAGGCAAATCCTAAGAAGTCTGAAGTATTAATAAGATTCACCAACCTCCCAACTTCCTATGTCACAAATACCTTCTATTAAATACAAGAACATAAGGAAATGGCACAGTTCATCAGACCATTTATCTGTCAATTGTGATTGTTACATTAAAGCAGGTTGTGTAAAAAACAGGTTGGATCTCTCTCAGAGCAACTTCAGGAGGCAAGGCTTTGCTAAAGATGGATCTATATTATCTGTTGATTTTCCAAAACCTTTCTTTAACCCATATATAATTTTAGCCTGTGTTTCATTTTCAGGTAATAAACTACATAATTCAATTATTGCGTAAAATTTTATTTTCTCATATTTGTCCTGAAAGATTCTCCTTCAATATTCAAGCAGAGTGACGGAGGCACTATGTGATGTGGTAGAAAGTACCTCGGAGTCAGGTGAATGGGATGCTCCATATGGTCTGGTTCCTAACTGGCTGTGTGATCTTGGGCAAAAAACCACTTCTCTGGGTTTGAGGTCTCTAATCTGGATTAAGTGATTTGTATTGTCTCTTACAGCTTTAAATTTTCAAGCGTTTCTTGTTCTAAATATTCAGGGATTTTGGAGCAAACTGATGTCTTTTTTGCATTTTTTGTCATGGTTTTGTGGGCTTTAATCACATCTTTTCAGATGGAAGTTGTAATATTTTAGACAATCCTGAAACAAAAATCTATCATCTTTAGTCATTCTTGAATTCTTTTCTGAGATGCAATTGATAGAACTGCCCAGAATATACTAGGTTAGAATACACTATTTTTTGTACAACTCCATAATAGGAATATTCTATTCATTCCATTTGACATTTATTGCACTTAAATTACCTAATGTAAAAAATAAATAAATCCATATGACCATTAAAAAAGAAACAAAATAAACAATGATGTTTTTGTCATTTTGGAATTGTCTGTTCTGGTCAGTGTTACTATTGAATGACATAGAATAATTTTATACATGCTATTGAATAAATGTTTTCAAATATGAGGAAGAGGGAGGAAGAAAAGGAAGGGGAAAGGGAAAGAAGGAGAAAGTGACAGAGAACATAGGAATTAAATTTTATATGGCAAAGATTACAAGTGTATTGTACTTATAGTGTACTTGCTAGAATCCTAGAAAGGGACTCATTTAATATTCACAGTAGTTACGAGCAAGCAGGATAGAAAATAAAGCTCAGAGAGGTTGTGATTTCTATTAGGTCACACAGCCAGAAGGTAAAGCCAGGAACCTGAATCTCAGAGCTCTTATCTCTTCACTCTGAATAAATAAAAGTATCTTATTCAGGATATTGACAATCTCAGATAATACTTAGGATGAAAGCAATAATTGAACTAATTCCCACCAAGATAAAAATAACTATTATCTGAAATATTTTTACCTGTTGATGCTTTTACTTTTAAGTGAGTAGCCATCATTTTTGGACAGGATGCTGCAGTATCAGGGACTTTAAGTGACCAGCAAAGTAATTACCCACTCTATTTTCATGCAAGGATGTCCCTACCCAAACATTCAGTTTAATTACTATATTGCTACTGGAAGCTATACTGAGTGGTTTGTCATTAATAACTGGTATTAAGAAGTAAATACAGGGACAACATTTTAACAAATCTCTATCCTAGGAATGCTATTGTTCTGACATTTGGGATATATATTGGCTATTTAAATCTGTCAGATGATAGATACTTTTCAAATGAGTATCATTACACAGCTTTCAGGCATCCCCAACCTCTGTGCCCAGAGTTAGGATTGGTTCTCACATCTAACTCTACTGCCCCAATCTCTCTGCTGACCTCCAATCTCACATCTCCAACTTCCTTTCAGACATCTCAAACTGGATGTCCAATAGACATCTTAAACTTATTATTGCCAAATGGAACTCATTATCTTTCCTTCTAAACTTTTTCCCCTTCCTGCCTTCCATATTTCTATAGAAGACAACACCATACTCCCAGTCCCTCAGGCTCCCAGTCTAGGAGTAGTGCTTGATTCCTCACTCTTACCCCCCTATCCAAGCCATTGCCAAGGTCTGTCAATTTTACCTTTACAACATCTCTGGAATATGTACCTTTGTCTCCTTTGAAACTACTACCACACTATTGCAGATCCTCATCTCAGGCCTTGATTACTGCAACAGCTTGCTGGTGGATCAACTTGCCTCAAGTCTCTCCCCACTCCAATACATCCTCCATTCAGCCACCAAAGTGATTTTCCCAAAATGCAGATCTGATCATGTCACATACTGTGCCCTACTTAATAAACTCCAGTGGCTCCCTATTACTTCCAGGAACTCGTACAAAACTCTGGCAATCAAAGACCTTCAGAATCTATCCCCTTCCTATCTTTCTAGTCTTCTTTTATCTTCCTCCCTGCCATATACTCTTTGAACTAGTGAAACATCTCCTATCTCTTCCGTAAATGAGATGCTCTATCCATCTCTCAGCTCTGGAGATTTTCTCTGGCTGTCCTCTAAGCATGAGATGTTTTCCCTCTTCAACTCCACCTACTCCCTAGCTTCCTTCAAGTCTCAGCTAAAATTTCATTTTCTACAGGAAGCCTTTCCTAACCTTATTTCTCTACAGGTTATTTGCATATGTTTGTTTGGTTGTTGTCTCCCCCGTTAGATTGTCGGTTCCTTGAGGACAAAGGCTATTTTCACCTCTTTTTTGTATCCCTAGCTTTTAGCAAAGTGCCTGGCACATAGTAGGTGCTAATAAATGTTTAATTGATTTGTTGGTTCCAGGATCTCTGTGGATTCTAGAAACTCAAGGTATTCTTTCAGGTTACTACACCCAGTCTGTAGCACCATTGAGAACATTGGTGAATTGGGAGTTAAGATAGGTTCTTTGTCAGCAGTAAAAAAAAAAAAACAAACCTGATATTTATCAGTGATTAATGACCTAAACTAAAGATATCAAACCCCTATGACCCAATCTGCAATGTTTGCATTTCCCGAAGTGTGTATCAACCAATAAAATTTTATTAAGCACTTACTATGTGCATTTATCCCTTAGTCCAATTTGTTCAGTTGACTATATAATTACATTACAAAAGTTTTGTGAAAGCAAAAATTTAGAGACAGTTAAGGTCTATAAGGGGATTGCATTGGTATGGGGAACCTCTGAATGAGGACACCACCCCCATATAAGTAGACAGCTTTTTCTGCAACTTATAGTTTTAGAGCCACCTAGAGCACTGAATGGCTAAGAGACTAGCTCAAGGTCACAGTGTATATGTAAAAGAGATGAGACTTAAACCTAGGTCTTCCTAAATCTGTGACCTGCCCTCTATCCACTACACCAGGCTTATTTGAGTGCTATAAACTTGAAGCATGTAGTGAAACTTGAATTGGAATCCATTGCCCTAAAAGATACATGATTTTTAATTCTTTCCCCTTCCTGCCTGGGGAATAATGTGAGTATTTGGGCTGCTGGTCTGGGTTAGAGCTACCTTGATAATTATGGAAGGTAAGTAAATAGACTGCTCCCTAGTCCTGGCCCCAGGTCTTTGACTGTCCAGAAGCATAGATAGGTCCTTCTCCACCAAACCATGATTCCTAGCAACTACAACTAGCCTAGATCCGAGGCCTCATTCTCTGAGCCCCTACTTGGGGGAGAAAGTAAAAGTACAATCAACCACCACTCTTCTAGTCACCCAGGTTCCTAGCCCAGGAGAAATCCTTAAATCCTCATTCTCCATCAGTTGCCTAATCCTGTTGATATTATTACCTCCTCGACATGTCTCATATTCTTTTCTTTCTATTCCAAAGGTCAGAACTTTAATTTAAGCCATCATCACCTCTTTCCCATTCTGTTGCAATAGCTTACTTATTAATTTGTCTGTATGCAGTCAATTCTCTCTCTAATCCATCCTTCACATTTCTGCCCAACTGATATCCTTAAAGCACAAATCTGACCATTTCCCTCCCCTGATTAAGAAACTTCAGTGTAATCTAGAATCAAAACAAAACAAAACTTACCTGTTTGCCTTCACAATTGGGATCTTACCTCTATTAACAGAATAATTACATATTACTCCCTTCAAGCAGACTATATTCTAGCCACACTATGGTATTTGCTCCTCACCTCAATTCTTGAAACCCCCAGGACCCTTTAAAGCACATGACACAGCACCTGGCACACAGTAGGTAGTAAATAAATGCCCCGCCCCCCAAGCTTCAGTAAAGTCCTATCTCCCCGAAGAAACTTTTTCTAATCTTAGAAATTGTTATGTACCCTCATCAATCAATCGATCATATATTTAAGTGGCAGCTGTGTGCTAGACATTGCTAGATGCTGGAGATACAATGCAATAATCCTTATAAAGAGAGAACACTCCAGTGGGGAAAAAAAGTATATAAGTATAAATAGTATATATGTACGTATTATATATATATATATGTATACACACATATGTACATATGCCATATAAATATGCATGTATGTGTGCTCACACCATTTATGAAAGCAGTTAGTGGCTCAGTGGATAGAGGATTGGGCCTGGAGTCAGGAAGACCTAGGTTCAAATCCAGCCTCAGATACTTCCTAGCTGTGTGACCCTGGGCCTGTCACTTAACTTCTGATTGCCTGACAAAAGGGATCCACTGGAAAAGGAAATGGTAAATCATTCCAATATCTTTACCCAAAACACCTGAAATGGCATCACAAAGAACTGGACATGACTGAAACAACTGACCAACAACATAATACTGCATATAAATATATATAGAATAAATATAAAAAAGAATAAATGTAAATCAAGAGGGAATCACTAAAAGACAGTTTGAGAGGAAAAGGACTAGAACTTGAAGGGATCAACAAAGGCCAAACGCAGGAGATGAGTCTTAAGCTTAGAAGGAAGAGAGAGATTCTATGAAATTGAGGTGAGGAGCTAGTTCTTTCCAAAAATGGGTTACCACCAGAGAGAAAGCAAGGAGACAGGTAACAGAGAGAATGTGTGAGGAATAGAGAAAGCTCAATTTGGTTGGATTGCCAAGTGTGAGAATGGAAATAGTACGCAAAAAGCCTAGACAGTTATGTCGGGTCAAAATTGCAAAAGGATTTAAGTGCACCATTTCTACATTTCACTTTTGCTTTGATTTTGTGCGTACACACACACATACACACACACATCCTTCCCCAAGGCCCATTCAAAGTAAAATGTCAGTTATTGAAGGCAGGGGCTGTCTCTATTATCTGTGCATACCCCCATCATCCAACAGGATGATGACACAAAGGGCCTGATATAAAGTAGGCATTAAATAAATGCAATCTTTTCTAGGAATCACAACCATTCACTTGTTGTGCTTCATGTCATTAGGTTGAAGAGAACAGAAAGTATCTGTCAACATCAATTGCTCCCCTCTGATACATATTCCCAGGAAAACAAATAAAAGAAAATGGAAGGAAGAAAGGAAGGAAGGAAGGAAGGGAGGAAGGAAGGAAGGAAGGAAGGAAGGAAGGAAGGAAGGAAGGAAGGAAGGAAGGAAGGAAGGAAGGAAGGAAGGAAGAAAGGAAGGAAGGAAGGAAGGAAGGAAAGAAGAAAGGAAGGAAGGAAGCAATCAAGCAAGCAAGGAAGATGAATTCTGAAAGCAGGCTCCCCATGAAATAGCCACTTTATCTATACCAACTATATTTGAGAACTGTAGAAAAGAGAACTTTTCTTTCTTAAAGATGAATCTTATACAATAGGGTCGACTGGAAATATTTAAGACATAATTGTTTTTAAAGGCTCATTGTGGCATGTATGGTCTCTTCTTATGCCATTTTTTAAAACTGCTATGAGGATTTTCTTGTCATAAAAAAGAAAAATTCAGGGTCAGAGGTACTATCAATAACTGGTAAAAGCAGGCACACAAACAAAAAGCAAATCTCAAAGCAAATCTTCAAATCTTGGAGATTTGAAGATGCTTACTAACCTCACATAGACTACAAATACTATGGCAACCCATACAGAGTCTTTGACTTGCCAGTTCTTTTGTACTAACCCACACTTTTATTGAATCTCTTGCTCCTGTTTAAGAACACTCTAAAATTCATATTTAATGTTCTGATTAATGAGCGTAAACAATGCTTTTAAGATTTTTTTACCTGTGTATAATCAAGCCATCTAGTCACCAGTAACTGCAAATGTCACAGATTTCAATGGTCTCTTTGGGACTTTTAATCTGTTTGCTTTTATAAAGAAGGTGATTTTATTTTTACATTAAGGAAGCATTAACATCATTAAATGGGCTCCCACTTTATGATAACTGCAAATGTCACATTGATCCAGAAAGATAAGGAAATGTGCTCATCTTTGGAACAATATCCAAGGCATGAGCAGGCAACCCACACTATTTGCATTAAAAAACAAATTGTATAAATGCAGAAGATTGATGTGCCATCTGTTCATGTCCTTCACTTTCCTGGCTCTTCTGTGTTGAGATATTTTTATGGAATAGTTACGTTTATTATTTTGAAAATGAGCCACAGGTTAAAAAAGTTTACGATGGGTAATATAACTCAAAGCTATCCATTGACTGTATTTCAGGTATTAAAGCTTGCATTATGTGAAGTTGCATGCTATCAAATGCACTGTGCTGTAGTTTATGTGGTCTGAAAATTCAGGCTGAGGTAAAACGTATTAAAAAGCAAGGACAAGTTTTTAGGAACACTTCCAAAATGTCTCGCAAGGATGCTTCATGGTGAGGAGGAGAGAATATGAAAGAAAAGCCTAGTGATTTTGAAACCCACCAGCATTAGATGTGGAATTGCTTTGTCACTCCTAAGGAAAACAATTGGGGAGAAACAGAGTAAATAAATGTCATCTCTAGGCACACAATGAGTTTTCAATAATTCACTGAGGCACAATTTTTTTCTTTCTGTTTTTCAGCTCAATGAGCTATAGATTGTAGTGAAATCCACAAACTACTTAACCCAGATTGTGAGAGAAGCCTGTTACTTTCTTTCTGCCTTCTTATACTTCATAGTGTAGATACCATATTGTCTTTTTCCCTCTAAATGTGAAATTAGCCCCCAGATTCTTAACATGCGTGAAATCAAAGGTGAAATATATTAGTATGTGATACTTTCAAACTGGAACTAACAGGAGAGTCATTCCACAGAGAGAGATTTTCATTTCTAATCGCCCTCTGGTGGCTACATGAGTTTACCTGCTGGTTTACCTGTGATAGCTATCTGGGGACGGATTTTCTAAAATGGAATCCCAAATCACATAAGCCTCCACTCGTAGATGAAAATTTCACATTTACATGGAGTTTATATGACAAGTAGTGTTTTGTTCACATCAAAACTGACATCAGTTTGGTGCAGAAGAAGGATTTACAAAGTGAAAGAATCCTCCTGAATTATGCCCTCAACATACTTTTCATGCATGAGTTTTGGTTAGGAAAGCAATGACAAAATAATAGGGATTAAGAGAATTTAAAGAGTAAACTCAGATTAATCGCATAGCCCTTTATTTGGCACAAATACTCAAGAGCCTAAAAAGCATTAGTAATACCACAACCAATCAAAAGAGAGCTCATTTCCAGCATCCCAAACCACATCTTACTATACATAACTAGTTTATAAAAGGTTACAGTGGTTGACAAAAGTGGTAAATAGGATTACATAAAAACCTGTTGAACCCATGGATGGTATACATTAACTCAAACACTCTATACCAATCATTGACCCCAAAAATCCCTCCAATGGTTAAATTCATTTTAATGATTTCTATTTTTTTATTATTCTCCCTTATTTCTTCAATCATGATTTCCTTTGAGTCCATATTTGAACATGAGAGAGTAAAAATATCATAAACTGTGAAATTCAGCATGATATTAATTATCATTTTGATGGCAGGGGAGGCCAGGAACTTTTGGGGCTCCTCTCTGATACCTATAGGCTCACTAGATGTAAACCAAACTTCTGACTGTAGGGGGAATGATCAAAAATAGTTGAAAAGATTGTATTGACAAAAGAAGGGATATTCTTTTTGTTACTGTTTGTTTCAGAAGGGATATTCTTAAAGAGAAAGAGTAATTGGCAGTGACAGGCAGGAAGAAGAAAGAAAGATAAAGAGAAATAGTAGGAAAAAATACTAACAAATCAAAATACTAAATAAAAAAGCTAAATTTTAGACTGACTTCCTTATCAGGTTAAAGTTTTGCATTAACTACAAAAGACTAAAGTAACTCAAGGCAAAGTCCATGATGAAAAACAAATCTAAATACCATGAATTATAAAAAAAAATCAATTATATATTTCAATTTCTATTTGGCAACTGCACTTCTTCTTCCTTCTCCACATTGGAAGTTTCTTTTCATTTAAGCTTAGACAACAAATTGGTCATCCAATGACTCCCAGACAGGGGTGGGGGATGGGGAGGAATCAAGTAGATCAAATGAGAAACACGATATGGAAAACATTAGTAAAATGCAGGCTCTACTTATTGCAGCACATAAGTGACCTTCATATTGTATATGGAAGAATAAAATGCTGTAACATAATCTACAGCAACATTTCAGAGAGGTCAAAGAAAATTCTTGGGAATCCATAGTAACTCAGAGAAGGAATCTAGACTCCATGCCTAAATGCAACAATGGTTGATAGAATTTTATAATTATTTAAAATTGAAAAGGAGCAGTAAGACAAAACCATTTATCTCCCTTTCAAAAATCAGAAATAAGATGATAATTGTGAAATCACAAATTGCTCAGCGGAAAAGGCTGGAAGTGACTCTTTTGGCTCCTTCTCTTTTATCTCCTTGCACAATTCCAAGAGGCAAAATTTGCCTTTCTCTAACTGTATGAAATGCTGTTTATAAAATAATTCCAAATGGATTCCCATCTTGGTACATCAGCAGCCTCTAGCTCAGGATTTATCATTTTCCCATGAGAAGGCATATATAGGACGTTAGGGACCCACAAAAGAAATATGATCAGGACAAATGCAGTTTATGTATGTCCTTACAGAAGACGTAGACCTCTTATGTCTCCACTTCCCAACACAATGTACATGTTTATGTAGCATCCAGAATACCAAAAGCTCAGCTTATTGAAATCTTATATAGTGCTCTTTTTCTTTTCCTTTCAAAAAGTGATCTTTGTCTTAGCTTTCTGGTGTTTTCCTTTAAATATGGCATTATAAATATGTATGGCATATTTATTATACATGTATAAAATTAAACTTTGAGGCTTCCATAATCTACTTGACTGCTCTCTGTTCGCTCACTTAGAATCACAGATTCTTAAATATATTTCTTTGAGTACATTTGTTTAGAGATGTGTAGATTTTTGAAGAATTTTAAGGGAGTTCCATGGTTTATCGTATCTTCTCAATTATGATTTTTTTTTGCACATGTTTTTAATGTTGCTCTTCTCTCTTCACTTTCTTAAAGGTATTCGATCCACTGGCATGAGGAAGGAACTGCCTGCCGCTCTTCTGATCAGAAATCACAACCATGAGTGGTGCGTGGCCAAAATTTGCACTGTAAACAAAGAAATATTTCACTAATAAAGATATTTAAAGCTTGAGTAAGGTGCATTTTGATTATTTCCTCTGAATGCCCTCTTTATAAGAGAAGATGACCTTGAGTCCAGTAGAAAACTATTCTAAACAGACTGGTTTTCATTTTCCTTTCAGAATATCAGTCTGTAAATAACCTGGCTGGGTTTTGTCACAGGAAAAATAAAAAATAAAATAAAATGAAAAGGGGACATGAATGCCTGTCTTAAAGGAACAAGAAGAAAATTCTATCTCAATTTTATGCATTATTTTGTGGGAAACTTCATCAGCTTTGCTCGGAGATGGCTAAAGTCTGATATTTCTTTCTCTTTCTCTTTTTATTTTTGGTAAGGGAAACCTCTCATTTACCCAAAATTTAAACCATCACGCTCATTTCGTGCATTAAACTCAACAAAATTAAAACAGTTTAGTGTGGAGAAAAGTTATATATTGAAAGTATTGTTAAGCTTTTCCTATGTTGTTTATGCAATAGAAAATGTTTGCATATTCCATTTGTCACAGACAAGAAATATGAGGTATCAGATGAACTGGTATTACCTCAAATAAAATTTACAAAAGCACGACTATATTTGACCAATACTAACAAGCTCTAAAATTATTTTGATTTTTTTTCTAAGTTGGATTTTTGGAACTTTGTCAACATTGTGATGAAAAACATTGATTAAATGTCTATCTGTAAGTGGTAGTATCCTAAGGAAAGAAACTTAAGTGGACACAGGCCATGCCCTAGGAGTTTATAATCTAAGACATAATATAAATATGGGACATTAAGAGAATATTCATGTTTACCTATGAAGTAGATAGAGCTAAAGTTTTTTTGTTTGTTTGGTTGGTTGGTTGGTGGTTATTTTTTTAAATCAAAATCATGCTTGTCACTATGTTTTAGGAAAATAATAATGACATGAGACTTTTGGCTTCATAGTAACTAAAAGTCTTTAAAAGCTGTTGTTATAGTCCTGAATCCCAATACTGACCTCCTTTCCTTTCCCAAATTCCTAAATAAAATGCATAAACAAAACTGATCAGTTCCAATGGAGATATTAGGAATTCCCTTCTTCCAAGTACACACAATCCCAAAAGACTGAAAAGTTGTTTTTTTTAATCTAAAAATTAAGGAAGTATTTAGTTTATCTGCCCAATAGAGAATAAGTATTTTAGCTAAACTGACCAATGGTTTGGCTGAAATAACTGACCAGTTTGGAAACACATAGAAACAACTCAAACCTGTACTGGAGCTTTTTTCACTATTTCCAAGGACAATTAAAGCATATTAGAGGAAGGATATAAAGTAATCTTCATTATTTTCTTTTCTCTACATATTAAGTGTTTTATATGGAAATTTACTCACTGGTATGTCAGTCTGGCTGCTTTTCCACACACTAGTCTTTATTTAAAAAAAAGGTAAAGAAGAAAAGAAACTAGGTACTGAGATGAAATGTATTATAAAACTGCTACATTCCTTTTACATCTATATCACTTTTATTATATCTCTTTCACATAGATTATAAAATGTGTCCACATATTTTTCAATAAGAGAGGTGCCATATGAATTTAACTTGATTAATGTGGCATCCACCATATTCATCAATAAAGTGGCAACTGTCATTCTACTTTTCAAAGTAAAACAAAGTATTTTTAAAAATTAAAACAGATTTGTTGAGGGGGTGATGGGAGGAATATTTCTCATTGAAGTTTACGCTGGCAGATAATATTCTTTTCTCAACTTTAGAGAAACAAACTTCTTCCCAAGTATTTTGAGTGGAAACCTCTTTAAATTGTTTCTTTTCAGTTTGTTAATGAATTGTCATGTCCTTTTAGATTAGAATTGTTTTTTTAAAAAAATAAGTAATTAGCTAACCAAGAGATACAGAATGGTGAGATTTAGACTTTGGGGAGCAAATAAAGCATTGGGAAGTTCCTTATAATGAAAGCAAATTGAAGTTCCCTTATTTTTCAGAGCATATGACTTCCTTGGTATTGTCCTTCTTAAACCAAGGACATCTTCAAAACATCTTGCATTATCCCTTGGAGGTGTCTTTTCCTTTTAAAAAGGACACAGATATATCTTCCTACTGATTAAGTATCAGAGTTCTGCTAGGAATTATATAGAATATAAAATTAGATGTTGTCCCTGCCCAGTGGGCTCACAATATCTCTACAATTTGCTGTAAAATATGTCTACATATTGTATAACAGATGCACTTCAAGTGCTAAATGTCTGGAGATAAATCTATTATTGACTTCATCCTCTCAACCTTTCCAATTTCCTTCATCATTTTGTCAGCTCTCTTTCTCTGCATTCCAGAGGCAGACTAGTAATGCCCAAGGTTGTGCTGGGGTGCCAGGGTCCAAACTAAATGATAACAGATTGTTTATGTGTCACAGTAATGTGTGCATCCCCATGAATATTCCCTCCCCCCAGCTAATCCTTTAAAGTACAATCCATAAGATAAACTATATGTATATATGTGTGTATACACACATACGTATACATGTATATGTATACCCACACATACATATACCTGTGTGTGTGCGTATATATATATGTATATATACATATATATATACGCACACACACATACATATGTATTTAACATATATATCACAATCTGGTCAGCATCCCTGACCTTAATTTCTGTGCTTTAATTAGAAGATATCAACTTCAGCAAGTGACCCAACATTTTGTGATTATATATCTTTTAAATCGTGTCAAGATACACTGACTACATATCTTTTTTCTTTCTTAAAATCAAGTTAAAATATGAAGAGTTTTGTTTTTTAGGGAAGAGAACTGATTGTTTTATATCTTCTTTTCATCTTAATTAAGTTTGAAAGGATATTTGACAAATAGTATCCCTAAATGATAACAGGGCATCTGACTAGATACTACCAATGCACTGAATATGTACCAGTCCTTAAACTACTTGTCTTTTGCTGCTAAATTTAAAAGTAATATAATTGTTCAGTTGTTGCAGTCATTTGTTACTCTTTATGACACTAGTTGGGGTTTTCTTAGCAAAGATAATGGAGAAGTTTGCCATTTCCTTTTCCAGCTAATTTATAGATGAGGAAACTGAGGCAAACAGGGTTAAATTATTTGTCCAGGGTCACAAAACTAGTAAGTGTCTAAGGCCAGATTTGAGCTTGGGAAGCTAAATTTTCTTAACTCTAGGCCAGGAACTCTATCTATTGTGCCAACTAGCTGGTTTTATTGTTGTTTTTGTATTTGTGACAAAATGATTCCCATGGATATTCATCTTAGACCTGCTTCGATTCCAACTTGTACTGGTCCACTCATCTAGAACTTCTTGTCCTGTGCTTGGCCATGTCCTCCATTAAATGCTCCATGTAATGTGCTTCCTCTAGTTCTCCTAACATCCAAGGAACACACAGGCTTCAGATGATGGGCATCAAATTCAGAATTTCAAGTTATTCCTTATTCTCACTGAAGGACTGGCTGTCCTTCTTTTCCAGCCAAATATGCTTCTGATCACATTTTTATGCCACTTCCCTTGTGCAATTTTCAGTTGATACTGGGATGCATTCTATTCATAGTCATCAGGGAGAAGGAAAGGGAATAAGTATTTGTTAAGTACCTATGATGTGCCAGGCACTGTACTAGGCACTTTACAAATATTATCCCTGGTGAGTCTCACAACAACACTATGAGTAGTTACTTTTAAGATTCTCATTTTATAGGTGAGGAATTTGAGGCAAACAGAGGTTAAGTGACTTGCCCGGGGTCATATAGCTCATAAGAGTCTGAGCCCTGATTTAAACTCAGGTCTTCTTGACTCCAAGCCAAACACTCTATTCCCTATATGACTTAGCTACCTATCATACTGTCAATAGATACTCCACTTTTTTATAATATAAATATATAGTTCATTAAGTCATTTACTATATGAAACTAAAGTGTATGCATATAATTCTAAGAGAAAATCATTAAATTTAAGTTTTTCTTCATTTGTAATACTTATTTGTTCATTTCATTGACATTAATATAGATTGCCCATGCGAGATTTGGGGCCTTTCATTTAGAAAGCATGAAATTTCCTTAGAATACAAACTCCTTAAGGAAGGGATTATTTCATTTTTGTCTTGACATCTCAGTTCCTTGTACCTTGTTTCTTAAGCTTAATTTTTATTTTGAGTTGAATTCTATAGAAATAGAAATAACTTTATAACATTTACAAAACAATAGACCAGAATTCCTAAAAATGTTCCAGGGGATGGATATGGGGGAGAGGAAGGTAGTTGGGTGTGAGAAGCAATATTTTATTTATCTGAAGTCATGCCACAAGGTTTAGAATAAGGTGTTGTAGAACTAATTGTAGTCTTCAACACAATGAAGAAACAAGTGAAGGGCAAGAGGTTAGGGAGTTGGCAGAGAAGATGTACCAACAGCCAAAATATTGAAGTTCAGGCATGAAGATCTGACAGATCTTGATGTTGAGATGTCCAGGATTCTTAGGGAAAAAAAAAAACTTCTCCTGAGCTAGATAGTAGCAAGAGAACTGGTTCATATAGGTAGATTCTTTAATCCTGGTTATTCAGAAGACTAATACATCAGAAGACTAATTAAAATAGCCTCATGATTAATGTTTCATTAATTATGAAGCCTGATTTAAACAATCATTATAGCAAAATTTCAGAGTAGAAACAAAATGAAAATAGATGAAAATCACTGATAACCAATCCAGGATTTCAGGTTTTAAAATGTTTACTAAATAAAACTAAATTATTTGTGTGAATGAATGCTTATGAGCATCTGTAGACATCTTATATGCACATATATATTCCATTTGGGACTTTACGGGGTAGTATTGCTAATTCATAACCTCATAAGTTATTTAGTTCTTACAATGTAATACTCCCAGGCAGTAGTTTTACTATATATCTATAAACTTCATTTTTCAGTTCAAAATCTCAGATGTTTCAATTTGCATTTAGCTACAAGTTGGCAAGGAGATTATCATCTCTGATCCAATTTTTTAAATGGAAAACTAATTTTGATTTATGGAGTGGCAAAAATATAAACATTTTAGATAAATCTTTTGCCAAATTCTAGATGAAAAATGGTGTTAACTGTTAAGTTTGGCCTTTTGAAGAATTATTTTTAACTGAATATGTCAATGTTTCTGCCCTATAATGTTTTCCTATGTAATATTCTGCAGTATTACCTTGTTCCATTTCTCAGTACATAACCTCTTTAAAATGAATGGGATAAGCTGAATAATAAAGAAAAAAGTTCTAGTCTTTACATCATTCATAATCATGTGTTAGCTATGTTGGGGGGGACTTGCTATCACATCAAAATAAACACAGAAATGAAACTTTGGAAATAAATAAATGACTTCCAATTACTTTCTTTTTAAATGTTCCACAATCTCAACAGTTTAGGTAACCTTTTTCACAGATGCAAATGAAATTCATTGATACTTTCTTCACCTGTGTGATTTTTATTCATGTACTTATGAAAGCTTTCCATAGATGATCTACTCAACACCGGATGATTTCCTCTATTTCTTTTAAAATTTTATGGACCTTCACAGGCAGGCTCCATCAGTTATAGGCAATATGCAGGCTCTTTCATTCCTTGGTTGTGTTTTTGTTTTTTTTTTTTCCCATTTTGAATGACTAGACCAACTTCAAGTGGCTCAGAGTTGGGTGACATCAGTACAATGTCCATCATGAACAGAAACATTTGGAGAACATCATTTAACAGTAAGTCTATATTTTATTTGGACTAGATTTTTTTCTTAAGGACAATGCCTTAAGCCCAAATCACTGTGTCTTTCATTGATTTGCCAACAATAGGTCCCAGGCAAACCCATGGGGTCAGTAATTGCTTTAGAGTAAATGTAAATAGCAATTGTTTCTGTTTTGGCCAGAAATCCTGAGGGTCTTCCCACTCACATACATATACATATGCATATACATATACACATACACATACATATACATATACATAAACAGACACACATACAGACACACATATGCATATACATACACACACCCCCATATGTTAGACTAATAAAAGAGGCCATTCTTTGCCTCATTTCTTACCTACACTTGATCATTGAATGGGCTATGCCTCAGCCAAACTGAGACTAGGAAAGATATTTGCTTAAACAGGCCATGGTCTCCCACCACATCCTGGGCTACCCTGATCTATATCTTGCCTGTGGACCCAGAATACTCCAGAGGAGAAAGTGAGGCTGGTTACTTTTCACCAATTTTAAATCATAGTATCACCTTCCTGATGTTATAGTCCTTTTTAAGAATAGAAGACAAGCAAAAATAATGTCAGTCATGAACAGGAACATCTGGAGAACATCATTTAACAGTAAATCTGTCTTCTATTTGGAGAGTACATTTAGGACCTAATCCTTGACATTAGTAAATACCTTTCATGAACATATGTCCCCTTGTTTTATACCTTGCTTGATTTTGATACTTACTGTATCATTAAACAAAGTTATCTCCATCATCACATCTGTTGTGATATCTTTATATAACTTCAAAACATGAGGAAAGGCTCCTGTGATTGATGATAATCCTTAAGGCTGGATTTTGATTAACTGAGCAAAATTCTTTCTTTTTACTTTCTGTTTTTCTTTCTACTTTCTTTCTCTTTCTCTTTAATTCTTTCTAAAATTAAAATCAAAAAAGCAAAACATATAGAAAATGTTTGGTTTTTAGCTAAATGGGATAATAGATAGCATATTCTCCTCAAAAATTTGAATATAGAAGTTTGAGCAATTGACTTTATCAAGAACCTGAAGTTAACAAAAACCAAACTTTCATGAGACACCTGGGTATCTCACCTTGAAGTGTTGATAATAAGGCTAAGCAAAGACTCTATTCCAGCTTATTCATAAACATATGTAGTAGAAGATAAAGAAGTAGTTAAATTCTCTAAAGAATCTTCTCAACTAATGCTACATATAAATCAATTTGTGTCTGAAATGCCCTTATATGACAAAATGGTAAAAAGAAAAAAAGTGTTGGAAAGTATAGATTGAGATACAGAAATGGAAGATTCCAAGGGTTTGTAGACTTTTCAGAAGGCTTCTCCTTTTTTTATGAGTGTTTTTTTTTCAAGAACGTAGTGAGAAGGCACTGCACATAATAGGCATTAAACAACAGTTTTAAAAGTCTTAACAAACAAGAAGTGACCAAGTACAAATAAGGGATTCATTATAGAAGCATTGGTTGGTTTGTAGCCAGACATATATTGGCTAGATCAAAGGTAAAATAAATTATGCAAGTAAGAGAGAAGACACAATTTCAAAATTTCCAGCACTCTCTATTTTAAAAGTTGTCAATTCCAAAAAATGGGAAATAGATAAAAGTAATAATTGATTGTTACCATTTACTTAACCTTTCTGGGAAAAAAAATTTCTTCATATGTAAAATGAAGGGGTTTTAGCAAACAATTTTTAAGGTCCTTCCAGCATTAAGGTCTATGATGCCAGGAGAAGTTCCATCAATTCGAAACAGTCACCACAACAATGTGGAAGAAAGTCTCAGAAACCACTTCAGTCAACAAACAATTGATTTCCTTGCCAAATAGAGAGATGTGGCAGCCAACAGTAACCCCAATTTAGAGTATAAGTTCATTTGGAAAACATTACTGAGTAGAATGACAGAAGATTATTAGCAGCTATGCCTCACAAAACAGTGAAAAGCAGTTGAGGGAAAATAGCCTGAAAAAATGAAAGAATGGATTAATTGTCTGGATAATTAATGCAGAAGTTGGTGGGAATTTGTTGATTCTTTCCAACCTATTTTTTTTCTTGAACTGTGAGCTCTGTGCCAAACTAAATAACAATGATGCATTCATATTTTCACATTCTATGCCAACAGTTTGGAACCCATCATTCCTGAGTAGTAACTGAAGCATTTCATATGGCCCGACTTGATGTTTCAAAATATGACTTTGACTTCCTGAAACTCTCAGGATTATATTGATGAAGAGAGTAATCTCTAAGTGGGATTACTGGCCAAAGCAATGGGGTATTAGCCTAGAGTGTAATTTTGATAACTTTGCCTAGTAGTACAAAATTATGAATATTTACATTAGTTGGTTATCAGAAAAAGTCTAACCCTTCCTCTACCATTAGTAATAATAACACACACTGAAAAAGTGTTTAAACCCTTTCTAAAGCCTTTCTCTCTCAACAGTCCTGTTGAGGTAGGTAAACTCATAGAGCTGTACAATCCAGAATATAAGAACCAGAAAAGACCCTGGAGATCATCTAAACCAATCTCCTTATTTTCCAAATAAGGAATCTGAAATCCAGAGATGTCGAGGGGTACCATGTCATAGTAATAATGACTTGGATATATCACTATAACATTTTGAAAGCATTTAGAACCATTAGGTGATTTGAGCCCCAAAATTACCTCATGAGGTAGATGCAGATATTATTCACATCCTCATTTTTTTTAAAGAACACATTTTTGGTTTTTTAGTTTCAAATTTTCTTCTTCCGTTTACCCCCGTTGCATCCAGTGAAAAGGCAAGAAAAAACAAAATCCATTACAAGCATGTATAGTCATGCAAAACAAATTCCATATCAGTAGTGTTTTAAAAAGAAAAGAGAGAAAGAGGGAAAAAGTATGCTTCAATCTGCTCTCTGAGTTGATCAGTTTTCTATCTGGAGGTGGAAACGCATGTTTCATCACAGGTCCTTTGGACACAACAACATTGTGCACCTAATCTGTTCCACTGATTTGTAGTAGGTCATTGTGTTGATCAGAGTTACAGTCTTTCAAAGTTGATAATTTTTAAAATATTGCTGTTACTATGTAAATTGTTCTCCTCATTCTGATCAATTAACTTTACATCAGTTCATACAAGTCTTCCCAGATATTTCTGAAAACTTCCCCTTCATCACTCCTTGTAGTAAAATAATATTCTATCACATTCATATATCATAACATGTTCAGCTATTCCACAATTGATGAGCATCCCCTTAGTTTCTAATTCTTCACCACTACAAAAGAGCTACTATAAATTTTTTAATTCATGAGTCTTTTTCCTCTTTCTTTAATCTCCTTGGGTTATAGCCCTAACTACTACAGTGTGTGTGTATGTATGGATATAGATACGGATATGGATATGGATATGTATGTTTGTGTATGTATATGCATATGTATGTAGGTGTATATACGCGTATATATACACACATATATGCATGTATATGTATATATGCGTATATGTATGTATGCATATACATATACGCATATATACATACACATGTACATATGCATACCTATGTATGTATGCAATTTTGTTGAGTCAAAAGGTATACACAATTTAATAGTCTTCAGGGTATAGGTCTAAATTGCTTTCAAAAATGATTAGACTAATTCACAACTCCACCAAAAGAGCAATTAGTGTGCCTGTTTTTCTACATCCTCTCTAACATTTGTCATTTTCTTTCCTGTTGTATTAGCCAATTTATGGGCATGAGGTGGTACCTCAGAGTTGTTTCAATTTCCATATTTCTAATTATAGAAATTTAGAGCATTTTTTAATATGGGTATTGAAGGCTTTGATTTCTTCCTCTGAAAATTGACTATTCATATCTTTTATGAATTGGGAAATAGCTTTTAGTTTTATAAATTTTCAGTTGCCCATATATTTAGGAAATGAGATCTTTCTTCAGTAGAGAAACTTGCCACAAATTTTTCCCCAATTTCTTTTTTTCTAATTTTAGCTGCAGTGATTTGGTTAGTAAATAACTTTTTAAATTTTATATGTTCAAAATTATCCATTTTTTTCTCCAGTGAAACTTTCTATCTCATTTCATCATGAATTCTTCCACTATACATAGATCTTACAAGTAATTCCTTCCCAGCTCCCCTAATTTGTTTATGGTATCACCTGTATGTTTAAATCGTGCACGTATTTTGAGCTTATCTTGCTATACAATGTGAAATGTTGGTCTATGACTAATTTTTGCCACACTACTTTGCAATTTTCCCAACAGCTTTTTTTCCCCAAAGTGACTTTTTGCCCTCACAGCTGGATTCTCTCATTTATCCAATACTAGGTTACTGTATTAATTAATTTCTATATGTTGCAGCTATGTTGAACAGTGGATAGAGTGCTGGGTCCAGAGTCAAGAAGACTTCTCTTCCTGAGTCTAAACACCACCTCAGATACTTAGTAGCTTTATGACCCTGTTTGCCTGAATTTTATCTCTGTAAAA
Organism: Phalanger gymnotis; assembly: GCA_028646595.1. Taxonomy (NCBI): domain Eukaryota; kingdom Metazoa; phylum Chordata; class Mammalia; order Diprotodontia; family Phalangeridae; genus Phalanger; species Phalanger gymnotis. Next base: position 605,042,824 of record CM053622.1, read on the forward strand.
TGAACTGGAGAAGGAAATGATAAACTACTCCAAAATCTTTGCCAAAAAAACCCCATAAGTGGTCTCGGACCAAAACCAACTAAACAACTACAACATCATGTACCTAATCTGTTCCACTGATCAATTTCTCTATTTCTAATGCAGCAACAAATTGTTTTGATAGAGTTATGCAATACAATTTGCTATCTGGTACTTCTAGGCCCCTTTTTTCTTTTATTTCTCTGTAAGTTAACTCTTCATTATTAGTATGGAAATAAATTAACTAATTTAGGAAGTATTATCATTTTGGTTATATTGGCCCAGCCTACTCATGAAAAAATAATATTTTTCTAATTATTCACATCTGGAGGGTGGAGCCAAGAAGGTGGTATGAAAATAGGGACTTGCTTGAGCTCTCCCCCAAATCCCTCCAAACACCTGTAAAAAAATGGCTCTAAACAAATTCTAGAGCTACAGAACCCATGAAATGACAGAGTGAAGCAAGTCTGCAGTCCAAGATGGCCTGGATGGTCACTGGGAAGGGTCTATCACACAGTGCTGGAAGCGGAGAGCAGACCAGCATGCACCAGGCCAGAGCAGATCAAGTGGAGCAGGCCTCAGGGCACTGAATCACTGGCAGCTGTGATGGTTTCCAGATTTCTCAACCCACAAATGCCAAAAACAACTTAGCAGGTAAGTGGGAAAACTATTGGACCTGGGTGAGAGAAGGGCGCAGTCCAGCCCCAAACCCGGGGCTGGGGAGGTGGCTGCAGCGGTGGCAGCAGCTGCTTCCAGAACTCCAGGCCCACATACAGCCAGAAGAGGTCATCAAAGTCAAAGATCCTACATCAAAAGCCTCCAAGAAAAGTACGAATTGGTCTCAGGCCATGGAAGAGCTCGAAAAGTATTTGGAAAATCAAATAGGAGAAGTAGAGGAAAAATTGGGAAGAGAAATGAGAGTGATGCAAGAAAATTGTAAAAAACACATCAACCACTTGCTGAAGGAGACCCAAAAATACTGAAGAAAATATCACCTTAAAAAATAGACTAACCCAAAGGGCAAAAGATCTTTTTATAGTTTTTTTTTCTTTCTCTGATGCATGCCCAAATCATTGATCTGCTCTTTATCTTTTTTTATCAATGTAAGCATTTATAGATATATATTTTCCCTTAAGTATCACTTTTGCTGAATTCTACAAATTTTGCTTTGTTGTCTCATTGTTGTCATTACCTTTAATACATTGTTGATTGTTTCTATGATTAATATATTTCTTGTTTATCTTACCTCCTATATTATAGAAAGGGAAACCAAGAATCAGAGAGTTTGTTGCTTACCTATTTCTACATAGCTAAGAAAGGGGAAGGAATATTTGAACCCTGATTTCAAGTCTTTCTTAACTCTAAGCAGAAGTGTAAGAGGAAAGGATCTAGAACATAACTATGAAATATTAGCATTGTAAAAATCAGGTATGGGTGTCACGATTGCATGTGATTGAGACCAATATTTTTTTTTCTGTGAAGTAAACTTTGAGGAAAGGGTTTTCCTAATATTTTGAAAATATACTGATAGTCATGTTGAAATTTTCCTTGATGTGGCTTACATACTAATGGATAAAATCTTTCATTATGGAGGGTAGGTAACTTTAAAAAAAAAGAACATTAGAAACCTAAAGTCACTAGAAACTCAGATTCAGGCAATGAAACTGAACTGAAATGAAATCTAGTTGACCTCTGGAAAACCAACTTAATGAAAGTAAGATAGAAAAATTAATTCTTAAGCATCTAATACACATGAAAGACTTTACTTGGTGCTGGAGATACAAAGATAAAATTAATCCCTTCAAAGGAGCATGTAGTCAATTTACTTCTCTGCTTCTTTAATCAACTCACTTCTTTCTTCTCCCAAAGGTCTATACTGGTTCTTCTTCTCTGTATTCTATCCCTTGATAATCTCATCAAACCCATGGACTTCAATATTATTTTATACAACCGACACCCAGATAGATCTCTTTTTCCAAATGCCTACTGAATATTTCTACATAAATATGTTGACATCTCATACTCACTATACATATATCTAGTAAACTGACTACTCTGTGAGGAAATAGATATGGAGATATCTCCATGTGGAAATAGGGGTGGTGGCTCCTGATACCATGATATTTCTGGGTTTGAAACCAGAGAATCATTTTTGATATCTCTCTCTTCCATTCATCCATATCCATTGACAAGTCCTAAATGTTCTGAATCAACAAGATGTATCTAATCTGTTATTTCATTTCTATTTGTACTGAAACCACTCTAGTTTAATTCTCTAAAACCATTCTACTAGAAGCCTCTTATTAATTTACTTGACTCTAGTTTCTTTCCCAACCAACCCATTCTAAAAACTTTTGCTAGAGTGAACTTCATAAATCACAACTCTAATCATTCCACTCTTCTGCAAAACAAACAAAACAAAACAAAACTTCACAATGGGGAGCCATTGGCCATAGGGGAAAAATTTAAAAATCTTTAGCATTTAAGATCATCCATAATCTATCCCTAACCTACTTTTCCAAACTTATCTAATGTTGCTGTTCCTCTTCCAGCACCCTTTTGCATTAGTCAAATGGAATGATTTTTCTCTTTTTAAAAATATTTTTGTGTTTATTTAATATTTTTAGTTTTCAGCATTGATTATCACAAGAGTTTGAATTACAAATTTTCTCCCCATTTCTAACCTACTCCCCACTCCATCTGCTTTTAAAACTTTGAGTTTCAAATTCTCTCCCCTCTTCTCTCCCAACCCACCTTTCCTAAGAAGGCAAGCAATTCAACGTAGGCCGCATGCGCATCATTATGTAAAACCCTTCCACAATACCTATGTTGTGAAAGACTAACTACATTTTGCTCCTTCCTAGCCTATCTGCCTTTGCTCAGTTTTCTCCCTTGACTCTGTCCCCTTTCAAAAGTGTTTGTTTTTGATTACATCCTACCCCCATCTGCCCTCCCTTCTATCTTCCTCCCTATTTTATCTCCTTCCCCCTTCTTTCCTGTGGGGTAAGATACCCAATTGAGTGTGCATGTTATTCCCTCCTCAGGTCAAATCCAATGAGAGCAAGATTGACTCATTCCCCCTCACCTATCCTCTCTTCCCTTCCAAAGAACTGCTTTTTCTTGCCACTTTTATGTGAGATAATTTACCCCAATCTATATCTCCCTTTCTCCCTCTCTCAATATATTCCTCTCTCATCCCTTAATTTGATTTTATTTTTTTGATAGCATCCCTTTATATTCAACTCATCCTGGGCCCTCTGTCTATACATATCTATCTATCTAGACATATATATATATATATATATATATATATATATATATATATATATAGACAGAGGGCACAGGGCTCAGAATTAATATATATATGTATATATATACACATATATATACATATATATATATATATGCTCAGTATATATATTCCCTTCAGCTACCCTAATATTGAGGTCTCATGAATTATATACATCATCTTTCCATGTAGCAATGTAAACAAAACAATTCCACTTTAGTAAGTCCCTTATGATTTCTCTTTCTTGTTTACCTTTTCATGCTTCTCTTGATTATTGTGTTTGAAAGTCAAATTTTCTATTCAGCTTTGGTCTTTTCACTGAGAAAGCTTGAAAGTCCTCTATTTTTTTTGAAAAGCCATATTTTGCCTTGGAGCATGATACTCGGTTTTGCTGGGTAGGTGATTCTTGGTTTTAATCCTAGCTTCATTGACCTCAGGAATATCATATTCCAAGCCCTTTGATACCTTAATGTAGAAGGTGCTAGATCTTGTGTTATTCTGATTGTGTTTCCAAAATACTCAAATTGTTTCTTTCTGGCTGCTTGTAGTCTTTTCTCCTTCACCCGGAAACTCTGGAACTTGGCAACAATGTTCCTAGGAGATTTCTTTTTGGGATCTATTTGAGGAGGTGATCGGTGGATACTTTCAATTTCTATGTTACCCTTTGGCTCTAGAATGTCAGGGCATTTCTCCTTGATAATTTCTTGAAAGATGATCTCTAGGCTTTTTTTTCTGATCATGGCTTTCAAGTAGTCCAATAATTTTTAAATTATTTCTCCTGGATCTATTTTCCAGGTCAGTGGTTTTTCCAATGAGATATTTCACATTGTCTTCCATTTTTCCATTCATTTGGTTCTGTTTTATAATATCTTGATTTCTCATCAAGTCACTAGCTTCCACTTGCTCCAATCTAATATTTAAGCTAGTATTTTCTTCAGTGGTCTTTTGGATCTCCTTTTCCATTTGTCTAATTCTGCCTTTCAAGGCATTCTTCTCCTCCTTGACTTTTTGGAGCTCTTTTGCCATTTGAGTTAGTCTACCTTTTAAGGTGTTATTTTCTTCAGTATTTTTTGGGTCTCCTTTAGCCAGTCATTGATTTGTTTTTTCATTGTTTTCCTGCATCACTCTCATTTCTCTTCCCAATTTTTCTTCTACTTCTCCAACTTGCTTTTCCAAATCCTTTTTGAGCCCTTCCATGGCCTGGGACCAGTTCATGTCTTTCTTGGAGGCTTTTGATGCAGACTCTTTGACTTTGTTGACTTCTTCTGGCTGTGTGTTTTGATCTTCTTTGTCACCAAAGAAAGATTCCAAAGTCTGAGTCTGAATCTGAGTCTATTTTCGCTGCCTGGCCATGTTCCCAGTCAACTACTTGACCCTTGAATTTTTGTCGGGGTATGATTGCTTGCAGAGTATAGAGTACTTTGTCCCATGCTTGAGGCACTGCACTACTGTTTTCAGCGCTTTTTCTACACAGCAAGCTCTGCCACACCAGTGCTCCTCCTCCCCCAAGAACTGGCAATGCAGAGAGTGACTTAGATCTGAGCAGGCTCTGCACTATCACTCAAGTCTGCCAGTTAATTACTCCCGCCAGTTGGTCCTGGGGCCGGAAGCAACTGCAACTGGAGTTCTGTAGCTGCACCACCTCTGCTGCCCCTCAAAAGGTGAACTCCTTTTGCTCTGTCCCTGCAGTTTTTTCCTACTATCCATCTCTGTTGTCTTTGGTGTTTGTGGGTTGAGAAGTCTGGTAACTGCCACAGCTCACTGATTCAGTGCAATGGGGCCTGTTCCACCCAGCTCCTGTTCTTCTTGGTCTAGGTGCAGCCCACGCTGGACTCTGCTCCATTCTGCTCACAGCTCCATGCAATAGACCTTACCCAGCGACCATCCAGGCTGTCCTGGGCTTGAGCCCTGCTTCCATCCACTATTCTGTGGGTTCTGCAGTTCTAGAATTTGTTCAGAGCCATTTTTATAAGTGTTTGGAGGGTCCTGGGGGAGCGCTTTAAGCCAGTCCCTGCTTTCCAGCCACCATCTTGGCTCTGCCCCCAAATTGAATGATTTTTCATCCCCAAAGCAACTAATTTCACTTCCCTGTTTTGGTATTTTGCTCTCACTGTTACCTCTCCTGAAAATCTCTTCCAATTCATCTGCTCCCCAAATTTTCACATCTTTGGAAGCTGTGCTTAACTCAATAAATTTATTGCTTATTCTCTGAAGGAAAACAATCTCTTTCTTCTTTGAGGGGTTTTTTAATCACTTGCAGTTTATTTTATGGTAGCTCTCTCTTTCTCCATTGTTTTGAAGTATTATGAATATATTACTTTTGTATTGGGGATGAAAGCAATATCCTAAGGTCTTGCCCAGAGTAGGTTAGATGAGATTTAATTAGCTCAGAGGAGTAAAGCAGAAGATGTTAATGTCTTCCTAGTCAACCAAGTCTGCCTGGGCCTAGATATTTGGCCAGTAGCCTAAAACAGAGATGACCGGAGAACTATACTCCACTGACTCAATATGGTGTCCTCATTGAGTATCTTTGCTGAATATCCTTCAGCTGTTATGACTGAGCAAATCTCTTTTTGTTAACTGGTAGATCTTCTACTAGTAATTCATTTCATTCTAATACTGAATTTAAACTAATAAAATGGAAAAACAGAATTTACTACAATTGAATAGAAAATAAATGAAAATATCAGAAATTATTTGCTTGATTAAATACTAAAAATATGACAACTTAGAGGAAATAGTTGAATATTTACAAAAATTTAAAACACCCAGAACAACAAAAGAAGACATAGATTACTTAACCTAATATCAGAAAAATAATTCAACAAGTCATACATAACCTCCAAAGGAGAAACAAAACAACTCTAAAATCAGATAATATTTATAATTGAATTATATTGATGCACCTTTTAAATTTCTTTCAATAATAGTAAAAATATGTTCATGATATCTAAATCAGGGAAAGAAAATATAGAGAAACTACAGGCCAATATTTAAAATGAATTTTTAAATTAAATTAAATATTAGCAATCTGGCTATAAGAACATATTATAAAGTTTATATACCATGATAATCTTGAGTTTATATCAGAACTGCAGAAATATATACACACACACGTATGTGTGTATAGATACAGATATATACACATATATGCACACATATATGTGCATATGAACATATAAATGTACATGTGATATTATAGAATAATTACAATCATGTCATTACATCAACAGTTGCTGAAAAAGTCATTTGTTGAGGTCCTATACCTTCATTTCTATTAAAAACTCTAGAATGCATGTGAATAAATGGACTCTTCCTTAATATAATAATAGTACTAATGAAAATTCAAGAACAAATATTATAAGTAATAGAGAAAAATTTTACATCATTGCAATAACATTAAGGGTAATACAAGGATGCTCATTATCACCATGATATTTAATAGAATGATAAAAATGCTACCTATAGCAAAAAAAAAAGACCAAAAAGAGGCACAATTGTAGGCAAAATGAAAACAAAATTATTGTTTTTTGGAAAGATGATGATTTAGAGAAACTTAGAGAACTCAACTAAAATTAATTGCAATGACTAGTAAAGTTGAACGATACAAAATTAATCTTCCTAAATAGTTAGCATTCTTATATGTAATCAACAAAATCAGCAAAAAGAAAAAAAACTAGGAAATGAAATTCCATTCAGAATAACTATAGAACCTATCAAATATTTGGCAATCTATTTATCAAGATTCACCAATGGACTAAATCAATCTAATGATAAAAATGACAAATCTACTTAATTTTCTTTTTTAATACCTCACTAAAAATACCTTACAAAATATTTTATAACCCTAGAAAAAATACTAATGGAACTTGGTTTGGTAGAAATTAAGTTTAGATCAACACCTCACACTTTACATCAAGAAAGGCCTCAAATTTATACTTGACCTAGATATTAAAGATCACAACTGAAATAAATTAAAGGAACAAGGAAAAACATTAATTTTTGAATGTAAATAGTGAGGAAGAGTATGTGATAACATGTGATAGAGATGATCACACGAGACAAGATGAAAATTTTTATGATATATTTTTTAAGTTTTTGCATAATTAAATCTAATATAAAAATCTGAAAAAATAACTAAAAATATCTTTGCAAGAAGCTTTTTGATAAATATTTTATATCTTAGTTATATTATTAAGAGATTTAAACTTAAAAGACTAATATTCATTCCCAAAAAGTATAGACTGGATAAATGGTCAAAGGATATGAACAGACAGTTATTTAAGGAAAAAAATCCAAGTTATCAACACTCATGAAAAATTTTCCAAATCTCTAATAATTATAAAAATGAGCATTTAAGCAACTTGAGATACTGCTTTGAGGAATTAATTACCTATCAGACTGCCAAAAATGTCAAAAGAGTAAAATGACAAATTAGAGAGTTTGTGGGGAAAAGAAATACACTAGTGCCTTTTTGGTGGGGCTATAAATTGGTTCAACCACTTTAGAAATCATTTTGGAGCTATTTTCAGACAGTTAATAAAGCATGCATAGCATTTGATCTAGCTATCCCCTACTTACCCTGCGTATCCAAAGAAATCAACCAGTAGGGAAAAGATCTATATGTATAAGCATACTTATTTCTAGCTGTTCTTTTTGTGGTAGCCAAAAATTAGAAATTAAAGATACAGCATTTAAAGAGGAATAACTTAACAAGTTGTGGTATATAAATACAATGTAATATTATTTTGCCAAAAAGAAAGATGAAGTGGACAATTTCAGGGGAAACTGGGAAGACCTCTATTAATTGATCCAGCACAAATTTCACATAAATTTATAAAGTGATTTATAAAGTGAAGAAATACAACTTTGAATGACTTTATGTTGACTCTGGTCAACATAGTGATAAACCATTGTGGGAGGTAAAAGATGAAATGACTGAAGAAACAAAGGTTTGAGCTTCCAAGCATACAAATATATTAAGTAATGCAAATCAATTACATAACAAATTAAGACCAGCTTTCTTCCTCACCTTTGGCACTTGATCTCAAATACAGGGGGAGAGAGAATTTTAAGCATTGGAAATAATTGAATATGACCAATTAATTAAAATAATTAACCAGGAAACAAAATTAGGTCACTTGATTTCTAGTGGGAGGAAAGATTAGGGACTGTCCAAATGGGGAGGAGGTGAGTCAATAAGTGCAGTTGCCTGAAATCAGAAAAAGAAATGTCTCACTCCCCTCAAGTGTTTGTATTGAACCAAAAGAACATGGAAACAATAACAGATTGATCAATATAGGCCCATTTCTCAGATAAGACTAGTAGGTTGCTTGAAATGTTTAATCGTGAGAAAATTCATTTCATCAACCTTTGGATCTGACTGGATTTCAGGTCAACATAATTTATGTCCTTAGTTAAGAGTCTTTAAGCAGCAGGTAGAAGTAGCCCAGCTTCTTAGCATGCAGGGATAAGTTCAAGGAATGCAACGAAGTCCTCTTACAATCCCCACAATTAAATAAAATTTTCTCACAGGACAGAAATTGCACTATACTCATAATTGAAGAGAAAAGGAACTGGGCTAGCTCTGGAATTGAGTCACAAGGAGTCAGTGTGGTCCACCCAATTCCCACTACCACTTGGTGTTCTAATCCCTTCAGTTTCTTCAACTACCTCACCATGAGTCTAAAATAATGAAGATATCACTCACCTCCTGACAGAGAGGTAATGAATTTAACATTTTAAAAGGAACATAAAGTTTTGGATATGATTAGTGCGGGAATTTGTTTTGCGGGAGTACATAGCTATGTACAGAGGCTTTATTTATTGTTTTTTTTATAGAATTTGTTCTTTGTGGGAGGGGGCACAGGGATGAACAGACTTTTAAAATGTTTGTTAATTGAGAAAAATTAAACTAATAAGCTAATATATAAATATATATAAACTAGCAGGGTGTCAACAATAGTCCAGCCCTGTCTACATCACCTCCCTACTAGATTGTTATCTCCTTGAAAGCACGGGGTACCTCTTAACATTTTATTTTTCACACCTAGCACAGCATAATTCCTATAGCAGATCTTCATTAATATCCACCAAGTCGAATCCTCTTTAATATTTAAAGCTTTTCTCAGATTGTCCCCAAATAATTTTCCCACTCATTTCATATTATTCTTTCTCACACATTCTATGGTCCAATCAAAGTGGTCTTCTTACTATCGTCACACATGGCATTCCATTTTCCATCTCTAAAACTCTGTAAGAGCTGCCTCTCTCCCCACCCAATGCCTGAAACATGTTTCAAATGAACCTGAGTCTCAGAATGACTAGTTTTGTTCAGTTCTCAGCTAGAGACAGGGATTGGAAAGGTAGGAGATAGATAGAGACAAAGACAGATTTAGACAGAGAGAGAGACTTTATTTTAGCAATTCAGGTGACAGCCAAATTGCTGCCACAACTCATAATGGATACAACCCCAGTAAGAAAAACTGACTCTCCTCATGTAGTGAAAACTAAAATGGGATTGAGTTCTAGGGCAAGGAAGATGGGAAACAAAATCACAGTGCCTAAGTGACATTAATTTGGAAACACTAACAAGGTTTAATAATGAACCTGCAAGTTGAGAGAAAAAAACGCCTAAGGAAGAGAACCACAGCAGAATGTGGTGTTTTGTTTCTAGAGCATGACAGAAAAATCATCATGAAAATGTGGATGACCTTTGGAAGTAAGAGTGAAAAATTACAATAGCATTCACATTTTCACAACCCATTTACATTCTGAAATCATTTCAGTGCCCACTGAAGGAAAGTTGTAAACACTTGAAAGGGTTAATATACTATGATTTCAAAGCCACATTCCTTGGAAGGGACTGATTCCTGTAAGCCCTTGCAAGAAAACTATAAGGTTTAAAAAAAACTTTTTTCTAGGGCATAATTTCGCAAACCCACAGTACATGACATCCAAAATTGAACATATTGGAGGCAATCAGCCAAAAATCAAGACTACACCATGCTAAGTATTAAGAGCCAAGAAGAGTGACTGGATGTCATATGCGTAGCTATGAAAACCCAGCCCATCCTGACAAAAAATAGATTTACTGTATATCATACCATATACTGTAAATGGTGGCATGCAGAGATAGCAAAAAGAAACTCATGTTAAACTCTAGCACAAGCCATGGAAGGCTCAGATACTTTTGCCTTGAGAATGAACTTTCTATGTCTATTTTAGCCAAATAGCCTCTTGTAAAACTGCACTGTTCAATTGCATGGAAGGAAGAGATCTCACCATTCCCATCAGTCGCTATCACTTAGAGCAACTCAATTTGTGTGAGAAGAAATCATTCAGATGATTTATATATGTTTCTATTTTGACTCATGGCACAATATCTCTTGCTATAGCCCAGGGTGAAGAGCACTTGGCATTGTAGGGGGAATCGTTAGGACAAATTGGTTGTGTTTTTAATGCTAGGTGAAAATACATTTTCAGAGTCCAGTACGTCAGCACCCCAGCCCAATAATTATACTTGTCTCTTACTGAATGAGCGGATATGAGATCAGAAATGCTCTAAATTCCTGACAAAAACAAAAAAGACAATGGAGAAATAAGAAATCAACCTGTCCTTTTCAGTACCTTTAGTCCATTTCCACTTCATAGAGAACAGCATAATGTAAATATTGCTAAGGAAATTATTTGTCTTTCTGCTGTAATTAATACTTAGGCATCATTGAGCTTCTGGTGCTCCAGGGGAAGACCTAGCTATGGAATCCTCCATTGTTCTGTAAGCATTACTTCTTCTGCCACTGCAAGATGCGATTTAGAAACCATTTACCTTGTAATATTATTTCTTTCCACTTGAGAATTAGGGAACCAGAAAACACTTCAGTTTAACTACAGCTACTTAGTGCGACTCCTGTTCTATTTTAACAGGAACCCAGATGCAGAAGATTCCAAGTTTCTAAAGTAATCCCTAACTCTTGCTAACAAGGCATTGACAGTCCCAATTTCTCCCAACTTGACTTAAAACCAAAAGGATTTAAGAAGTTCACACTGCTGCTGGCAAAGTGCAATAAGTTACACATGAACAGGGGACCTGTTTCTCTGACTCTTTAAATGGAATGGGTCGGACTATAGCCATCTCACCCTGGGGACGGTTTGTGTCAACACATATAGAGGAGTATGTGCAGAATTTTGCATTTTAGCATAAACAAAAGGAATACAGTTTCAGGAAAGATTAAGACTTTCCCCATATATTTTGTGTTAATTATAAGTAGAGAGTATCCAGGAACTGTTATAACTTTATTGTATAGCAGCCTTCAAGAAAAACAGTATTTATTGTGAAAGATGATTGCAGTTTCAATAGCGACTCCCTCTTATTACTTAAAAAACATATATTTAGCCAGATACCATACACACTAAGTTTAGTTCACTTGGCAGGATTTTAACCAGGCCTTTTTTTTTATAATCTTTGTATTTAAAATAAATCCCAAATAAGCCATAATTCACTGGCCATGCTGAGCAATGACTATACATAGCCTATGTTTTAACATAAAAGTATAAAATTACAGAGATATGATCAATTATTTTCAAAAACATAATGTGCTGAAATGGTGTAGGAAAGAACCACATTGGTCTTCAACTGAAAACAAAAATTGCTGGGAACCAAGGGAAGAGTAAAAAAAGAGAGAGAGAGAGAGAGAAGAAAAAAATGATCTAAAAAGAATTGGTTCCTGGGGGGAAATGGTTTCCCTCAGTTGCTATATTATAACGAATTCAAAAGAAAGTGGCTAACACAGCATTTCTTAATAACAAGCCAGTGGTGCTCCACACTCTTTTATATTTCAGATTAAAAATGTAAAATAAATGTACTTTATGTTATCATAGGATTCCATTTTCTTATCCCCTAAGAAAGGTAATTCAAGGGGGAAAGGAGGACAATAGCTTCAATTCTGAGGCTATCCTCTTCAGTTGTTCAAACAGCATCTGAAATGTAACTCAGATGGCAATGGCCCATAGAAATGGAACAGTCTTTGTAAGACTTAGGTTAGGAATTGGACTAAAAGGTTCAGTTTTCCTTTCCCTCCTACTTCAACTAGAAAATTTCTTTAACAGACTCTCTTAAAATATTTACACGGTATCACAATTTCCCTAAATTTCACTTTTGACCCTACTTTGATAATCTGCCACCTGTAGCTCAAGTCTCTCTCTCCCCAAAATAAGTCATTTAGTCAACTAAATTAGCCTCAGTTTTGTCAAAATCTGTAATACCAGGAAGTATTTATATATAACAGTGTACCTCTTTTATACTTCTCCAAATTTAGAGTTGCAACCCACTATCTCATGCACCAGGAAAAATGAGGGAGAAGAGGGAAGGAATGATCTAAAAGAAAAAAAAAACGATAATATTCCATGAGATTCTGTCCATTTTTCATGATTTCCGTCAGAAACCACAGAAGAATAAATCCAAAAATACTACATTGGGGTTCATTTGTTGGCTCTACTGAAGCAGCAGCCAAATATTACATGTAGCCTATCATTTAGTGGCTGTTTATTGTGTAAATGACTGTGGGCTACGCAAAGCAGGCATTTTCCAGTTTGCCTGGGGCAGAAGAAACCCTAGAGCTGGAGCTGGGGCCTTAGCCTGTCTTCAAACTCTTTTCTCCTCTCTCCTCCTCTGTGAAAACAAGCATATTGAACTGCTCACTGGGGTTCAATTCACATTCCATCACTTCTTTTGGCTTTACTAATTCCTCATCAGCACACAAACAAAATCTATCAGTTGGAAGGGAGAACATGATCCAGGAATAATATTCCAAAGAGTGCCTCATGGTTTCAGTGCTTCCTCTTAATTTGGTTCCTTAAGAGTTTTCCTTGTGTTTCTATTTGTAATCATTGAGTTTCTGAATGGACCCTTTCCTGAAAATGGCTTTAGCAACTCATTTGCCAGACCTTTTTACTCAGCACAGAGGCTGTAAAGAAGGGGTTCTTTGACTTTTTTGTGTCATAGACTCCTTTGGTAATCTGGTGAAGCCTATGGGCCTCTTTTCAGAATAATGTTTTTAAACACAAAATAAAATGCATGAAATTACAAAAGAAAATGATTGTATTAAAATATAATTATCAACATAGAAAAAGAAAAAGTTCGTAGATCCCAGGTTGAGAAGTCTTGCAAAGGAATCCAGAATCCTTACCTTACTGGTGGTTAGTTATAAGTTGATCCTACTTACTAAAGACATGTGATTATCCTCCTTTTAGATACTTGAGTTACACACAAAGTAAAGTTTGATTTTTTAAAGAATTAGACCAAATTTTTTGTTAGAATCCACCCACTTATTCAGAGGAAATAAGTTATTAGGACTTAGAGTGTGAAGGACTCTTAGTCATCTATGTAATAGGACATACAAAGACAGATTTAGAGATAGAGGGAAAAGATAATGTTAACAGAATTTTAAATGCATTCTGGAATGGACTGGTCTCTAAACTGGGAATGGATGGAGGTAAAACTGAGCAGGCGAGAGAAAGGTATATCAGGTATCAAGTAAAGTTTTTAATTAATTAATTTTAGAGTAAAGAATGTGGATTGCACACCTGAAGTTCTCCTGAGGAGAGCTCCCCCATGATGGAATAAAGACAAATTTTGACTACATAAATCCCAAGTGGGAAGGGGAAGGAAGGTGGATTACAATACAATCATTTCTAGGTCTTGTGCAGTTTCCCATGGTAAATCCACAAATGAGTGACAATACAGGTGTTCTTGAGTCCTGTGGGAACAGTTCTTAAGTTGATTGTTTCAAATATTGGGGGTTGTGATTGCTTAGTGGGATTCAGAACCAGAGTTCTGTGATGAGAACAGGTTTTATAGTCTTTTATTTGGTTGGCTTAATGTTCATAAGCATAGGAATTTTAGGTATTGGGAGAGTGTGTGATTAATGACCTTAAACTGCATTGTGAGTCTCTGGCTCCCAAGCCAGAATCTGCTAGGAAAATAGGAGCTCTGAAAAATCTAAAGTATTAGTACATTCATTACACATATGATATCAATGAATATGAGAAGCATAAATCCATTTACATTTCCTCCTTTTGGTCAAAAGTCAGAACAACCCTGCAGATTAAGGGGGGACATTCACCTGAAACATGGTGTTAATTTTATGTAAGAGAAACATCAGACCAGGGAGGGCAGAATGGAGAATGCTGCCAACATTTCCTATTATAGTAACTTAGAGATGTTGCAGTCTGGCTGTCTTCATAAATCTCACAATAACTCACAATAGTCCATGTGACATAGAGCATAATAAAGCACTTGGTGCTCCTTTGTGTCCTGGAACCACAAAAAAACAGACAAAAACAAGATAGACTGGAATTAATCACAAATACCAGTATCCCACCTGCTACAAATATTTCAACAAATATATCATTGATAACAAAAATGGGTGGTCTATGAGTGAACATGAAATAGATTTGAAGGTATGAAATGCTCTCATCATGCCTTCATTCTATGTCATAATATAATTGGAAACATATCTTACCACTTATAGGCAAGGACTTCATACTTCTTTTTCTCTATAATACCCTCAACTCCAAGTCATACAACAGTGTATTTAAGGTGGATGCTTTAACTGTATAGGCAGTTGGTAAAAATAATTTCAATCCTAAACCTAGATTAAATGAAATATGAGCTAAAAATGACAAGGTATGCAAATGCAATGAGAAAAAGTTGGAGAACCTAAGGCCAGGGAAAACCATCACTTTCAAAGGTAACTCGAGGAATTTTACTTAATACTGAAATACGTGACAAGAAAAATACCCCCCTCTTGATTACTATTGGAGAGAAGATGTACAGTGTTTGACTAGAATTTCATAAATTCTTTTTCAAGTTTGGCAACATAAATCCAACTAGTAGACCGACCATAACAAAATATAGTAATTGAAAAGGGCTGGCATTTGCTATAACCATCTTGAATAAAAACAGTCACTCTTCATTTTGAAAGAAAGTGAAAAAAACAAATAAAGTTCAGGAGCAGCATACAACAGAATGTTCAGTGGTTACTGCCACAGTAAGAACCCCATAGAAGAACAAGTAGAGATAACAGAGAATATTCCTAAAGTCAAAAGCCAAAAACCATCATGGCAGAGATGGTTTAAGAAAGCTATTGAATACTTTTAGAAAAATACTTTAATATTGCACTAACATCTACCTCACAGATTCCTAACTTCAGGCACATGGAGCCTAAGGAGTTTATAGATTTCAGGGGGTTATAAAATTGGAACACTTAATATTTTTATAACTATATTTCAATATAATTTGTTTCCTTTATGATCCTATGTATTTTATCTTCTTGACTTAAAAACATCTGGAGAAGGTGTCCAAAGGCTTCATCACACTGTCAAAGGGGTCCGTGTGACAGAAAAAAGTTAAGAATCCTTGATCTAGCTAGTAGGCACAGGAATAAATATGAGTAACATATTGCCTGATAAAAGGCAACAATAAAAAAAGAAACAAGTATGATACAATTTGGACAGAAATTCTAAACTATTGTAATCAGCAAAGGATAGCAAAAATCAAAAGGGTAAGGCAGCACAGTAAGTCAAGGCAGTACAAAGACCAAAAAAAAATGACATCCAATAAAAACTTTACCACAGAGTTTTGAGAAGCAAAGAAAGAAGAGAGGAAACCCCTGAAGGAATATGCAGAAGATTTTTAATTGTCTATTGGGTTGTTCAATACAACCCAACACAACAACAATGTTCAATACAACAAAAATACAAGTTGGATCAAATGCAAAACATGATGCTTGCACAATGATAATATAACAAATGACAGAACAGTTACATAAAGGAGGCTACTGAAATTCTAAGTATTTTTTGCAAAACTGGAAGCCAATAGGGCAAGATAATATCCATAACTATTTGCTTGACTGTTTCCCTGTGGCACATGAACTACTAGGAAGATACTTTACCAAAATCCTCTTAAATGTATTCCTGATGGCCCTTTTCCTGAAAGAAGAAATCACCAAAATATGAGAATACCAATAATAACTCCCCATATAGTCAAATTGTATGTTAATCTATCATATACAATGTATTCACAAATCATATCACTAAAAAGCATATGAACACTTTAAAAAAAAAGAATATATTATCTGAGGATATTTGAAATATATCACCAAAAGCATAATGTTAAGAATTATATATAAAAAATATGCTATCATTCAGAATCACAATTTTGTTAAGGTTCTGCCTACATTAAAATCATTGCTATCTTTCTTAAACATTATAGAAATAAGTATGATTTCCAATTTAAATAAGCTAAACCAAAGCATCTTATTTTTCATTTGATATATACGGATAGCATCAAGTTATATGGGTCTACCAAATAAATACAAAGCTTAAACAGCTCCTTTAAGTCATGAACTCTTTTATCCAGTGATATCAAAATGTTATTTTTCACACAAGAAGTATAAAATTATTAATGTCCACTAAGAAAAGATAGAGACCAAAGACGCCGATCTTGAATCAGGAGGTCTTATTCAACCAATGCAATGGATCAAAGTAATACTTAAAGATACCTCCTTGAGGTAAAGCTCTGAGCAAAAAATAAATAAAAAGGAAATCTGCACCTGAATGCTTTCTGGAATTCTGAAGTCAAAACTGAATAATAAGAATATATTTGAAACAATTAAAAGCTGTGCATTCCCAATCTTAATACACATTTTAGAATTGTAAAAGGGACCATAACTGATTTAGAAACATCCTGAAAAAAATTCATGCAATATAATGAAACACAAGGCCTATGACCTTGAAACAGTAATATTCTTACTGGCCAAAAAAGATAGAAGATGATTGATAGATGTTTCTAGAGAATGTAATAAATAGGTCAAAACATACAGAAATCATTTTGGACAAACAATGAACAAAAATAAGGACTGGTAATAAACAGATATGCTATTGGATACATTGAATGTAACCAAAAGTAGTTTACTTCTAGATGGAGTCTATGAAACAACTAAGATCCAAAGACAGAATCAAAAAGCCCACCCTTAGGTGACATACATGTGAACTCAGCCAACAATATGTTGACAAAGAAACTTCAGACAAATGCATGCCATGTATGCGTTTGTGGAAAGAGAGGCATCTATTATGGCAATTTAAGACCACATAATTGCCACTAGAAATTGTATGAAGGTTATCCTTAAGGAGACCCATCTTAGTGATTGATGTATATTATGCAAAAAATGGTAGAAACTACAAAATATCACTTCAAGCTATGCAAATAAAAAAGGAGCACCTACCAAGTACCTTCCAAAATATAACCTGTTATCTAAATTGTACAGTAGAAGCTTTTAGATTTTTATGGTTTCACAGATGACACATTAGAACTACTGATCTCAAAATACTCTGGTGAATCCAAACAATTAACTGTACTGGAACCAGACTACAATTATATTCCAAACTTCTTCCTCCTAGTCTCTTGGATGGACACAACATGGATCTGTACAAACTCAAGAACAAATGTTTTCAATGATATTTCCATACCAGTCTACCTAGGACTGCAAGTGACCAGTAAATCTGGGATATCTAATTGGATCCTGGGGAAACCTTCTGCATTTACATAGAGTTCCAGTGTGATTTGGAACTTTCACTATGCCATATATGATGTGGATCTCTACTTGAAATCATAAATAAAACTGAAGTTGTGGCTTGTGTCATCTGTGCACACCTGGAAGTTCTAATTTATATCAAATATGGCAGAACAGGCTAGACTGAATCAGAACTTTTCCATTCAATGAAATCCACAAGCTAGAAATAATTCGTGAAAACTATGAAAGAACAACGGGAAGGCGGGGGGGGGGGTAGGTTCTGCATAGTATGAAGGAAATTAGCTGTGGTCTTAGAAAATGTTGAGATAGAGGCTAAAAAATTGCAAAAAGTTTGGAGGATATATGAAACTAAATAAATACACATATCCAATTATTACATCCAAATTCCTTTCATAAAGAATCCCAGACAAGGGATTTTTATAACGACTTGCCAGTGGGAAATGTCAAAAAAAAAAAGGTGGATGGATTTTTTGGAGTTACAAAAATGCTTACCTCAATATAGGGATTTTTAATATTGTATTCCATTAGTAAATTTAGCAACTGAGTGTTTGGCTCAGACTCAAAGGATCTGGATTGGAATCACGTTTGAGCTACCTATATGACATTGGGCATGTTGATCTCTCAGTTCAGTCTCCTCATTTGTAGGTCATATGTATGATTGATATTAATTCTGAGGTCCCTCTCAGTTTTAATTTATGAGCTTATGATGCTATGACTTACTTTAGAACTTTAAAATGTTCAGAAACTAATATAGTGGCATAATTTTTTGAAAGAATAGTAGGGTATTAGGAGATCATGACCATCTCATTAACTGTAACTTTGAGCTATTTAGTTAACCATTTTATGTTTTAAATTTTTCCATATTAAAAATGGAGTAACAATTCACACCTTAAGTAATTATGAGGTATAGATGAGCATAAATTATATATATATATATGTATATATATATATAATGCCTGCATATGCATATATATATATGTATATATACACTCTGATCTTTTTTAAGGAATAGGATATAAAAAAGACACATGAAAGTAAATGATATAAATATCATGATTGGACTTTAATGAAATAATTACCAATTTGGGGGCTGGTACTAGGAAAATTCTCTCTCTCTCTCTCTCTCTTTCTGTCTTTCTGTACGTGTGCGTATGTATATATGTGTGTGTACGTATGTATGTGTATATTGTCAACAGATATTAGGAGACTAGACTTGCAGAAGTAAGAAACTCATTCAAAATTTTGCCCTGATGGTTCAAGTGAGTCTCCTAATTACAAAATGCTGTGGGTTTTTTTTTATTTTTCTTTTTTTTCCATTTTTGTTTTGCTGATGGATATTTCCTACTGTGTTTGTCAAATGGTAGGTTCATGGCTTAGTCAGGGACAAAGTTATTAAGGACATAAAACGCCATCTGGATGATGCTAATAAACATAAAACATAACCTTCAGATACACTGCTGCAGTGACCAGACTGCCAGGCCAGATTACCCTTTGTTTCTATGAAAATCTCATTCATATTCTAACCCTTTGACGATGTGTACTAGCTTTGAGTCTTTTCCTGTATGCCTCTTTGAATGTAATTATTCCAGAAGGTCAGGAGTAATCTCTACTTGTCAGATCTTCCATACCATAAATTAGACCTTTTCTTGGTGTTCTTTGTATTTCTACCTCATTTTGTGCTTTTAAAAAGAAGATTCTAGTTTCATCTTTAGATATTTCCTAAAGAAATGATGCTTACTAGAGGAGTAACTTGATATAAAACTATAGAAATGAATGAATCTCCATGCCACATCTGGTGTATTTCATGACTTCTTGGGAAAAACAACAACAACAACAACAACACTCTGACCCACAAATATCCAATCAATGTGGTTTTGGGGAAACAACCCTACCTAGCCATAGGAGTTCAAACCTAAGCCAATTGTTAAATTTTCAATGTAAGCATTTATACCTTGGAAATTGACAAACGACAAATTAGGACTGAATTTTATTGTTTTATTGATTGTCTATACTTAAGAAAATGATGGAGAAATTTTCATTAAAAATATATTCTGGATTTTCAGAGAATATGTTATTAAATGTTTACCATAACTCTCCTGACTGCAGCTATATTCCAAAGAAACTGAAAAATCTTGGTTAAATTTTGCTGCTTTTAAAAAGTCAAATACAGCTATGAAACATTGCCTATGGTTGAATGCCAGGCACATATACTTTATTTTAATTGTTTTCTTTTGTTTAATTAATTTGTTAGGCAATATGATGTAGCAAAAAGATCACTGGATTTGGAGTCAGAGATTTGAGTTCAAATTTCGACTCAACCAGTTGATACTTGCATGACTTTGGCACCAGGAAAACATGAAAAGCAAATATGATAAAGAGAATTTGTTTTCAACACTTTCTTCACACTGTTTTCACCTTCAGTCAGGAAGGAATGGGATACGTCCACAATTTAGAAAAGTCATCGTTTGTCTGAATGCGAGTGAGGAAATAGTAGGAATAAGATTTTCTTTTTGCTTTTTCGAACTTTCTATTCCTTCTCCCTCAGTTCCTGAGGTCTTGGCTGCTTTCTGAGCACATTCTGGTATACTCCTCTTTAACACTGTGACAATTTAATGACTACCATTTCTAAGAATTGCCTTTTAAATTTAATTAATTTCAAATATATTGTAAACATTTAAAAACAATTCTCAAATGAAATACTGGACCTTAAAAATATTTATTTAATATTAATATTGAATAATAACTGTTATTTATATAGCTTGTATAGAGCTTTACATACATTATTTCATTTGAGCTTCAAAGCAACTTGCTTGTGGTAGATGTGAGGTATTCTTTCCCATTTTACATAGGAGGAAACTGAGGGTGAGAAAGGTTCAGCAACTTTCTTGGGATCATGTAGATCTTATGACTGACCTGAGTGGTGGGATTTTAAACTTAGGTCTTCCTAGGTCTGCCCTGCATCCATGACAACACACTGCCTCTAAAAGATTGAAAGTTAAGTAAAAAGCTCTAGTTTTTCCCTCTCATCTAAAAAGGTATCAAACTTGCCAATAGTGATTAGTCAAATTTTTCTCCCACTGATATCCAGCAGTGATATGAAGATTTTCTAGGAAGATGATTACTGAGCATGGCAGGTAAGACACTCCTGTGGGATTCCTGTAGACACTTCAAACATTTCTCAATATATGCTAATTGATAATATCCCCCATTTGTGTTGCCATCCCACATGTGTGATCCTGTTTCACTTACGTCATTTTCCAAATGTGAACATATCTCATGCTGTTTGGCATTTGAATGGTTAAATTGATTGAACAGCTAACAAGTAGTATTATTTTTAAAAGAAAAATCATAAAACACTATGAGCCATGCTATGCAAATTGCCCTGAAAGCAGTGGCAGTAAAGTCTGAATACTCAGCAACATCAATACATACCCACAGGCCTCTGCAATTAGTCTTCCATGGTGAAATGGCAGCAACAGACACATGTTTCAATCTTCGCTTCTGCAAAACGTCCACATTTGAAAATCCCCTCCCTTTCTGAGTAAGAGGCGTTTCACAGAATGACAGCTATAGTGTAATAGTTTTAAAGCAAGCAAACAAACGAAAAACTGTATATCACAAGGTAGAGAGAGAGGAGATGCTATCCAAAAGGATGGTTAAATTAATTATGAGGACTTCTAAAATTTTTCACAGCCTACATTATGTTAATATTTATCAATAAACTAAGAATCATTGTCATGCAAGAAACTGATAGCATTGGAGAAAAGGATGCTAAAGTTGAGTGTTACTTGTTTATAAATTTTTGATTAATTTCTTCAGTTTAATAATCTTATTTTTGATGATTGCTAAAAGCTAATAGTAAATATTCTTAGGCATGAGGAGACATTTTTATGCCACTAAATACATGGAATACTCTTTAGATATGAGCTCTGTTTTGTTTTTCACTTACATACAGTAGCCTCACCATTTTAAGAGTTCTTAACACTGAAGTATGATCACACTGTATGACACATTCATTCATTCATTCATTCATTCATTTTCTGGAAATTAACTATATTCTCTTTGTGATCCAGAAGAAGATTGATCTTTTAAATTGTTATTTAGCTCTTTTTGTCTATTTAACTATTCACATATTATATTTTTTTCACCCAGTTAGACTGTTATCTTCCTGAGGGACAGGGCCCAGATCTCATTTTTTTTATCCTGTTCAAAATGTTGGCCATATCTAGCATCTAGTTGTTATGCCAATCAGTGATTAAATATGTTTCCCACCCATTGAATAGGCCTCAAGTGGGCCAGTTAAGAAAGTCTTGATTAGAGGCAGGCCCATACCCTTTACTTACTAAGTGCTAAGCCCCAGACCTACACCCTTTTGCTGATTGGGCATGTAGCCCTCAGGCCATAAAAAGAGTATATACAACCAGAAGGTAGCTACTGAGAACTGAGAATTCAGAAGTCAGAAGCAAGAGTTCAGAATCCATCCCAAGGAGAAATAAGAACTCCAAGATGCCAAAGCTGCAGAAAGAATGTGGAGTGGAGAGTGGAAACCAGGGAGCTGAGAATTGACAATAGAGAACTGAGTGGGGAGAGAACATAGGTAAGCAGACAGTTAGTATTTGTGAGTGTTTATAGGGAGGACCCATCAGGGGTTAAGGTTACAGGATGACTTTGTTCCTTGCTATAATACTGTGTTATAATTTCCTTGTTGCTACATTGAGGTGGGCTTATTGGCTTTGGAATATAATTACTGCCATATCAAATTGGAGTCATTGGTCTTGGGGTTTGATCCTCTGGTGTCTAAATAAATGTTATACTTCCTCTGCCTTCTACCTAGAGAGTTTTTCATACTTTGTGATTCCAAACCATACAGGCATGTTCAGGGTCATCTTCAAGATCTCGAATCTTGCCTTAGTGATACAGTAGTAAGCTCTGAAAATGATGAATTCACTATTTTTATTTTTTGGACAATATTTTTCTTTTCACATCTGAAATATCAGAGGAATTCAGGTGAAAAAGGACACTGATGACTATATTCCATATTATTAAATATCAACCTTTAAAAGGGCCCAGATGATATAAAACCCAAAGCCCTTCTCTTAGGCAAAGTGTGAACTGTCATTCTGAAGAAACATACCTTAAATTAGGCTCTGTGACAGCTGTGGCATGATTTGTCATTCCCTATAGACAGTTGTTTCTATGTCACAGTTCATACTACAGGTTGCATTCTGGGAGCTTGAGTCATTAAAAATCTGACCCTAAAATTCAAACATTTCAATATTCCAAAACAATTAAAAAGGAAGTATGTAGTTTCTGGGTCTGTTTCTCTGTCTCTCTCTGTGTCTCTCCCTGTCTCACTCTGTCTTCCTCTTTCGCTGTGTCTCTCTCTCTGTACACACACACATACACATATTATTTATGTATGTACGTATGTATGTATGTATGTATTATGAACCTTACCCATTATAACAGAGATAGTAACTAGTAAACCCAGATTTTGGGCAGCTAGGTGGTGCAATGGATAGAGTGCTAGCTCTAGAGTCTAGATGACCTGAGTTCAAATCCATCCTCAGACACTCATTAGCTGTGTGATCCTGATTAAATCATTTAACTCTGGCTCCATTTCCTCATCTGAAAAATGAGTTAGAAAAGGAAATGGCAAACCCTTCCAGTATCTTTGCCAAGAAAGTCCCAAATGGGGTTACAAAGAGTCAGATATGACTAAGAACAGAGAAACCCAGATTTTAATTCATGTCCTTTAACCAAATCAAATAGTTTTGCATTATATCACACTTTCTAGTACATCAGCCTAATAAAAACCTGATTATATAATGCTCATTTAAAAAGTAGTAAATATCAGTAATAATTCACAGAAATCTCACTGTGGCTCAAAAGTATGAAGAAAAATTTACTCTGCAACAAGGTCACAATATTGAAGCAAACCTGATTACAGAATCATTAAAAAATTTTTCTAATTCCTACATTGGTTTCAACTAAAGCTAGCTAATTTCACCAAATGTGAGATATATAAGGGACCTTAAAGGTCATCTAGTTACACTGCCTGTCAAGGAGGTTAAATGATTTGCTCAAGGTCACATGAGGAAACAGGATTAGGATTTAAAGGTAGGTTTTCATATAAAAATCTACCCCACTTTCCAATGCAGCTGTGTTGGTAAACAAAATGGGCTCTTAGCATTCAGTTCAACCAAGTGCCCTGGAGGAGTTTTGCCTTTGTTTTCTTGATTAGATTAGGAGTCTTTGGTGACCTCTTTGCCTCAGGGGAGGGCCTAGTTTACACATGAGTTTGAGTGACATGTTTGGGACATCAGAGGACTTTAGACTGCGTGGGTTTAAGTAGCCTCTTTGTGACAATTTTAGGCCACATGGGTGAGTTGCATGTGTGACTCATCCTTGACCCTGAAAAAGATATAAAACCAGGGGTTGGCTTTCTCTTTTTCAAAGCTCTTACCCACAGCAGTGGTGGCATAAGTGACTCTGGGCCAGCCATTGTTATGAGCTCCCAGGCTGAACTTAGATGTTGGTAACTATGAATTGTATTTGGTCTGTCTGTCAACGTCTGTAATTTGTTTGTATCTTGCTCTGAAGTTCAGGGTGCTGGCTTTTTCCTCTGAACTAAATGAATGGTATTTATATGCTGAATTAAAGTAAGCTTGTTAACCCCTTAACGTTGCTTTCCTCAGTAAAGCAGATCAAAAGAACCTGGGCTTTTGCAGTGTGCTGGTAGTGTGCTTGCTGTTGGGCTTGTGTTGGTCTTTCACCCCCATAACAGCTGCTAGCCAGATTGTTGAAAGAGCAGCACATTGCTTCAGGACTCCAGAAGGGAGTCCAGCATCAATGTGAATCCAGTCATCCAACCAATGTTTAAGAACCACCTCTAATATGTACATAGGACTTGCCCAGAAAGTTAAGCGACTTGCCCCTGCTCACTGAGGTTAAGTAACCTACTCAAGCTCATATAGTTAAGCTGGTATTTGAATTGAGGTTTTCCTGACTTTAAGGGCAGCACTATATCCAGTTCATCATGCCTGTAGAAAAAGATGTAATGTGTTGGTTTGGGACTTAGCCACACCTCTACCAAATCACAATTCCAGGTAGCACTTTTGAACTGCTTCAACTTGCAACAGATACATCCTTGCAAGAAAGTCCATAAACCACAAAAAGAAACTGTATAGCAGTACAACTATAATGTTTTATAGTCTCTGAGAAAGGCCTCTTTCTAGTATTGTAAAAATAAGAAGAAAGTACCAGCTATTTATTCTGCAACCTTATTATGTTACTTGGTCACACAAAACGTTCAAAGAAACTAATGTTCTTTGCTATATGATGTCATGAGATACATTCCAACTTAAGCATACTTTATTTGGTTTGGTTTTTAATGGTGCTCATGTTGGCTTATGAGAAAAATCAGCATGTATCTATCTAAAAGCCCTGAGTTTAAATAACTATATACTACTGATCTGGGAAAGAAACTTTAGAGCCAAGTCCCCTCATTCCTCCCATGGAAGCTCATACTAACTCCTGGCAGATGGGGGCTTGTTAAATTCTTAAGTCTCTAAAAAGAAGAAGATACTTCAGCATGTTTCTATAACTGTATTAGCCTTTATAGGAGCCCAGATCAAACTCATAGAATTGTAGACTTTGTTTCATGAATTACTAAAATCATACTTATAGAGTATATAGAGTAACTATAATATATCTCTGATATATTAATCTAGCTGTCCTACTCAAAAATAAATAAGTTAATTTATCTTGATTTGTTATTAGTGAAAGTAGGCTGATTCATAGTGGTCACCCTTCATAGTATCATAGAGCATAGGTTAAGAGCAGGAACGGAAATCATACCATCTAACTCAACTCCTTCATTTTAGAAATGAGCAAGAAAAATTGAAATGATTTGCCCAGTAACACTCAACTAAGTCT
Source organism: Phalanger gymnotis (assembly GCA_028646595.1). Taxonomy (NCBI): domain Eukaryota; kingdom Metazoa; phylum Chordata; class Mammalia; order Diprotodontia; family Phalangeridae; genus Phalanger; species Phalanger gymnotis. The sequence goes on from CM053622.1 coordinate 605,068,663, forward strand.
ATGAGGCAGCATTCTGATTTAGGTCTTCCTAACCTCAAGTCCAATACCCTTTTATCTCCACTTATGATTGTACTGGTGTTCCCCTACCAATCCAGATCAGCAACTGCTCCGCAACTTCTACTGTTAAAAAGATTTTCTGGGACACTGTGGTTAACTGACTTGTCCTAGGCCACACATCCAGTAAGTGGCAATGGCAGGGTTGAATCCTCGAATCTGAAGCCAGCCCTCTGTCTACTATGCCACAGTACCTATTGTCTACATTTACAAACAAAACTTTAAAATAATCTGCTTTGTTACCAGTATCAAAAATGAAAAGGGTGAATTCACCTCCAATTAAAAGGAAATTAAAATAATAATTGGGAATTATTTTGCTCAATTGTATGCCCATAAATATGACAACCTGAGGGAAATGGATGAATATTTACAAAAATATAAATTGCCGAGGTTAATAGAAGTGGAAGTAAAATACGTAAATAACCCCATTTCAGAAAAAGAAATTGAGCAAGCCATCAATGAACTCCCTAGAATAAAATCTCCAGGGCCAGATTGTTTTACATGTAAATTCTATAAAACACTTAAAAGAACAATTAATTCCCATACTTTATAGACTTTTTGGTAAAATAGGTGAAGGAGTCCTACCAAATTCTTTTTATGACACAAAAATGATACTGATACCTAAATCAAGAAGAATCAAAACGGAGAAATAAAATTATAGATCGATTTCCCTAATGAATATTGATGCAAAAAATGTAAATAAAATATTAGCAAAAAGATTGCAACAACTTATCACAAGAATAATACTCTTTGACCAGGTGGGATTTATTCTAGGAAGGCAAGGTTGGTTCAATATTAGGAAAACTATCAGCATAATTGATCATATCAACAACAAAACTAGCAGAAACCATATGATTATCTGAATAGATGCAGAAAAAGCTTTTGACAAAATACAATGTCCATTCCTATTAAAAACACTAGAAAGTATAGGAAAAAATAGAGTCTTTCCCAAAATTATAAGTAGCACCTACCGAAAACCATCGGCAAGCATTGTATGTAATAGGGATAAGCTAGATCCATTCCCAGTAAGATCAGGGGTGAAGGGGCAGAGCCAAGATGGCAGCTGGGAAGCAGTGACTGGCGTGAGCTCCCCACCAAGTCCCTCCAAAAACCTATAAAACAATGGCTCTGAACCAATTCTAGAGCTGCAGAACCCACAAAGTGGCAGAGGGAAGCAGGGCCCCAGCCCAGGACAGCCTGGATGGTATTTGGGTAAGGTCTGTCCCACACAGAGCTCCCAGCCCCCAGTTGAGAGGAGCGGAGCTGAGCCCAGCGTGCACGGCGCGAACAGACCAGAAGCGGACCTACCAGACCAGGAGACGAGCGGAAACTGCCCTGGCATCCTGAAATACTGAGCTGTGGCATGTACCAGACCTCTCAACCCACAAAGAGCAAAGACATCAGAGAAGGTTAGTGGGAAAAGCTGCGTGACTGAGTTTGCGGTTGGGCCACTTGCCCCTGGGGCAGCGGAGGTGGGGCAGCTTTAGAACTAGGCTGCAGTTGCTTCTGGCCACAGGCTCACCTGGTGGGAGGAATTAAGTGGCTGATCAGAGCAGGAGTGAAGAGCCTGCTGAAGATTTAAGCCCAGTCTGGGTAGGGGGCTCTTGGGGAAGGAGGAGTGCTGGTGAGGCAGCGCATCCGCCCAAGCGTGGAACATATAACTCTTTAGTCTTTAAGCAGC
>CM053622.1:605070897-605102661 GCA_028646595.1 Phalanger gymnotis
AAAATATAGTTAGTCTTTCACAACATGAGTATTGTGGAAGGGTTATACATAATGATATCCATGGGGCCCATGTTGAATTGCTTGACTTCTTAGGGAGGGTGGATGGGAAAGGAACAGGGGAGAGAGGAAAGGAAAGGGGGATGGGAAGGGAATGGGGCGACAGAGGGAAGGGCAGACTGGGGAACAGGGCAACCAGAATGTACGCCATCTTGGAGTGGGGGGGGGAGGAAATGGGGAGAAAATTTGTAATTCAAACGCCTGTGAAAATCAATGCTGAAAACCAAACATGTCAAAAATAAATTTAAAAAAAAAAGTAAAAAAAAAATAAAATAAAATAAAATGAAAAAAAAAATGCAAAATTAAAAAAAAAATGGGGAACATACAGACTTCATAATAACCTGGAAAGACCTACATGATATGATGCTAACTGAGAGGAGCAGAACCAGGAGAACATTGTACACAACCACAGACAGATTGCTTCTGTGATGACTTACTTTGATGGGTTTGGCTCTTCTCTACATTACAAGGTTCAAAGACAGCTCCAAAGGACTCATGATGAAAAGAGCTATTTATATCCAGAGAAAGAACTATGGAGTCTGAATGCAGATTAAGGCAAACTATTTGCTCTCTCTTTTTTTTCTCTTCTTTTTTGGTTTTGTTTCTTCTTTCTCATGATTCATCCTATTGGTCATAATTCTTCTTCACAACTTGACTATTGTGTAAATAAGTTTAATGCGAAGGTATATGTGAACATATATTGGATTCCATGCCATCTTGGGGGTCAGGGGTACGGGAGGGAAGGGAAGAAAATTTGGAACTCAAAAACTTGTGGAACTGAGTGTCATAAACTGAAAATAAAAAATATAAAAAAAATAAAGATAATAATCTGCTTTGGAATTTTCTCAGGCAACTTTTTTCCTTCTCAGAAAATGAAGACAACATGGTCATCCCCAATCCTCAGACAGCTTTTCCATTCTTTATGATTTCTTTAAGTTTATAGAACACAATTCTACCAAGTCAATGAGCATTTATTAAGTGCCCACTATGTGCCAGGTATTATTTTAAGTGCTGGGGTCACAAAGAAAGACACAAAAAATTAGTCTCTACATTCAAAGAGCTCACGGTCTCATGAGGAAGACAATATGTGAATAATTATGTACAAATGAGATATGGACAGGATAAATTAGAGATAGTCTCAGAATGAAGGCAATAGTTTAGGGAAGACTGAGAGAGGCTTCTTGTTAAAGGCGGGACTTTAACTGAGTCTTGAAGGAAGCCAGGAAAACCAGGAGATTTTAAGGGAGAGGATTGAAAGCAAAGGAGGTGGAGAACAGCCAATACAAACACAAGGAGTCGAAAGATGGAGTGTCACATGTAAGAAACAGCAAGGAAGCCAGTATAACTAAATTGCTTGGTACATTGATGGGGACTGAGGTATAAAAAGACTGGAAAAGGAAGAAGGCTAGAAATGTCTGTGATTATATCAGGAGTCCTTTTGGTCCCCTAAATTCTGATTCATATGATCCTATAGACTTGAATTCATTTAAACGAAGTAGGGGTTCTCTGTTTTCATCATTTATCTTGGGCTTCTGTAGTATTCGGTTGTTTCAGTCACACCCAGCTTTTCTTGACCCCATTTGGGGTTTTATTAGCAGAGACACTAGAGTGTGCTATTTCCTCCTCCAGATATTTTAAAGATGAGCAAACTGAGATAAACAGGGTTAAGTGACTTGCCCAGGGTCACATAATAGGTGTCTGAAGTTGGATTTGAACTCGGGATGATGAGTCTTCCTGATTCCAAGACCAATGCTCTATCCACTGTGCCACCTAGCTGCAGTTTGAGCTTCTATTACTTCTTAATTACATTTGCTCTAGCCTTACAAATTGAAAAGTATTGTCTTGTTGGAGAACATGGAAACAAATTAGGAGCTGAGTTATTCTATTTGATATCTGTATTTAGTTAACCTTATCTTATCCATACAGTGCAGTGGCCCTAACTTTTTTCTGTTCCCTTTGTCCTGAGAATGGCGTTATACACCCAGTTTTTTTGTTCATGGAATATTCAGTATTCCCCAGCTTGCTTCTTTGGGTGTTGTTCTACCCATAGCTATTCTCAAATGTTTATGCTCTATTTTGAATTCATTGTTTCTTTTGTGCTTCTTCTTCTATCTATTGGACTCTTCCTCCTTTCCTTTTAAATTGTCTTGATTTTTGTAGAGCCAATTATGTTTTTCTAAATGTTTCCTTCCTTCTTTTCTCCTTAAGAGTCTGTATGATAAAAACATATAATTTCTTCATTTAGAGTCCTTCCTTGCTGTTAATGCTTTTTTGAGTCCCTGGCCATGCAATACAATAATGCTCACATTTTCTTTGAATTTCTAAAAATAGACCGTCTTAAAATCTAGGGTACAATATCTTGACCCTAGAGGACAGATGATAAAAAAACTTTCCCTGTCTCTAAGTAGAAATGGGGGGGGGCAGGGATCATGTGAATGGAATATTGAATACTATATCAGATACAGTCATTTTGTCAGTTTGGTCCAGTGACATGCTGGTAAATGTTTAACAACCAGCTCTGAGGGTGAAAAAAGAAAGAACAATAAAATGTGTGTGTGTGTGTGTGTGTGTGTGTGTGTGTGTGTGTGCATTTTATTTTAATCTGCATTATTTTTTCCTTCACTTTCTTATGGCTAGACAATTAGCAAAACAATAAATAATGTCCTGATTCACAGCATTTGCCAATTTCTGGGGTAGAGATGCTCACACTAAAAATTTAACAATTAACTCTAATGAACCAATATAAACTAGCTCTAGAAAACCCTTAGCTTTTGTTTAATGTTTTTTATTTTTTGTAAGGCAAGGTTTAGTGAAAAAATGGAGTTATAGCAGAAAATTACTGTGGTGTAAAAAAAAAATATAGGTATTTTTTTAAAGAAAAAAAAAACCTAGATGTAAGGAGGAAAATTCCAGGCTACCAATCTGGCTATGCCCCAACATTTCTTTCTTTAGCTCTTACCAAATCCCAAGTGGCCTGGTTACTTCTCCCCAAGGTTCACATCACTGCCACCTCTCTAACTAGGTCCATCCTCATGGTTAAATATTTATTAATATTATGCAATGAATAGTCTCATAATGGCTTATCTATTGAAATAAGAATTTAGTGGGAGCATCAGAGTACTGAAGTCCATTTGATTGTAATGAATAGCACCACACAAATGATCTATATTTATGGTTAAATTTTGTGAAATGCATTAGCAAATGAACACAGATATTCCCAAACTGTGAATATTTAGACAAAATCCATTTTTACCTTTCTTGTTATGCATGTGATTGTATAAATAATTAAGATGAAGATTAAATTATAAAATATCAAGAACATTAGCATGTATTTTTGTTTATCAAATGTAGATTACTTAATCCTTATCAAGCTATAAAAACGTGAAACTTTAATAATATAATGATTTTTTCTAATTAAGGACAACACACTTATGAGTAAAGACATATCTCTCCATACAGTAGAAAGTAGAGAAAGATTGAACTAAATGTTTCAAGTGGAGATATCAAAGTCCTACTTTGTCATTGTATTGAAATATGTCCCCTTGTTGAATTATTGAAGTGTAAGGAACTTTTTAAATGGCTCATTATAACTATGAATATTTCATGAGGAGCGTTTTGTGTACTCTGTACTTTTGGATTTCCACACATTACAAGCTTAATGAAAACAAAGGATGGAAATTAATTTCCTACCCTTCCCCCTGCTCCCTCCAAATTCAGATATACATGCAGTTTTCCATTACAATGATCTTATACTATAGGTGTGTGTGTGTGTGTGTGTGTGTGTGTGTGTGTGTGTGTGTGTGTGTGTGTGTGTGAATAGGGAGGACCATGAAGGGTTGGGGAAGAGAAGAAGGTTGACTAACAACCATAATGTCACTATTTCTTTCCCTTTGATTTCTAGTGTATGTTTATGGTAAATTAATTGCTTGGTTGTATGGGCATAAGATCTATTTATGTTGTCATCCAAATAATGATAATCTTCATCTTTATAGGTAAATTGCTATTTGTGAAGGGAGCTATCATAAAATAAGTCTACAAAATTAGGAGAATCTTAAAGGATCAAATAAGGACTACATTTTCTATTAGGTAAACAATGGGGAGATATCAAAAGTTTTTGAGAAATAATGTGATCACTGAAGCACAGATTAATAATTTCAAAGTTAAGAGGGATCCATGAGGTCACCTATTACAATTTATACCCAAGTATGTATGCCTTCTACAGTATCCCTGACTAACAGTCATTTAGTCTCCACTTGAAGACTTTTAATAATGAGGAATCCATTGCCTCCCAATGAAGCCCATAACAGAAGATTTTATTTATGCCAATACAAAATCTGCTTTACTGCCACTACTTTTACCCATTTCTCTTTTACCCACTGGGTCCAGGCTCTTTGATTATTTAACAACTCTTATCATGACCCTCATATTTTTTATATTCTTTAGGCCCAATTTCTCCAGTTTCTCCAGTTCCTTCAACCAGTCCTCATCTGGCATGGGCTCCAGTCCTCTCATTAACCTAATTTCCCTCTTATCAGTCCTTTCAGGGTTGTTAACAAAGTCCTAAAACGTCAGGTACGGAGCTTAATCATAATATTCCAGATGTAGTCTGGAATACAGTGTAGTGGAATACAGAAAAAAATGTTGCATACAGAACTTAATCACAATATTCCAGATACAGTCTGGAATACAGTGTAGTGGAATACAGTGTAGTGGAAGTCAGATATAGTACAGTGGGACTATAACCTTCCTCATTCTAGATTTTATGCCTCAATTAAAACATTCTCAATTTTGATCACCACATCATGCAATCTATAGATTTGTTGAAGTTCATTTAAATGATCATATCATTTAAAAAAAAACTATTCTTGATCTATATTCTCCCTTCTTCCCTTAGTTGCATAGTTGAGTTTTGAATCCAAATGCATGAATTTTACACTTATCTCTTTTTTTTTTCATTTTTAGTAAATTTGTTTGCAAATACATGTAGTGCAAATGCATTTTGCTTTTCTACTCTTGAAAAAAAAAGTTGACTTAAAAGAAAGTAAGGAAAGGGGAAAAGAAGGGAATGAGCATTTATATAGCACATACTGTGTACCAGGCACAGTGCTAAGCACTTTACAAATATCTTGTTTGATCCCTACAACTTTATGAGGTAGATGCTGTTACTATCCCCATTTTATAGATCAGGAAACTGAGTAAAGCAGAGGCTGAGTGCCTGCCCAGGGTCACATAGCTAGTAAGTGTCTGCGGTGGGGTTTGAATTCATCTTTCCGACTCCATATCCAGTGCTCTATTCACTATCCTAGTGGTCTATTTATTTTTATAGAATAAGTTGCTCAAGACTTACAGAATAAATCATATCTATGTGTTTATATTGGGCCATCCCTTGATCCAACTGGTGTGAGGAACTCCCAGGGAGGAAATTCTTCCTCCCAATAAAGATCAGCAACTGTGTTGTAACTTAAAGTTATAGACAGTTGTCTTAGTCATTGAAAGATTTAGTGACTTGTCAAGGACCACTCACCCAAGCAATATCATAGACAGGACTTCAATACAGGTCTTCTGACTCTAAGGTTAGCTCTCTCTCTTTATGTTTCATTGCATCTTTACTGCACATGAAAGAGAGAAGTCTTATTTCTAACCTGATATTTGTCCATTAAGAAAAGAGAAACACTATCACTTTTGGAATGGCTGAAGAAATTGAGGTATATGAATATTATAGAATATTACTATACCGTGGCAAACATGAAACATGGAATGATTTACATGAATTGATGCAGACTGAAGTTAAGAGAGCTAAGAAAACAATATACATAATGATTACAAGGTAAGTGGAAGGAACATTCACAAAACAGTCAAAAGTGAATGTTGCAAAATTACAAAGAACAAACATGGCTCCAGTAATAGATATAAGAAGACTCCTTCACCCCAACCCATTGCACGTAATTTCAGAACATTTAGTGCATTGATAAGTATTGCTGATTTTTTTCCCCTTGAAGAACGTTGTTATATGAGATGACTTTGCTAGATGCAGAAGGGGAAAGAAACCAGAAATATTTGTGATATAAAAAAATAAAAGATATCAATAAAAATTTATTTTAATAAAGTGGGGGCAGCAAATCCCATTTAGAGGTATATTATTCCTGCCAGTAATTGAATTTGTTACCTGCTAAAAATGGCATTTTTACCCCAGGAATTTGCTATAGGAAGACTAGTCTAGCATTTGTATGAATGATGGAGTGTAGTGAGTGGAGACCATAGGTGTCTCTTGGAACACTTTTATCTGTACTAGTCCTTATACAATCGCAAATTTAAAGCCGTATTGGACTTTTCAGATTGTCAAGTCCAACATCCTAATTTTACAGACAAAGAAACTAAGACCCAGGGAAGTTAAATGATTTTTTCCAAGATCACATAGCTAGTAGTTTTTATTTGTTTGTTTTTTGGAGGGGGAAGGCAAGGCATTTGGGGTTAAGTGACTTGCCCAAGGTCACACAGCTAGTACCTGTGTCAAGTGTCTGAGGCCAGATTTGAATTCAGGTCCTCCTGACTCCAGGGCCAGTGCTCTACTCACTGCTCCACTTAGCTGCTTTGCTAGTAGTTTTTAAAAGAGATGTCTGACTCCAAATACAGGACTCGGTCAACTATCTTCATAATTATTAATGTACATGCCTCATACTACTTATCATAGACTTCTTGAAATAAGGGAATTTATTTTATCATCAAACTCACAACATCTAGGAGACTCTTTTGCATACCTGCATACTTTGGCAGACCTATGATATGACCAATGGGAATAGTCACTGCAGTGACACAGGCCATAATCCAACATCAGGCATCTTCTTGTTCTTTGCAAATATTGTCCATGTCTTCTTGTACACTCTCTAGAGAGAGTTTATCCATTGTGCTAGAGGCGTTTCTCTAGTCTTTTGACATTGAGTGTATATCAGTGGATCACACAGGGTGTCTACCAACTAATATCTGTCACTCTTACCATCTGACCAGGCTATCTCTATGATAAAATGGTTTATACTGCTTCTCTTGTGTAACTCTTATTTCATAACATATTATAACCCTAACTTATCTATCAAGTACCATTCAAGGAACTTTTGACTAATTTTCAACTTTAATGTTTTGAAGGCTGTTGTATTCCATGCCTTGCAGCCATGTGGAAAAACCACAACAATACTCTTGTTTAAAAAAAAATTATGGATCTTTGTTTCAGGGAGAAGTGTGGGGTTCTTAAAAATTACTGTATGTTTTCCCATTGGTAATCCAACCAACTCTCCTATTCATGTTTAATTCAAAGCTGGGAAGTTAGGCAGCAATGTGCATAGAATTCTGGGCCTAGAATCTGGAAGAGTTGACTTTAAGCATAGCCTCAGATACCTACTACCTTACATGGTTGTTGTGAGGGTCAAATTAGATATTTTTAAAGTACTTAGCACAGTTCCTGGCATAGAGGAATCACTACACAAATGCTTGCTTCCTTCTTTTCTTCTTTCTTTCCTTCCTTGCTTTCTTCCTTCCTTCTTTCCTTTTTATTTCCTTACTGCAAGGTTGTCCAGAATTCATATATTTGGCAGTTAGGGGGCACAGTGGACAAAATGCTGGCCATGGAGTCAGGAAGACAAGTTTGAATTCTGCTTAGTTACTAGTTCTGTGTGACCCTTGCAAGTAAGTCATCTGAGACTGGGTAAAATAAAGGAGACAGCAAAAAAAAAAAAATCTCGGACATGTGAAATGAGGAGGATGGGAAAAGAGGGCGCTATAGGCAAATGGTCTCCTTTCTCACATATGCCTCTGAGAGCTTTCTTCATGTCTTACATCGGATAAACGTCCTTTGGAAAATTTGAAGCTAGCCTCTTTGTCGTTAGTGCTCTTCCCTCCTCAAATGAACTTAGAATTCTTTATATTTCATGTCTTCCATCATACATCTTGATTTGGAATATAAAAGGAGCTCTATACATGTTAACTGATAAATATCTTGCTTAAAAGCATCTAAACAATACAAGATGTTGTTAAATAATTTATTACTAGAGGAATCTCTTAAGAGCCATTCTCTCTCTCTCTCTCTCTCTCTCTCTCTCTCTCTCTCTCTCTCTCTCCTTTCCTTCCTCCCTCTTTTTTTTTCTCTCTCTCTTTCTTTCTCTGGAGAAGCCACCTTACAGGTCAATAGAGACATTGTTTTGCTAGCTTTCAACCAACAGTGGAAGAAAGAGTCTTGGGGAATTTGAGGAAATTAAAATCAATGGAGAACAACATAATACATCAGATTTTGAGGAATAAAGAAGCAAATGTGAGAGGAAGAATACCCACAATATTTTTATTAAATTATTAGGTTCCAAAATTAATTGTATAAATTTACTAGGATAATGTTTATTGGATCATGGTATTTAGACATAGAACCAACCTTAGAAATCAACTAGTCTGAAACCTTCATTTTACAGAGAAGAAAATTGAGTTTTAGATAAAGAAAGTCACTTGTCCCAGGTTGTCTAGGGAGTAAACATACAGGCTATAATTTGAGCCCCTTTAGTACTTCTCCAGAGAAGTGCTCTTTCCTCTTTACTACATGATGATAAAATTCAGTCAATGTGAATTTCTGAAGAGATAGGACAGAGCTGGTTGTTGTTACATTCACAGGATTACCTCTATGATTTTGGGTTTTTTTTTCATTTTTATAGGCCAGCATTTTATTTCCTCTCCAGAAAATGTTTAAATTGAATATTAACAAATACAAAATGTTAAAGCAATAATTTATCCCATTCATTATACTCTCCCAAGAGATAAAGAAAGCTCTCTAGGCTACTTTCCTTTCACCTCACACTTTGCTGAGAAATTAACTAAGTTAAAATCTCTTGACCAATCAGTCAAAGGCTTGCTTTTTTAATTCCATATTTTATTGGTTAATATTTTTTAGTTTTCAACATTGATCTCCACAAGACTTTGAGTTACAAATGTTCTCCCAATTTCTACCCTGCCCCCACTCCAAGATGGCATATATTCTGATTGCCTCATTCCCCAGTCAGCACTCCCTTCTGTCACCCCACTCCCTTTCCATCTCCTTTCCCCTTATAAATAGTAGGGCAAGATAGATTTCTATGACCCATTGCCTGTATATCTTATTACCCAGTTGCATGCAAAAACAAATTTTTTTTGAACATCTGCTTTTAAAACTTGGAATTCCAAATTCTCTCCCTTCTTCCCTCCCCACCCACCCTCCCTTAGAAGGCAAGTAATTCAACGTATGCCACACATGTATCATTACGTAAAACCCTTCCACAATACTCATGTTGTAAAAGACTAACAATATTTCCCTCTATTGTATCTTGTTCCCCTTTATTCAGTTTTCTCCCTCAACCCTGTCCTTTTCAAAAGTGTATGCTTTCGGTTACTTCTTCACACTATCTGCCCTCTTTTCTATAATCCCCACTTTTTTCCCCTTCCCCCTGCTTTCATGTAGTGTAAGATACCCAACTGAGCATGTATGTTATTCCCTCCTCAAGTCAAATCCTATGAGAGCACTACTCACTCATTTCCCCACACCTCCACCTCTTCCCTTCCAATGAACTGCTTTTCTTGCCACTTTAATTTACCCCATTCTATCTCTCCCTTTCTCCCTCTCACAATATATTTGTCTCTCATCCCTTAATTTTATTTTAATTTTTTAGACATCATACCTTCATATTCAACTCACCACATGCCCTCTGTCTATATATATGTATATTCCCTTCAACTACCCTAATACTGAGAAAGGTCTCATGAATTATACACATCTTCTTTCCATGTAGGAATGTAAACAAAACAGTTCCACTTTAGTAAGTCCCTTATGGTTTCTCTTTCTTCTTTACCTTTTCATGCTTCTCTTGATTCCTGTGTTTGAAAGTCAAATTTTCTATTAAGCTCTGGTCTTTTCACTGAGAAAGTTTGAAAGTCCTCTATTTTATTGAAAATCCATATTTTTCCCTGGAACATGATACTCAGTTTTGCTGGGTAGGTGATTCTTGGTTTTAATTCTAATTCCTTTGACATCAAGAATATCATATTCCAAGCCCTATGATCCCTTAATGTAGAAGCTGCTAGATCTTGTGTTATCCTGATTATGTTTCCACAATACTCAAATCGTTTCTTTCTGGCTGCTTGCAGTATGTTCTCCATGACCTGAGAACTCTGGAATTTGATAACAAGATTCCTAGGAGTTTTATTTTGGGGATCTTTTTCAAGAGGCAAATAGTGGATTCTTTCAATTTCTATTTTAACCTCTGGATCTGGGATATCAGGGCAATTTTCCTTGATAATTTCTTTAAAGATGATGTCTATGCTCTTTTTTTTCATCATGGCTTTAAGGTAGTCCAATAATTTTTAAATTGTCTCTCCTGGATCTATTTTCCCAGTCAGTGGTTTTTCCAATGAGATATTTCACACTATCTTCCATTTTTTCATTCCTTTGATTCTGTTTTATAATATCTTGATTTCTCATAAAGTCACTAGCTTCCACTTGTTCCAATCTAATTTTTAAGGTAGTATTTTCTTCAGTGGTCTTTTGGACCTCCTTTTCCATTTGGCTAATTCTGCCTTTCAAGACATTCTTCTCCTCATTGGCTTTTTGGAGCTCTTTTGCCATGTCAGTTAGTCTATTTTTTAAGGTGTTATTTTCTTCAGTATTTTTTGGGGTCTCCTTTAGCAAGTCATTGACTTATTTTTCATGATTTTCTTGCATCACTCTCATTTCTCTTCCCAGTTTTTCATCTACTTCTCTTACTTGCTTTTCCAAATCCTTTTTGAGCTCTTCCATGGCCCGAGACCAATTCATATTTTTCTTGGAGGCTTTTGATGTAGTCTCTTTGACTTTGTTGACTTCTTCTGGCTGTATGTTTTGATCGTCTTTGTCACCAAAAAAGATTCTAAAGTCTGAGTCTGAATCTGAGTCTGTTTTCATTGCCTGTTCATGTCCCAGCCAACTACTTTACCTTGAGCTTTTTGTCAGGGTATGACTACTTGTTTAGTAGAGAGTACTTTGCCCCATACTTTAGGGGCTGCACTACTGATTTCAGAGCTACTTCTGCACAGCAAGCTCTGTCACAGCCGTGCTCCTCCTCCCCCAAGAAATGGCAGCCAGGACTGCAACCCAGATCCAAGCAGGCTCTGCACTCCTGCTCTGATGTGCCATTTAATTCCTCCCACTAGGTCGATCTGTGGCCAGAAGCAACCACGACTGGAGTTCCGGAAGCAGCCCCAGAGCTGCACTACCTCCACTGCCTCATGGGCTGTGGCTGACCACACGCTCCTTTCACTCTGGTCTTCCCACTAACCTGCTCTGTTGTCTTTGGCATTTGTGGGTTGAGAAGTCTGTCACTACCACAGCTCACTTATTAAGGGCCCTATGGTCTGTTTCACCCAGCTCCTGGTCTGGTTGGTCCTGGCATGGCCCACACTAGGTTGTGCTCTCAGCTCCCTGTAATAGACCCTTCCCAGTGACCATCCAGGCTTTTCTGGACTGGAGCCCTGCTTCACTCTGCTATTACATGTGTTCTGCTGCTGTAGAATTTTTCGGAGACATTTTAACAGATGTTTGGAGGGACCAGGGAGACAGCTTAAGCAAGTCCCTGCTTTCCAGCCACCATCTTCACCTGTGTGTTTTTTAAATGGCTTGATTTTATACTTTTAATTAACACAAAACTTAATTCACTACTTTTTCAGACTATACCTACGTATGATAAGATGTGAACGATTAAGGTTATTTTATATTTAATTCCTATTCAACCATCATGAAGAACTACTGTCCACATTCATAAGGCTGTCCAATGATAGGCCCTGGCAATCACATGTTCATCCCTGTAGTTATTTCTTGGTTTTATTTTTCTGGTTTTCTTTTTTTCTCTTTTTGTTTTTTTTCTCATTTTTTTAAAATTAATTTATTTTTAGTTTTCAACATTCTTTTCCACAACATTTTGGGTTACAAATTTTCTCCCCATCTCTACCCTCCACCAACCCCAACATGGCATGTATTCTGGTTATTGCTTTCCCCAATCTTCCTTCCCCTCCATAACCCCAATCCCCTCCCCCTTATCACCTCTCCCCTTACTTTCTTTGTAGAGCAAGATGGATGTATATACTCCATTGTCTGTGTATCTTATTTCCCAGTTGCATGTAAAAACATTTTTTTTTCACATTTGCTTTTAGAACTTGAGTTCCAAATTCTCTCCCTTATTCTCTCCTCACCCACCCTCCTTGAAAAGGCAAGGAATTCAATATAGGTTATACATGTATCATTATGCAAAACATTTCCATAATAGTCATGTTGTGAAAGACTAACTTTATTTCCCTCCGTCCTATCCTGTCCACCTTTATTCAATTTTCTCCTTTGACCCTGTCCCTTTTCCAAAGTGTTTGCTTTTTACTACATCCTTCCCCAATCTGCCTTCCATTCTATCAGCCCCCCACCCACCCACCCTTATCCCTTTCCCCTCTACTTTCCTGTAGGATAAGATACCCAATTGAGTGTGTATATTATTCCCTCCTTAAGCCAAATCCAATGAGAGCAAGTTTCATTCATTCCCTTTCACTTACCTCTTCTCTTCCATTATAACCACTTCGAGGTGAGATAATTTACCCCATTCTGTCTCTCTCTTTCTCCTTCTCCCAATATATTCCTCTCTCACCCTTTAATTTTGTTTTTTTTAGATATTTTCCCTTCATACTCAACTCACACTGTGCCCTTTGTCTATATATATATGTATATTCCCTTCAACTACCTTAATACTGAGAAAGGTCTCATGAGTTACAAATGTCATCTTTCCATGTTGGAATGTAAACAGTTCAACTTTAGTAAGTCCCTTGTGATTTCTCTTGTCTATTTGCCTCTTCATGCTTCTCTTGATTATTGTTTTTCAAAGTCAAATTCTCTATTCAGCTACAGGTTTTTCATCAAGAATTCTTGAAAGTCCCCTATTTCATTGAAAATCCATATTTTGCCCAGAAGTATTATGCTCAGTTTTGCTGGGTAGGAAATTCTTGGTTTTAATCCTAGCTCCATTGACCTCCAGAATATCATATTCCAAGCTCTTCTATCCCCCAAAGTAGAAGCTGCTAGATCTTGTGCTATACTGATTGTGTTTCCACAATACTCTGTTTTTTTTTTTTTTTTTCTGGCTGCTTGCAATATTTTCTCCTTGATTTGGGAACTCTGAAATTTGGCTACAATATTCCTAGGAGTTTTCTTTTTGAGATCTTTTTCAAGAGATGATTGGTGGATTCTTTCAATTTCTATTTTCCTCTCTGGTTCTAGAACATCAGGGAAGTTTTCCTTGATAATTTCTTGAAAGATGATGTCTAAGATCTTTAGTCCAATAATTTTTAAATTATCTCTCCTGGATCTATTTTCCAGGTCAGTGGTTTTTCCAATGAGGTATTTCACATCGTCTTCCATTTTTTCATTATTTTGGTTCTGTTTTATAATTTCTTGATTTCCCATAAAGTTACAAGCTTCCACTTGCAACAATGTAATTCTTAAGGCAGTATTTTCTTCAGTGATCTTTTGGACTTCTTTTTCCATTTGGCTAATTCTGCCTTTTTAAGGCATTGTTCTCCTCATTGACTTTTTGGACCTTTTTTGCCATTTGGGTTAATCTATTTTTTAAGGTATTATTTTCTTGTGTTTTTTGAGTCTCCTTTAAACAAGCTGTTGACCCATTTTTTTTATGATTTTCTTGTATCACTCTCATTTTTCTTCCCAATTTTTCCTATACTTCTGTTACTTGATTTTCCAACTCCTTTTTGAGCTCTTCCATGTCCTGAGACCAATTCATGTTTTTCTTGGAGCTTTTGATTTAGCATCTTTGACTTCGTTGACTTCTTCTGGCAGTATGTTTTGATCTTCTTTGTCACCAAAATAAGATTCTATAGTCTGAGTCCTTTTACGCTGTCTGCTCAAGTTCCCATCCAATTACTTGACTTTTGAGCTCATCATCAGGGTATGACTGCTTCCAAAGTGGAGAGTGTTCTGTCCCAAGCTTCAGGGGTTTTGCACTGCTGTTTTCAGCACTACTTCTATTCTGAGGTGGTATGATACTCCTCTCTGGCCTGTGCTCTAGTCCATGAGTGCAGACATGCCTTTCTGCAGTGTAAGTACCATGAGGACTCCCTCTCCACAGCCACCACAAGCTCTGCCACACCAGCACTGCTCTTCCCCCAAAGATGACCAACAAGGACTGTCATCCAGATCCAAGCAGGACAAAGCAAGAGAATCTTGCCTTAGCACCAGCAAAGAGATCCCTGCACTCTTGCTCTGATTAGTCATTTGATTACCCCCACTGTCTGTGGGCCTGGAGCTCCAGAAGCAGCTGCTGCCACCGCTGCTGCTGCCATTACTGCTCCCCCAACTACCACTGCAGTTACCTCTACTGCTGCAGCCACCCTGGGGCTGGGGCCTGACCAAGCACTTCTCTCACTCAGGTCCAACAGATTTCCCACTGACCTGCTACTTTGTCTTTGGCATTTGTGGGTCAAGAAGTCTGAGAATCTCCACAGCTCAGTAATTCAGTGCCCTGAGGCTTGCTCTGCCTGGTCTGTACTTGCACAGCCCACACTGGTCTGGGCTCTGCTCCCAGAACAGTGCAAAAGACCCTTCCCAGTGACCATCCAGGCCATCTTGGGCTTGAGACTTGTTTCACTCTGTCATTTCATGGGTTCTATAGCTCTAGAATTTGTTTAGAGTCATTTTTTACAGATGTTTGGAGGCATTTGGGGGACAGCTGAAGCGAGTCTCTGTTTTCATGCCACCATCTTTACTCTGCCCTTGTAGTTATTTCTTGCCATCCATGTTTATTACTTTGTGTCTTTTTTACATATGATTTGTACATACCTACATATGTACATTTTTCCCTCCTTAGAATGTAAGCTCTTTGAGAGCAAAAGCCGTTTTGTCTCTGTCTTATGCATTCAGTACTTAGCATAATGACTGGCATAGGGTTAGCATTTAACCAGTGATTACTAGACTTGTACAATCCACCCACTACTAGAAGGAACTTCAGGTGAAATGCCTCGCTCTCTATTGTTCTCAAAGTGTTGGCCACCTCTCTCTCCCAGTCTGGCCTGTATTATCTGCATATCTCAGCATAGCAACAAGGAGTGACAAGGTCCTCATCTCTTATCCTACTCCTCACCTCTACATCCATGTGATTTAACCCCTACTACTCCTCTAGCTTTGAGGGCCACATGGAATAATGTCTTTCTTCAAAGGAATGCTACTCCAGGAAATCCCATTCTCCATAAACTAGAAGACCAAGTCTTCAAACTTTATGTATCAGTTCCATTGTGTGGCAAAGTCCAAAGTAGATAATGCCTAATAAATCTCCCTTCTCTAGAGAACAGGCTAACTTCCAGGATTGCAGCACCTACAAAATCCATGTTTCCTTATCCTCTACAAGAGTTAAGTTTGCAAGAAAACTGTCTATAAATTCAATTTCTGCTTCTGCTATGTATTTCTGCAAGAACCCTATCATTTCTCCAGTTGCCACCACCTCTTCATCTGGGAAAGTTCACTCTCAAGGCCCCTGTGGTCAAAAAGTTATGACCTAACATTTATAATGCCCGTGTGTTTCTGTCTCAAGACCACCATTATTAGTGTCCAGTAGGAGGAAATGCTGGGAATAACCTGGCTTTCTCCACCTCCAACTCTCTGCCCCCATTTTGAGAATGCCAAAGGGCTTTTAAGTCTTGTACTCTGAAGAGAATTTTTTAACATAGTTTAAAAATGGAGAAAATAGCTTGATGATCTCTTATAGTTAATACAGAAAGATGATTCCTCTGACTAGAGTCCAGCCTCCTTAATCTCAGATAACTAGTTGTGTTGAACATAGCTCCAGTAACTAAAAAATAAATAGGAATTGTCATGTCTAATTGCCAAGACACCACTGACATCACTAACTCCATGGATAAGAGTTGTTTGAATAGCTATCTCTATAAGAGAAGAGCCATGCTCATTAAACCCCTAAAAGCTACATAAATTTCAGCTCTTATTTTAGTGCATTGAAACCCCTACCTAAAGTATGCCAATTTACTGTGATTTATGATATGTCACAATGAACCTCAGAATTCTTATTGACAGGGTTAACAATGTTGATCTATTACCCTCTCACCTTTACTCCCTTTCTATGCCAACTCATGGATCTATAGGTAATGATTTAATAAATTTATTCAGTTCTGGCATTATTCAAATGGTCATGGGACTAGAGATATAAAGCTGTATAGTGAGTTCAACTTCTTTTTACAAATGAAAAAATTGAAGTATGGAGAGGTTAAGTGATTTGACTAAGGTCGCTCACCTAAACTTCAACTGAGGTCCATCATTATATGCACATCACCACCTAATATAGATTATATGCAAAGCTCTTCTCCTGTATCCTAATAGCTTAACTGTTTTGATAGATTTTCTTTCCTTAAGATAATTATGTATTATAGACATTTTGTTTCATTTCCACAAGCAATTTGTCTCTCGTAAAATATCAAGATGGAAATAATTTTTTTTCCTGAAAACTAAGTGTGATTTTTATACTTTCCTGTGTTCTCTTCTGTGTGTATCAAGATTTCAAGAGCTGCATAAGAATTCTGAGAGCTCAACCCATGTGCCACCACTGGAACATTTCAAGGAGCTTGAAGCAAACTGAACTTCTGATTTGGATCTGTTCCTAAGGGGACATTTGTCACCACCACATGGTTTCATCAAATGTACAGTACATGATCAGAAGGATTTATACTATAGATAGAAAAAGGACAAACTGCATTTGAATCTGTTCATTTCTAATTTTAACAGTTCCTTTTTGTGTTTATGTAGAACAGCATCATAGCTCTGCTTTGCCAATACTGTACTTTATTTATTTCTTCAATTTATAATCATTCATCCATTGCCTGACTTTTGAATGTCATATCTCCTTGCAAGAATCATTCCATGTCTATTTAGAAGATGAGCTTATCAGTATTCCTGCTGCATTGGGTCATACAGCGAGATCAATTCCGCCCAGATAGGAATGGCACCCAACAAGGACCACCACGAGGGAATGTGTTTCATATCACAACACAGATGGGTTGAGTTTGCACCATTTCCCGTTCTCAGAGAAAATTTGCAAGGTTGGATTCATTCTTCTCTTCTTATAATATCATGCATTTCTCAAATTCAGCTCTCAACCTCAAGACCTACAATGATATTGGAAATAGAGTAGTAAACTATGTTATATGTCATTTAAAAAACAGAACAATAAGAGATATAAGGAAAAGGCAAGTGCTCTCTGCCCCTACCACAGTATTTCTTGCCAGCTTTTAACAGAACTTCCTAAGGTATGCACATATGTGGAGAGAGGGTGAGAGGAAGGGAGAGAGAAAAAAAAAAACAGATACAAAGATGAAGGAGAGAACAGTAATATAACACATGAAAACTCAGAGATCTATTGGAGCTTTTCCTTTATTTCTCCTCATTTATAGTCTTCACATACCACACAAAACACATATTCTCTTTGTATCAGAGCAAGATAAAATTCTCTAAACATTCACTAAGCACCTACTATATTTCCACGATACCTTTCTCACTTTTTTTTGGCTAAAACTTTATTGAGAAAATACAGAGTTCCTTCAGAATACAACAGTCCATCACCAGAAACTCCATTGGTATGCTTGTTGAGGACATTATTTGCATTTTTCTTTGTATCCTTTTAAAATATCTGCTTGCCATTTAAGGTTATAAAAGTGCATGAATGTGGGAAGGTTTCCATAGCAATGAATATTTATGGAGAGAGTGGCAGCACTCCTATCATGCATACTGCAGGTTGGTGAGAGTGTTGTATATCCTTCTGCTGGGATGGGATATTTATCCAAAAGCAAGAGCAGTTTCAAGTCTAGCTTCATAGACTTGTAGATGATTTAGTCAGCATGAGTTTCATGGTTAAAGGGAGCTCCAGGCTAGCATGCTCAAAAAGTCCACCAAAGAAAGTAGCAGTTTCATTAGAAACAGTTTTAGGGGATGATATTTAAAAGACGTGATTTTACATTTTTAAAATGGGATAGCATTTTGTATTAAGTAGAGCAGAAAAAAGGCCTGAGATGCTCTCAGCACTAATGCACAATTTACAAAGAGAGGTGTATTTTCCAATAGGATTGATGCTCACTATCTTAATTAAGGTTACTTGCCTTCATCCTCCACAAAAAAATCTCACGGTATATCTGATTCTCAAATACCATATGAAGGAAGAGTTCTTGGCAGGCTATGCCAAGTTTAAGATCCAAGGTATTTTTTTTTAAGTTTTATTGATTCCTTTAGGTTTTTTTAATTTTTTTTTTAACCACAGACATTCCCCAACATACCCTCTAACTCCTCACCCACCATAGAATTCTTCCTTGTAGCAAAGAAAAACAATTCAGCAGAAGTGACATCTAATAGTGTATGTCACTTTCCACACCTGTGGTCTCTCACCACTCTTTTCAAGAAGAAAGAGAATTTAAGCTTCTTATCCTTTGGAACTAATATTGGTTATTGTCTTTAATTTGATTGTAGATGCATAGCATTCCCCTAGTTTTGCTTTTTAAATTCTAAATATGTACAAATACATCATCCACCATTTCTCTGATTTCCTCTGATTCATTATTTCTTATAAGGTAATAATATCCCATTATATTTATGAAGTACAATTTTTCAGCCATTCCCCCAATAAATGGGAACTGACTTTCTTCTAAATTTTTACTATTCCAAAATGGGTTGCTATCAACTTTTTAATATATATATATATATATATAATTTTTCTGACCTTTGACTTCCTTGGGGCATATGCAAGTAGTGGGATATCTAGGTCAAAGGATATAAACTATATCCTAGGTTTGATTGCATAATTGCAGATTGACTTCCAGAATAGAACAATTTGCATCAATAATACATGAGTGTATATATCTTTCCACATCTCTTTCAACATTAACTGTTCCTGATTCAAGTCCCATTCTCTCTCCAAATCTTGCCTCTCTGTCTCTAATTTTACATGTTCTTGAGAGGATTTTTCTTAGTTTGTCCTCCCATTAAAATTTTGTTAAAACAGTTTTATTCTCTGATGCTTCTTTTTGCTTTATGAGGTGATACTACACATAGTATTTACCATCCTTCTATGCTGAGACAAGCGACATAAAAGCAAGTTGATATTCTAAATTAGTATGGCTTGTAGCTGTGAAATGTCATCATTTGGCAAATAAGTCAAGTATCTTGTGGCTCTTCTGGGGCTATTGTTAACCCCATTTTACAGAGGAAGAAACTGAGGCACAGAGAGGTAAAGTGACTTAGAAAAAGTCACACAATAAGTGTCTAGGGCAGAGTTTGAACTTCTCGACTCTAAATCCAGCACTGTCTGTTATACTGCCTAAAACCCCAGCTAAAATCCCCCCTAGCTCTCATTATGGCAATTCTTCTATGTCAGTTAATTGAAATTATCATAATTGTTGTTTTAGTTTCAGTGCCCTGGGACAAAATCAAAGCTTGTACCACCCTAGTCACATGTTTGTTAGATTTTTTTAAATTGAATAATGATAGTTTTGCTAAAATCTCACTTAATATAAGAAGCTTTTCTCAATCCTTAATGCTAGTGGTTTCTCTCTATTGATTATCTTCTCCAATTGATCATATATACATATGTATAGATACAAATGTGTATACATGTATGCACACATATGTGTAATCTACACACATCCATATATGTTTGGATATGTGCTTTTGTATATATATACACATTATATATATACATATGTGTGTGTGTGTGTGTGTGTGTGTGTGTGTATATATATGATAAATTGGAGCTAATCAATACAGAGAAGACACTAACATCCATACATATGTGAGCTTCTTAAGGGCAAGGACTATTCTATATTTCTTCACAGCCTCGTCATTTAGCACAGTGCGTGGCACACAGTGGGCACTTCATAAATGCCTGTTAATTGTCTGGCGGCCGGGATCTTCTCCATATTTTGGATCAAAGGACACACATACTTTAGTAACTTCTTGCTTATGGTTCCAAATTACTTCCCACAATAGTTGTATCTATTCCTAAGTCAAGAAACAAGGCATCAATGTGCCTGTTTCTCCACAGCTCCTTCAATTCTTATCATTTTCCTTTTTTATCATCTTTGCTGCTCTGATAGATATCAAGTGCAATCTCATAATTGCTTTATATTTGCTTTTCAAAAAAATTAGTAATGGTTTGGAGTTTTGGGATTTGTTTGTTTTTTTTTTTATTTTTAAAATTTATTTTGTCATGGCTATAGATACCTTGGGTTTTCTTTTCTTTGAGAACAGTTTATATACTTAGATCATTTATCAGTTGATGAATGGATCTTTTTTCTTATAAATTTAACTCAATCACTTTTATATCTTGGAAATGAGATGTTTATCAAAGAAACACACTACAAAGATTTTTTTCCTCAGTTGTTTGCCTTTCAACCTTATCTTTAGTAGATTTGTTTATACAAAAACTTTTTTAGCTTTATACAATCACAATTACCAATTTTATCTTCTGCGATTTTCTCTTCCATTTGCTTGGTTGAAAGCTTTTCTTCTATCCATACATCTAATAGATATTTCTTCTCATGTTTCTCTAATGTGTTGATGATGTGACTTTTCATGTCTAGGTCACTTATCTATCCTTTCCCTGGATTCCTCAGTGCTAAATAGACAAGATGTCTGACTTGGCATGGTGGCCAAAAATAACACATCACCTAGTGATCAACTTTTTGGTGATGACCCTTATTGACCACAGCTGATAATTATATGACATATACCGATACCACCCTGTGCCAGTCCTGGACTCAAAAAATTTTGGACAGATCTGCCAGACTTTATACTATGCTCAAATTTTCTTCTAAATCTGTTAGTCCCACAGCTCTTTCCTCAAGTCTTCTTTCCTCTCGATTAAACATGCCTTTAATTGATCCTTATGCTATGAACTCAAGACTTTTCACCATCATAATTGCCCTCCTCTGGACACCCTTCTTAAACTATGTGTATCAGTAAGGCAAGATTCAAGATATCGATGGTGGCTATGAATATGCCTGTATAGTTTGGAAAGACAAAGTATAAGAGACTCTCTGCATAGAAGGCAGAAGAAGTAAAACATTTATCCAGACACCAGATGATTAAATCCCAGAGCCAACAATCCCAATTCAACATAGCAGTAATTTTAAATCCACCTCAACGCAACAGCAAGGAGATTAAAACACAGTATCATGGCAAAAAAAAAAAAACCAAAAACAAGCCATCCTGTAACTCTCCCCCCTTCTAGGGCTTTCCCATAAACACTCACTTGAGAATCCTAACTGTCTGATTTCCTGCACCCTCTCCTCCCGCAGTTCTGAAAGCCCTTGCAGTTCTTTGAGCCCTTCCAATCCTCTGTCTCTCCATCTCTTCCAATTCTCTATCCTCTCTCTCAGTTCTGTCTTCTTCATCTTCTCACAGCTCTCTAGTCTCCATAGCTCTCTAGTCTGAGCTTAATGCCTACTCACAAGGTATATATACCCTGTAAGCCTTGGGGCATAGCACCTAATATCAAGAGGATGTGGGCCTGCCTACAAGCAAGCTTCTCCTAATCAAGCTTACCTTAACTAGCTTCACCTGAGGCTAACTGAATGGGAGGGGAAGATCTTTGATCACGTTACCACCACACCATGATACTATGAACTTGACCAGAACAATCCAGATGAGATCTGATATTGGCAGACTACAGTGGGGTTAATACTACCCTGTCCTTTGTAGTTATAAACCTTCACACAGTCCAAGTTTACATTAGATTTTTGGCTGCTACATCACAGTGTTTACTCATAGTGAGTTCACTATAACTGCCATAGCATTTCCAGAATAACTGCTGTTTAACCATGCATTTTTTCAACTTGTATTTGGATAGCTGATTGTTTTTGTACCTGAGTACAAGATTTTACATTGTCTCTATTGAACTTCATCTCATTTGATTCTTCCCAATGCTCTAGCCTGGCAAAATATTTTTGGATCCTAACTCTATTATCTAGTGTGTTAGCTATTCCTTCTTGTTTTGTGGCATCTGCAAATTTAATAAGGCTTAATCTTTGCCTTTCTCCAAGTCACTGATTAAAATGTTAATCTGTACAAGGTCAACTATTGATCCCTGTGGTACTCCACTGGAGACCTCCTGCCACATTGACAGACACTTTTTGAGTCCAGCTTTCTAATTAGCTCTGGATCTACCTCATAGCATTGTCACTTAATTCATATCTTGTTCTCCGTAATCTCCAAAAGAATAGCATGAGGTACTTTAAAAAAGGCTCTACTAAAAGCTAAGTAAAATATGTATACAGCATACCTCTCATCTACTAGTTGAATAACCTTTTTTAAAAAAAAAGGAAATAGAGGGGGCACAGAGCCAAGATGGCGGAGTAGAAGCAGTGACCTGATTGAGCTCTCTCCACAAACCCCTCAAAATACTTGTAAAAAATTACTCTAAACAAATTCTAGAAGAGCAAAAGCCACAAAATGAAAGAGTGAAGCAGATTTCTATCCCAACACAATCTAGAAGGATGAAAAGCAGGTTATGTCACAGTGTGCTCAGAACAGAGCAGAGCTCAGCCTGGGCCATGCCTGCACAGATTGGACTGGAGCAGGCCTCAGGGCACTGAATTACTGGCAGCTATGGTGGGTTCCAGACTTCTTAACCCACAAATGCCAAAGAGAGCTTCAAAGGTCAGCAGGAAAGCTCTGCCACATGGGTAAGAAAAGAGCATAGTACAGCCACAGCCCCATCCCCCAGCCTCTGGGCAGCAGAAGCCACTGCCACAGCAGTCGCTTCTGGGGCTTTCAGCCTACAGACCATGGGAGAACTGAGCAGCTAATCTAGGTTGAAGTCCTGGGTGGCGATCCTAGGGTGAGAAGGAGTGCTGCCATGGTGCAGCTGGTGACGGCTATAGACAGGGAACCCTCCTTTCAGTTCCAGGGCAGAAAAAAGTGCTTGTGACTGCTCATGGAACAGACTGCAGGCCAGGAGAGGAGTAAACACCTCTCTTTTCATCATACCACTTTGGAGGAACTGAGAATTTACAGGTACCTAGAGATATTTCTGAAAACAACTGCACAAAATTCCTGAAACTTGGGACAGCACACCCTCAACTTAACAAAGAACTCAAAAGTCGAGTAATTGGCTTGGAAAATGAGTAAACAGGGGGAAAAGAATAAGACTACAGAAGGTTACTTTCTTGGTGAAAAGATTTGTTTACACATTTAGTGACAAGGAAGATCAAGGCACGCAGTCAGAGGAAGACAACAAGGTCAAGGCTCCTACATCCAAAGCCTCCAAGAAAAATATGAAATGGATCAGACAACAGAAGAGCTCAAAAAAGGTTTTGAAAATCAAATAAGAGAAGTGGAGGAAAAATCAGGAAGAGAAATGAGAGTGATTCAAGAAAATCATGAAAAATGAGTCAAAATCTTGCTAAAGGAGACCCAAAAAATGCTGAAGAAAGCAATGCCTTTAAAAATAGACTAACCCAAATGGCAAAAGAGGTCCAAAACCCAATGAGGAGAAGAATGCCTTAAAAAGCAGAATCATCTAAATGGAAAAGGAGGTCCAAATGCTCACTGAAGAAAATACTGCTTTAAAAATTAGAATGGAGCAAATGGAAGCTAATAACTTCATGAGAAATCAAGAAATTATAAAACAAAACAAAAAGAATGAAAAATTGGAAGACAATGTGAAATATCTCATTGGAAAAACAACTGACCTGGAAAACAGATTCAGGAGAGATAATTTAAAAATTGCTGGACTACCTGAAAGCCATGATCAAAAAAGAGCCTAGACATCATCTTTCAAGAAATTATCAAGGAAAACTGCCCTGATATTCTAGAACCAGAGAGTAAAACAGGAATGGAAAGAATTCACCAATCACCTCCTTAAAGAGATCCCAAAAGGAAAATTCCTAAGACTATAGTAGCCAAATTCCAGAGTTCCCAGGCCAAGAAGAAATATTACAAGCAGCCAGAAAGAAGCAATTCAAGTCTCATGGAAACACAATCAGGATAACACAAGATTTAACAGCTTCTACACTAAGGGATTACAGAATTTGGAATAAGGTATTTCAGAGGTT
The DNA here is from genome assembly GCA_028646595.1 of Phalanger gymnotis. Taxonomy (NCBI): domain Eukaryota; kingdom Metazoa; phylum Chordata; class Mammalia; order Diprotodontia; family Phalangeridae; genus Phalanger; species Phalanger gymnotis. The sequence goes on from CM053622.1 coordinate 605,095,084, forward strand.
AAAGGAGATAGGATTAAAACCAAGAATCACCTACTCAGCAAAACTGAGTATAGTATTTCAAGGGGAAAAATGGAATTTCAATGGAATAGAGGACTTCCAAGCATTCTTGTTGAAAAGACCAGAGCTGAATAGAAAATTTGGCTTTCAATTACAAGAATCAAGGGAAACATGAAAAGGTAAACAGGAAATAAAAGCCATAAGGGACTCACTAAAGTTGAACTGTTGTACTTCATTCTTATTCATCTTTTGTTATCTGACATTGCTTCCATCTTTTATATCTGTTGGTTGGTGAGTTTACCTATGCATCTATATCACTTCAGATAAATCTCATCTTTCCTCCTTTTTGAAACTGCTTTGCTTTGTGTCATCAGAATTTAATTTTTGAGTATTTCCTATACTCCCTAGACTGATTTCTTCTGAAGCATAGTTGCTCTTAAGATGTCTACAATAGAATTGAGGGACACACAATATATAGGAAGGCTCATTTGCAGTGTAAATGGAAAGACCTGGAAGATCTCAGGGTACAACAACAGAGTGGCTTAAAAAAATCTCATGAGTCTGCAGGATGTGTCAGCAGGTCAAATGGCAATGCCTGGAGAATGTGATAGGGTTGCAAACCAGCAGTTTACATACTAAGGTCCTATGGACCTTTGGATGTAGTAGCAAGGAAGATGGTAAGGATCAGTGGTGCTCAGTCTTATTATTTGGATTATTGTTGGTAAACTCCCTTTCATCCAAATCACATCCATTGCATACAGTAGGGACCTTGCTGATGAAGAGTTGATCCCATTGGTTTTTTGGATAAATTTTTGGGCAACCTAGGGCAACAGAAGGGGTTAACAATGTATGTTGTTGAGTTAAATCTAATAATGAAGAAGAATCAAACTATCTATTCTAGAGGCACATTACAAGCCAAAGTATACTATGTTCCATTTTATAAAAACAATCTGAATGTTTTCCATTTCACTTCCCATGTTTTATTCAATATGAAGTCTGCCTTTTTTATGTAATCAAATTTGTAGGATAGTCTTCATTTATACAGTGAAAGCATTATGGCATGATGAAGACAGGTTTTGATGTTGCAGTCACAGAATGACAAGGTACATTTTTTTCAAATTTTGACTACTTACAACAATTTGTAGAGATGTAACTGAAACTACTCGTGGCCTCTTATTTGTGTAATAAAAGGTCACTTATGGACTATCTAATGAACCACTTTTAGCTCATAGATTGGCATAATCATATCCCTGTAGGAGCTCCTGCTATCTAGAATCTATTAATAAAAAAGGGCAGATTTCCCTGCTCACTTTCATAGGCACAGTCAGTCAACCAACAAATATTGAGCACTTATTATATGCCTGTCACTGTTTAGCATTGACTGACTCTAAGGCAGCAAAAATTATTCATCTATCTAAAGGAAAAATAGAGATTCTGTGAGTTAGAGTTTGACAGAAACTGGTTCGATGAACTCAGAAAAAAATTTCAAATGATTTCCAAATGCTACCTTTTGGACATTCATATCTATCTTAACAGTAAGATCTTTTCATGGTTTTTTTTTGCATTTTCTTTACTGTTATATCAGACAAGAACATCACATAAAAATGTACAGCAATCAGAAGAAATAATAAGTAAAAAGTTACAAAGATTTTTAATATTCTCAGTATCTATGAAAAGGTTAGCCTTGCTAATTATCACTTACAGGTTATATTTATCTACACTGACCTATGGAATATTTTGTTGATAAATACTCTCTACTTGAGAATAGGCTAAAATTTAGAGTCATAGTAGATTATAAGGATTTGTGTGTAAACTTCTGGGCATTGGAAAACAATTCCATGCATTATAAAAATAGATATGCATGGTCTGCTTTAGCTTAATACTGTTAATTTCATCATAGAATTACCTAGAACATTTTTATCTTCCAAATGTAAAGTCTTCACTCTTGAGCTGTATTTTGACTGGCTTAAGTACCAGAACTCAAGCTGTTTCACTTCCTAAAGCTTTTGTTTAGGGTGGTATGAGTTGGGAGAAGATGACTAAGGATTAAATTTCCCACACAGCTGGGTGTGTCCTTATAAATGGATCTAGATTAAAAGAATGAAAGAAATCCAATTTGCATTTTTGAAAATGTATGTGTATTTGAAAACTAGTCAACAGAATAGAGAAGTATTGTAATGGAAAGAGCTCCAGGGTCAGAATAGGAAAACCAGGTTTCAAGTACTATTTCTGACTCTGTGAGACCACGGGCATGTCAGTAAATATTTCACTGTCCCAGGCAATTTTATTCTGCTATGAGGTTCTACAATGGTGGAACAAGTTTTCAATCTGGAAGTTCTCTGATCAGCGAAATTATAGCTACAGGTTCCCTTAAAAATAGAGCATTAAGAGATTAGATTTTTTTTTCTTAACATTTTGGTATGGAATAAGCATGACCATCTTGTTGATGTTTGTTGTTGTTGTTGCTGTTTAGGAGTGTGGCTAGTGCATCAATACATGTCTGCTAAAAGTACTTACTCTGTGTCAGGCATGGTGCTAAGTGATGGGGAGTTAAAGAAGAACAAAATTGCGGTCACTGCCATCAAGGAATTCACATTCCAATGAAAAACATAACATGCAAGAATTTTACATATAACACATTCATTTGTTTCAATTGTGCTCGATTCTTTATGACTCCATTTGGAGTTTTCTTTTCTAAGATACTGGAGTGGTTTGCCATTTCCTTCTCCAGCTTATTGTATGGATGAGGAAACTGAGGCAAACAATGTCAAATGACTTGCCCAAGTTTACACAGGTAATAAGTGTCTGAGGCCGGATTTGAACTCAGGAAGATGAAAATCTTCCTGACTTCAGGCCCAGTGATCTATCTGCCAAGCCAGGTAGCTACCCTACATTTAAAATACAAAGTGTAAAATGGACATGACCTGAAAGGGGAGACACTGGTAGTGGGGAAGAGAGACCAGGAAAAGCCTTTTTCAGTCAGTGAGATTAGAAAAGGAAGCCAGTGAAACCAAAAGGTAGAGTTGAGCAAGGAGAGCTTTTCAGGCATGGTAGACAGCCAGTGCAAAAGCATGAAGTTTAGAAATGAGAGTCACATACAAGGAACAGCAAGACAGCCAGTGCCTCTGGACTGGAGCATAATGGAAGGGGAAAATGGAGGAAGAGCTCCGGAAGGTGCCATCCAACTGGAAAAGCTTTGAGTATGAGTTCAGTGATGGGCTATGTGTTTATCATCTGTAGAGTAAAGGTAGCTAAGTTCAGAGAGGTTCAGGAGCAGTGAGATCAGGACCTACTTCACACACAGAAGTTCATGAATATCTGCTAGAGATCTGAATTACTAGAGAGAATATATATTGACAAAATCATACATCCTTGAAATATCTAATTGCATGTGGATCCGAGTTGATTTTAAATATATTATGTTATCATACAAATGCATTTTTATGCATATACTGACATACATATTTTAATCAACCTACAAAAATTTACCAAGTACTTATTGCATGTCAGGCACTCTGCTTAGTGCTGGAGATACAAAGAGAAAATTAAAGCAGTCTCTTCCTACAAAGGGCTAATGTTCTAATACAGGAAAGAACATGAACATATCCCAAAATATACAAAATACAAACAAAATAAATACATTATAATTTGAAGAGGGAGTTCACTAGCAGCTGAGAGGAGGGGGATCTGGGAAGGAAGGCTTCATGTGGAAGATGCCCTGTGAGTTGAGTTTGGCAGAGATTCATAGAGATAGGGGTGAGGGAGGAGTACTTTTCAGGCATAGGGAACAGCCAGTCACAGAGACTGAAGATGAAGTGTCAGCATATGGAATAGAGAAGAAGCCAGTATAATGGAATCACAGAGAATATGAAGGGGAATATTAACATTACAAGAAAGGAAAGGTAGAAAGAAACCAGGTTGTGAAGAGATTTAAATATAAAAAAATAATTTTTATCTGAACCTAGAAATAATAGGGAGCCACTGGAGTTGAGTGCCACACTCTGTGTGCCTTAGAAGAATCTTTAAAATGTATATACATACATGCATGCATACACATATATATACACATACATGCACATACTTGTCTATGTGTATATATACACATATATACACATGTAAAGATAGACACATATGTGCCTGTATGTGTGTATACATACACAATGCATATACATATGCATATGTACATGTGTGTGTCTATATGTAGGCATACATATATACATGGAATTTATTTTATACTTAAACGGAAAAGCAAACTCTGAAGTCAGAAAGTTCAAATATGGTCTCAGTTACTTTTTAGCTGGGTGACACTGGGCAAATCACATGACCTCCGTCTGCTTCAATTTCCTCACCTGTAAAATGGATATACTAATAGAACCTACTTCCTAGAGTTGTTGTGAGGATAAAATGAAATAATGCTTGTGAAGCACTTTCTAAACTTTAAAGTCCTATATAAATGATAACTGTTTAGTCATAGTCATAGTTGTAGTTTCATGTGCAATCCTCTTCTTTTATTCATTAACAAATATAGAAATGTTCATGTTATTTGTTTTTGTCAAATATGTTCAGAATAAAAAATAATTTTTTTTAAAAAAAGGAAAAGGAAAAGGAGATGAACCCCTCTCCATAGAGGCCAGGCTCCCTTGGAAGTAAATCTGTTCTAAAACAAAGAGACCTCTTAATGGATAAGGTAGGAGTGTCTCAGGCTCATGGACTTAGAAATTATTGTTATAATAATATTAATAACAACAACATGTAGGTATACACATGAAGTTACACACATGCATATACATACATATACAATGTAAATTATAGTGCAATGTCTTGTATATACATGTATACACATTACCCAGGCAATCTTGTATAATGTGTAATGCTGTACACATGTATACTTACATGGAAGCATGCTATATGTGTGTTTTATGTACATACATATATATCCATATACACATATGAATGTGCTTACCTGAGAGGTTCTACAAATTAAGGTCTGACATAGAAACTCTGTATACCAGTTCTAGAACTGTCTTGTAATATGACTTTTATTGATGTGTATTGTAATATTTCTTGTCCCTTATCTGTATAATGTGGAGATAATATTAAAACCTTATAAAAGGTTATCAAAGCCCTTTAATATGAAGTTTCCTCTTTTAATGAAACACACTTAATTATCACTATTGGAAGTGATTTTTCTTGTATCTTTCTTGGTAATATCACCAATGTTTGGGTAAAGTTAATGAAGAGCTGAGAATTATCAAGAAAAACTCCTAAAAATATTTTATTCTCCACCGGACATGCATTTCAGTAATGGGGTCCTAGGGAATAAAACCAGATTCTACCAGTGTTATAGGTGGACTTGAATGAACAACTATGTCATTCCGGAGTGGGCAGGTGTGTGTGTGTGTGTGTGTGTGTGTGTGTGTGTGTGTGTGTGAGAGAGAGAGAGAGAGAGAGAGAGAGAGAGAGAGAGAGAGAGAGAGAGAGAGAGAGAGAGAGAGAGAGAGAGAGAGAGAGAGAGAGAGAGAGATGCCAACAGCTGGAATTTAATTTAATAAATGAATATTATGGTTGGAGAGCTGACTAAAGGAGTGAATTACTGGCCGTCCATCACAAATATTGTGGTTCACATCAAGGGAAACAGAAAATCTTTGATTAAGTAAATGTAAGGAGTCCTAAAGGAAATGTGTTAAAAGGTGGCTCAATTCTATTAGTGCAAAGAGGGGGAAAGAAACTACTGAGAAAGAACTGAAGTTTTGTTACTAAAAGGAGACCTAGTCTTTGATAAAGTCGAGGGATAACTCAAATCGAGTTTCCTACTGCCTTCCTATGTACTAATATTTAGCTATGTTAAATGTTCTCATACATAAAACAGAAGTAGACTGAATGCAAACAACTGCCTATCATTAGGAATCCCTCCCTCTGCCTTTGGCCTAACCTTGACCCCATCTAATCACTCCTGCATGCTCCCATCCCTGATTCGCAGTTTAATTAATATCTAAAACTAACCCATAGTCTAAATGATAAGAGGCAAAATTGTATACCATATAGCACATTGAATTTGGATTCAGGAAGATTCCAGTTCAAATACAACATCTGACACTCACTAGTTGTGTGACCATGAACAAGTCATTTAACTTGGCTGAGTCTCAGTTTGCTCATCTATAAAGCAAAGGTAATAAAATTTCAAATGCTTATCTCACAGGGGTCTTGTGAGATTCAAATGAAATGTTGCATGTAAAATGCTATGTGAACTTTCAGATACTATGTAGGAATAGGGATAAGGTAGGGAACTGTGATTGTGTTGGGATGGGGAACTCCTGGATAGCGAAATTCCTTCTACAAGTGCAATTGTGTAGAGCACTGAGGGTTTAAGTGACTTGTGCTTGGTCATTCAGTGACTTGGTCTGACAGTATGTGTCAAAGAAAGGACTTGAACTTGGGTCATTCTGGCTACAAGCCCAGCTCTTTATCAACTGTGACGTGGTTGTTCCTCAATTATTACATACATGACAGTAATTATTAGATTTATAATTTTAAAGACCATGTCATTATAGATTTAGAGCTGGTAAAAATCTCTCATTTTATAGATCAGGGAATTGAGGATCTGATAGATTATATGCCATTCTCTCCCTCTCCTCTTAAGCACTAGAGTGAAATGAAATATTGTAAATGGTTTCAAATTTGATAAGAAAATAAAGGATTAATTGATACTTTGACATTCATCTTTGTATGGTTTTGGTAACCATCATTACTCAATTCTTACATTTACCTGCTCTCTTGCTTCAACTTCTTAGTGAGAAAGATTGCCTGGGTTTAAAATCCTTCTTATTGTCTCATTTACTAACACAATTTTGATGCAAGCAACTGATTTTTCAAAGCCAAATAGCAATTTGTCTAATTTGTAATACAACATGAATAAAAAGAAGCTAAACTTTTTGCCGCTTATGTTTTTTGTTTGTTTTTCTTTTTTTTCTTTTTTTCTTTATTTTATTTTTAGTTTGCAACACACACTTCTACATAATTTTGAGTTCCAGATTTTTTTTCCCTCCCTCCCCTGCTCCCTCCCCAAGATGGCATGGAATCTCATATAACTTCCATGTATAACTTGGCATTGAATTAATTTACACACTAGTCAAGTTGTGGAGAAGAATTATGACCAATGGAATGAATCATGAGAAAGAAGAAACAGAACCAAAAAAAAAAAACCACAACTCAACAACAAATACAAAAGAAAGAAAAAAAGGGGAGGAGGAGAAAAAGGCTAGCATGAAGTGTGCCTCAATCTGCATTCATACTTCCTAGTTCTTTCTCTGGATGTAGATAGCATTCTCCATTGTGAGTCCTTTGGAGCTGTCTCTGCATATTGTGTTGCTGAGAAGAGCAAAGTCTGTCAGGGTTAGTCATCACAGAATCCATATATCTGTGGTTGTGTATAACATTCTCCTGGCTCTGCTCCACTCACTCAGCATTATGTCGTGTAGGTTCTTCCAGGTTGTTATGAAGTCCGTATCATCCCCATTTCTTATAGCAAAATAGTATTCCATTACCTTCATACACCACAGCTTGTTCAGCCATTCCCCAATT
>CM053622.1:605103161-605141315 GCA_028646595.1 Phalanger gymnotis
AATGGTCCTCGGGTATTTTTTTTTTGTGCTCTTCATGTTGGTTAGCCTTTTTCTGGCTTTACAATAAATTTCTGCTTTTGGGGCTCAGGGCTCTCTGTCCCAGCTTTCTTATTCTGGGGATTGTGAGTCTCATTGTTGGCTTTGTGAATTACAGCCTTCAGTTTCCTGAGGTGTGGGGGAGAGGGTCTGGCTGCCCAAAATCTCTTCCCCTGGGGTTGTTTTCCAGCACTGTTGCTCTTCAGCAATGGTCTCAGCTCTTTGTTGTTTGAGCTGGGTGTCTGGCACTTCCCCTAGGGGAGCAAGAGTATGCCTGGGCTCCTGGTGTTGACCCCTGCTGGCTCTGCCCCTCTGGGACTCAGGTATTGCCACTACTCAGCCATTGAAGCCCCACTTCTGTCTCCTCTATTCCAGCATTTTTTTTTTGTTTTTTTTTTTCCTCTCAGGAATTCTCTGGGTGGGGAGGGAAGCGGTTAGAGCCTTTTACCTGGCCATTATGTCTCCCAGAAGTTCAAGAAGTGTGTCATACCTTTGGGCTGCAAGCCTCAGGAGTTGGTATCTCACGGTCCGTAGCGCTGCACTGCGCCGCCTCTTGTGGCTTCCACAGAGTGCTGTCCTGTGTTGGGAGGCCTGGGGATCTCTGCTGATTTCTGGCACCACCGGCTTTCTCCCAGCCTGTCTCCAATGTGGATTTCCTGGCCAGCCACTTCTGCTTTGGTCCAGTCTGGAGCAGCTCCGCATGCCAAGCGTTCTCCTAGCCTACAGATTCATTCCTTCGGCCTTTCAGACTCTCCTGGCTGGGAAATTTGCCCCACTCAGACTTCTTGCTGTTTCTAACTCTCTCAAATCTGCTCAAATTCACTTTTTTACAGGAATCTGACAGAACTTGTGAGAGAGCTCCAGTAAGAAGCTGTTTTCATGCAGCCATCTTGGCTCTTGTTTTTATTTTAATGGGAGCATGTTTGACTATTTGGCTTTAAAAATCTCTAAACTATAAATAATAAAAAAACAAAACCTGACTGGGGAGAAAAGCAGAAATCAATACTAAAGCACTATGGACAGAATCAAAATGGACAAAAAATAAATAAAATCCAACTCCTCCAGTGTCACTGTTTTTCATTTAGGAGATAAGAAAATTTAACTTAGGACTTCTGCCCAACAAAATCCCGTTAAGATAAATCTGTCGCCAACCACAGCAATTAACAGTTTCCATTTCCCATTTGAAGTTTGTGGTGTAGATGGTGATGATTATGGTGAACACGAATTCAGGTTTTTTGTGACATAAGCCCTTTCTTAGTCCCCTACAAAGGTCCCAATACTGTATTATCTCTGAAGAGAAAGCCAAAATGACTTTATTAGTGACCCTTGAAAGTTTCTCCTAAATCCCCATTTGGTTTGGATTTCCCTCAATCTATTCTAGAGTCATAATAGAGCTATAGCAAGCATATGGTCCTAATAGATGTTCAGACCAGATGTTCATTGTCTAATACGTCTCCTATTCCTGAATAGCCTGGCAGTACAGAAGAAGAGATGGTGAGGTAGTTACATAAGATGTATGCACATTTCATGATTCTCCCCAGTTTACAAAAGTTAAGAGTTCCAGATTGCAGGATCTCTGGTTGTGTCACTTTGAATTTCTGGTCAACATTTACAGCATTAAGCTTGTTGCATGCATATGTGGGTAAAAGGGATTTGGCACACCTGAGGTCTGACGCTATGCTTTTACTTGGGAAAGACAAGGCTCTTTATTGATTTGTCTATTTCTTGCCCTCTGTTTCCTACAGGAGGAAATTCGCTAGACGTTTTGAGGGAGTGCTTCATTCCATTCCATGAACGAGTATAACTACTCCTTCAGATTTCATTATTCACACTGATATTTTTGGAATCCAATACTGAGTTAAAGTATCTTGAGCTTCCAGCAAAGTAATGATCATCACAACGTCCCATTATTTCATAGTTGAACATGTTTTAAAATCAATTTCAGATTTAGTGAATTTGCCACCTTTGCCCTTTCAAAAGGTAATTGAAAGCAATTACAACAAGAAGTATGGCTACTGCTAACACACAAACCCACTGTCACATATGACAATACTGTTTGCAAAGTACTTTGATAATCGATGCTATTGTGACTATGGACAAGATGTCAACATAAATGGGTGTTGCTTGTGCTGAAAAGTGAGACTTGATGACTATTCACTACTTGGATTAGGAGAATAAAGATCTTTCCTGTCAGTTGTTGAGTAAAACACAAATCATCAAGCATGAAATGAAACACAGTACACATTGAGAGTTGTGAAGAGACACTGAAATAGGCTCCCAAACTGAGAACCTACTCTATGCATGGAGAGGAAAAGATAACATTGCCCTTCATAGGCCAATTGGGAAGGCTTGGTAACAAGAAGCATGCTTCAGAGGATAAATACTGTATGGTATTGTTTTAATCTTTAAAATCTGTTTTTACTAATTGATCATTGCTGGCAAGTAGGAGCTGTCAGAGATAAATATAGTTAGGGTGCTTCCTTCTTCATTTGCAATGAAAATCTGTTTGTTTAAAAAAAACAAATTTTAATCAACATGAGCAGTAAATTGCTGGTAAAGGTTATGGACTGCTTCCAAGATGTGTACAGGTGAGGCAGTCTAGTAGAAGTGAGGCCATATGGTAGGGTGGGAAAAGTGTTGGACTTAAACTTAGGATACTTATATTGGAATTCCAGCTCTAATACTTTCTAGGTGGGAAATGCCAGGCATCACAGCTCTGAGTCTGATTTTCTTTGTCTCTATAATAGAGATAAAAATAATATGAACCTTCTTATCAATTTCATCATGAAGATGACATATCCAAAACCTTGATGTGCCACAGAAATAGGAGTTATTCTTTCTATAGAATGTCAAAGCAGGAAATAGCATTCTTGTATGTATACTCCATTTACTGGTTACCTTCTTCGTTAATCAAAGATCTTTAATCCCTAGACATTTCCCTGTGATCCACAAAAATCAATCAAACAAAGGCAGCCATTTTAAAACAGTCAGTTATAGTCTAGTTGTCATAGTTCTGCCATAGGAGCCTAAATGCTGGTCATGCTCCTAACTGACTAAATGACATCTCTCAGGGGTTCAGCTTTTTCCAAAATGGGAATGCTCTGTTTAATGCACTTCTGTTATTGCATTGATAACATCAAAATTTTTTGGCCACAGGTAAAAAATAAAATGAAAGTATTTTGAAGTCTTGACTTTCATTTCTTAGAGACATAAAAACCTATGTAAGACTGGCTATGTGTTTATAGGTAGATATAATAAAATAGCAGTTAACACAGCAGCTAGGTGGCAGCTAGATCACTGGAAATGGTGTCAGAAAGGCCTGCACTCAAATTTGGCTTCAGAAACTCCCTAGCTAAGTAACCCTGGACAAGTCACTAAATCTCTGATTCAGTTTCCTCTTCTATAAAATGGGTATAATAATAACACCCATCTTACAGGTGATCAAATAAGGCATTTGTTATTTAGAGGGAATCATATGATGGGCAGATTGTCATATCTAACATAACATAGTAAGTAACATTAGAAGCTGGCTATTATCTCAGGTTGGCAGTCTACTCATTCGCAGCATAGATACTGGTATCCAAGTAACCTGAAAGGGACATTAAAACAATGTACTTTATCTTAGAGTTGGGAATGGGAGGACAATAGAAAAGTAGGGGTAAATTTTTTGCAGATGATAGAAAAAAACTTTTATACTTTGTTTTTCAAAAGTAAATTCTATTGATTTCTTGTTTCATAAGGACTTTATGTCCTTAATATATTACTTTCCTCTTCTCTTTACCAAAGAGCAATAACTTTTACCAATGATTTAAGTGGGTGGCAGGAAGGAGAGAGAGAATTGAACAAAACTACCTAATACACGGGAAAAGTCTGAAATTATATCAAGTATTCCATATCCATTACGCCCACAGTCACTCACCTCCACAGAGAAGGGAAGGCTACTCTCTCATATTTCTTCCTTTGGGCAAAGCTCGGCACTACCATAATAATCATTGATTGTTTTGTTATTGTTTTCTTTGTTGTAGTCACTGCTTATGTCATTTTCTTTGTTCTGTTCATTTCATCTTAAATCAGTTCATGGCTATGTTCATCACATTCACCATTTCATATAGCACAGTAATTTTCCTTTACATTTATGTACCATAACTGTGGTGCCAATTGTGATTAAAGATCTTCCTTGCCCATTTAATAGGCCTCAGGTGGAGCTAGTTAAGGGAAACTTTATTAGGGGAGGCTGTTTCTAGGCAGGTCCACACCCTTTTGCTAAGTAGGTACTAAGCCCCAGACCAACACAATTTTGCTACATAGGTGCTAAGCCCCAGGCCCACAGCTTTTGCTAAGTAGATATGAAGCCCTCGGGACCTAAACAGGTGTAAAGCCAATCAGTAAGTGAAAAGATCTTTCCCACCCATTGAATAGGCTTCAGGTGGGGCAAATAAAGGGAGGTCTGATTAGAGATCAGCCCACACCCTTTCACTAATTAGATGTGAGGCCCCAGGCTGGTTATCAAACTAGTTCCCTAGTTTGAGAGAGGTGGGAAACCCTTCTGGCTGATGAGGAGTTGTTAAGACCAGAGCCAATGGTATGTGCCTGGGTTCTAGTCAACCAGATGACATTCTGATCAATCAGATGATGTTCTAGTCAATCAGATGATGTCTAAGAACTGTATAAAAAGAGAGAACAGAGCTTGGAAATGGCAGAAGCTGCAGAAACTGAGAAACAGAGGACTAGAAGTAAGAAGCTGAAGAAATCGAGAAATGGAGAGCAGCAGGATTCAGGATTGGAGGGCCAGCCTCCAGAGCATGCAGGGTGAACAGTGCTGAATACAAGAGGGAGTTTTGGAACTTGGAGTCAGCAGGGCCACAGGAGAGAGAGTGATTAGCAGGGACTTAGTATTTGTGAGAGATCTTCTTATAGGAGAGCCCTAACATTGAGGGGAAGCTTGCTGCTGGTCTGGCTTGCTGCTACAATAAGTTGTTGTAACCTCCTTGTTACTATAGTGAGGTGGACTTATTGGTTTTGGAATGTTTTTGCCGCAATATTGAAATAGGGGGCATTGGTCCTTGGGACTGATCCTTTGGAGTCTAAATAAGTGTTATACTTCCTCTGCCTGCTACCTAGAGGATTCATTATATTCTGCGATTCTGAACCATTCAGGAATGTTCATAGTCCTCTTCGAAGTCATGAATTTTGTCTTAATGATATATGTATCAGTAATTAAGGTGGGTTTTTTTTATTGTGTTCTCTTTTGGAGCACTTACTTAATCAAGTGCCCTAAAAAAAGAGTCTACCCTTTTTTTTATTAAATCAGGAGTCTTTGATGACCTCCTTGCCTCAAGGGAAAGCCTAGTTTACATGGGTTTGAGTCACATGTTTGTGATGCCAGAAACTTTTAGGTTATGCGAGTTTGAGTCAAACATTGTGATACCCTTTGACCCTGAACAAGATACATAAAATTGGCATTTTTCCTTTGGGGCTTTCACTGCAAAAGTGGCAAGCTGTTGTAACTGTACCCTGCCTTTGCTAATCCAGACCCATTGGTTCTTTGGTAAATAAGAATTGTGATTTGAATCAGATAAGGTTTATCTGTTGATGTTTGCAATTTGTTTGTATTTGTTCTGAAGTTCATGGTGCTGACTTTTCCTCCTGAACTGTGAGTTATATTTGTGTGATTAAAGTAAGATTGTTAACCCCTTAAAGTTACTTTCCTTAGTAAAGCAGATCAAAAGAACCTGTGCTGGCAGCTCTTGTTACTGGTCTTATTGGGTCTTACACCTCAACAATTGCTGCTAGCTGAATTGTTGTAACGACAGGATATATATATATATACATACACACACACACACACACACGTATATATATAGCCATTAAGCTCAGAGTAGAGAAAGCTGCAAAGAAGACAGAACTGTGAGAGAAGAGAGAGCTTAGAGAGATGGAGAACTGTAAGAGTTGGAGAGATGGAGAGACAGAGAGAGAACTAGAAGAGCTAAGAGAGACAGAGAAATTCAGAGATGGAGAGAGAGAGAACTGCAAAGGCTCTCATAACTGCAGGAGGAGAGGCAAACAGTTAGAATTCATGAGTGAGTGTTTATTGGAAGGCCCTAGTGGAGTGGAAGGTTATAGGATGGCTTGACTCCTTACTGTGATATTGCGTTTTAATTTCCTTGCTGTTACATTAAAGTGGACTTATTGGTTTTGGGATACAACTGTTCCTATGTCAAATTGGAATTATTGGCTTTGGGATTTGATCCTCTGGTGTCCAGAAATTGTTTTACTTCTTCTGCCTTCTATATAAGAATCTCTTATATTTTGTGATTCCAAAGTATACAGGCATATTCGTGGTCACCATCAATATTGTTAATCTTGCCTTACTAATACAATAACTTGTCCAGCCCTTCCCCCATCTATGGACATCTACTTTGATATTACAAAAAAGTAATTCTATACATATTTTGGTGTATATAAGGTATTTTTATGCTTGACCTCCTTAAGCAATATATCGAGTGGTTGGATCTCTGGGTCAAAATATATAGACATTTGATTAACTTTCTTAGCATAATTCCAAGTTTTTCTCCGGAATGGTTGGATTAATTCATAACCTCCATCAATACTGCATTATTGTGTCTGTCTTTATACAGCCTCTCCAACATTGACTATTCCCATATTTTGTCATCTTTGCCAATTTGCTGACAAGCACATTTATAAGGCCATAAGCAGCAATGCTTCAAAGAAAATTAACACTTAGCATACAAACAAAAGGATTATAATGAATATTGTGTATATATGTTTGTGTATACATATATATGTATAGATATATACACATATATATGCATATAAATGCATGTATGTACCCTAATTCAGAAAATCCTCCCAAAATGAAGGCTTAAAGTAGAATTTAAGTATATAATAAGTAGTGATTATAATGAAAATAACAATTCTACTACCACTAAAAGTACAGGCTTAATTCTCACTTCTCCAGGGAGAAATTCATACATTAGCAGTACCCCAAAGTACAGATTGGTTGACAGTAATCAAAATGAAATGCTGACTGATAAATACAAGAAGTGTTCAATATAAAAATATATAGTTTTGAATGGTATTGAGGGATTAGTTCTCAGGGTTTTTGGCGAAGGGGAAGAAATCAAAGGAGTGGGAAAAAATCTTTATTGCTACCATAAAAAAGCAATCAAGACAACATAAATAGCTATCTATACATATACCTAATTTCCCACCTATGGAAAAACTGAGTGATAATATTCTCTCTGCATGGTAAGAACACCCTTTTAAAGCTCAAATGTTTAGTTCAGCTCCAGTATGATTTTCCTCTTCATATTTAGGATGGATCAAAAGCATAGAGTTAGAATGGACTAAAGGGGTACCTGATATAGTCAGATTGGTTTTTGACTTTCCATTTCAATTTCCCCATATAACATATTTAAAATTTGAGGTTTTAGACCTTCCAGGGGTGGAACCAAGATGGTGGAGTAGAGAAAGCTGAGCTCTCCCAACATTCCCCTTTAAACAACTTTTAAACCTTGAATTGAATCTTAGAGTGGAAGAACCAACAATATATCAGAGTGAAACATTCTTACAGACTAAGACAATGGAGGAGGTTAGAAAGAGAAATTTGTTGACATGAGGGAGGAAGCTGGCCTGGAACCTACTTAGATGAAACACCAGTGATGAGACTAGGTGGTGGAGACAGAGGAAGAAGCAGCTTCAGTAGCTCTTAAGCTGGAGACAGTAAGGGAACCTGGCAAATGGTCATAAAGAGATTGCAGGGTACCCTGTGTTAGGCCTGGAAACAGGAAAAGAAGCTGTATGACCACTCTATTGCCTAAACACACTTCTGGATATGGTTCAAGGGCAGAGAGGACACTTTTGGGCAAGATGGAGTGGAAATCCTGAAGGGCAGTATCACTTCCCACCCAAATGGATCTGAGACCCTGAAGAACCGTGTCATTTTCAGTCCCAAGGGAGGAAGGACCTGAGAAGAAATATCAATTGCAATTCCAAGGGATTAAGGAGACTTTCTAGGTAAAGACCAGACTGCAGAACAAGAGAGCAGTGATCCCACTTCTATCCAAATCATACCACCATGGTAGTACCAAAAAACTACCAAGGCCCCAGAACTAGCTCTAAAAAAAGGAGTACACAAATGCTTGAAGTTTAAAACAGAGCCCCTTCTCCACCCACACTGGGAACAGAACCCAACATTAATATAAAATTCCAAATCAAGAAATAAGATGGAAAAATGAGCAAACAACAAAAAAGAACCTGACCATAAAAGTTACAATGGTGTCAGGGATGATCAAGATACAAACTCGGAAGAAGACAATGACTTCAGAAAAGCTACAAGAAAATCCTCAAAGGAAAAAAAATATGAATTTGACACAAGCCCAACAAAAATTCCTGAAAGAATTTAAAAAATGATTTTCAAAATCAAATAAGAGTGGTAGGTGAAAAATTGGGTAAAGAAATGAGAGTGAGTGAATAAAATTAGGAAAGGACAATTGGTACACAGAATGGTAAAAGAGTCACACAAAATACTGCAGAAAATAGCACCTTAAAAAAACAGAAATAGCACACACATACACACACACACACACACACACACAGAATTGGCCTAGTGGAAAAATAGGTGAAAACTTTTCTGATGAAAATAATTCCATAAAAAGCAGAGTTGGCCAAATGGAAAAATACATACAAAAGCTCACTAAAGAAAATAATTCCTTAAAAATTAGAATTTGGCAAGTAGAAACTAATAATTCCATGAGAAATCAAGAAATGATAAAACAAAGTCAAAAGAAAAAAAGAAAATGTAAAATTTCTCATCAGAAATATAACTAACGTGGAAAACAGATTGAAAAGAGATAATGTAAGAATTATTACATGACCTGAGAGCCATGATCAAGGAAAGAGCCTAGACATTATATTTCAAAAAATTATCAAGGAAAACTTACCCAGTATTCGAGAACCACAGGGCAAAATACAAATGGAAAGAATCTAACAATTACCACTTGAAAGAAATCCCAAAATGAAAATTCTCAGAAATATTATAGCCAAATTCCAGAGCACCAAGTCAAAAAGAAAATACTTCAAGCAGCCAGAAAGCAACTGTTAAAATACTGTGGAACCACAGTCAGGATCACACAAGATCTAGCAGCTACCACATTAAAGGACTGTAGGGCTTAGGATATGATATTCCAGAAGGCAAAAAAAAGCTGGTATGGCAACCAAGAATAATGTATCCAGCAAAATCAAATATAATACTTTGGTGAGGGAAATGGATATTTAATGAAATAGAGGACTTTTAAGCATTCCTGATGAAAAAAAAACCAGAGTTGAATTAGAAAATTTGACAAACACAAGACTTAAGACAAACATTAAAAAGTAAACATGAAATAATAATCATAAGGGGCCCAATAAATTTTAACTGTTTACATTTCTATATGGGAAAATGATACAGATAGCAAGTAAGAACCTTACCATTATTGGGGCAGTTAGAAGGAATCTACATAGAAAGAAGGTGCAGGGGTGAGTCGATTAGATTGGGATGATGCAAAAAAAAATGGATAAGCAAGAAAGGGAGATGCCCTGAAAGAAGGGGAAAGGTAGAGGAAAAATAGGGGAAATTATCTCACATAAAAGAGGTGTTCAAGGAAGAACTTTTAAAGTAAAGGAGGAAATGGTGGAAGGTCAGTCAATGTTTGAACTTCATTCACATATAAATTGGTTCGAAAAGGGGGAAATATATATATACTCAATTGATAATAGAAATCTATCTTACCCAATAGGGAAGTAGGAGGGGAAGAGGATTAGAGAAAGGGGAAGGCAGGTTGATAAAAGATAGAGAAGATGAAAGCATACTTTACAGGAGGAACAGAAAGAAGAGGATAAACAGAAAAAATGGAAGGGAAATGGACAATTAATCATAACTGTGGATGTGAATGGGATAAATTCATTCATAAAATGGAAATGGATAGCAAAATGGATTAGAAACCAGAATCCAAAAATATGTTGTTTACAAGAAACACATGTGAAACAGAGAAACACACAAAGAGTTAAAATAAAGATTTAGATTAAAATCTATTTTGCTTCAGCTTATATATAAAAAAGGCAGGAGTAGCAATCATAATCTCAAATAAAGCAAAAACAAAAATAGAGCTAATTAAAAGGGAAAAGCAAGGAAACTACATCTTACTGAAAGGAACCATAGACAATGAAATAATCTCAGTGTTAAACATATATGCACCAAATGGCATAGCATCCAAATTTTTAAAGGGAATTTTTTTTTTAAATACAGGAAGAAATAACAAAACTGCACTAGTAGGGGAAACTCAACTTTCTTCTCTCAGACCTGGATAAATTTAAACAAAAAATAACCAATAAAGAAGTCAAGGAGATGAATAAAATCTTATAAAAGTTCGATACGACAGACCTCTTGAGAAAACTGAAAGGGAATTGAAAGGAGTATACCTTTTCTGAGTTGTACATGGCACTTGGGCAAAAATTGGCAATCTATTAGGGCATTAAAAAACCCTCACAATCAAATGAAGAAAAGAAAAAAATATTAAGTGCACCAATTTTAAGAACACAAAGCAATAAAAAGTACATTTAATAAAGGACCATGGGACCACAAATTAAATTTAATCAGAAACTACATAATCTAATTTTTAAAAATGAGTGGGTCAAAGAACAAATCATAGAAACAATCAATGATTTCATTAAAGAGAATGACAACAATGAGACAACATTCCAAAATCTGTGAGATGAATCCAAAGCAGTATTTGGGGGAAAATGTATATCTCTAAATGAGTATATCAGTAAAAAAGAAAAAGATCAGATCAATGAATTGGGCATACAACTAAAAAGAAATCTAGGAAAATAACAAAATAAAAATCCCAAATGAAACACCAAAATGGAAATCCTGAAGATTAAAGAAGAGATTAATAGAATTGAAAGTAGAAATCCATTGGACTAATAAATAAAACCAGGAGCTATTTTATGAAAACCCAATAAAATAAATAAACAATTGGTTAATTTAATTTTAAAGAAAGAAAGAAGAAAATCAAATTAACAGTATTAAAAATTAAAAGGTTAAATGCACTACCAATGAAGATGAAATTAAAGAAATTTTTAGGAGCTATTTTGCTTAATCATATACCAGTAAAGCTGACAATTTAAGTAAAATGGATGAATATTTACAAATATACAAACTGTTTAGATTAACAAATGAGAGAATAGGATACTTAAATAACTGTATCTTAGAAAAAATCATGGAACAAGCCATCAATGAGTTCCCTAAGAAAAAACCCCAGGACCAAATCGATTCACAAGTGAATTCTTCAAACATTTAAAGAACAAATAATCTCAATACTGCACAAACTATTTGAAAATATGGGTAACATGGGAGTACAATAAAATTCCTTTTATGACATAAATGTGCAGCCGATACCTAAACCAGAGAGCAAAAATAAAGATAGAAAACTATAAACCATTTTCCTTAAAAAATATTGATAAAAAAATTAAATTAGATACTAGCAAAGAGATTACAGTAATACATCACAAAGATCATGTACTGTGACCAGGTGGGATTTATTTCAGGAATGCAGGACTGGTTCGATATTAGAAAAACTATCAGCATAATTGGACATATTAATAAGAATTACAGCAAAAATCATATGGTTATATCAAAGATGCAGAAAAAATCTTTGATAAAAAACTACACCCATTTCTATTAAAAACAGTAGAAAGCAGAGAAATCAATGGATCCATTCTTAAAATGATGAGTATTAGCTGTCTAAAACCAAGAACAAGCATTATCTGTAATGGGGGTAAACCTGAAGCCTTCCCAATAAGATCGAGGTGAACTGAGGATGGCCATTATCACCACTGGTATTCAACATTGTACTAGAAATACTAGCAATAAAAGATGACAGAGAAATTGAAGGAATAAAAGTGGAGGATGAGGAAACAAAACTATCACTCTTTTCAGATAATATGATGGTATACCTTAAGAATCCTAGAGAATCAACTATAAATATAGTTGAAATAACTGACAACTTCAGCAAAGTTTCAGGATACAACACATATAAATCATAGGTATTTACATATATTACCAACAAAGTCCAGCAGCAAGAAATAAATTCCATTTAAAATAACTGTAAACAATATAAAATACTTGGGGCTTTCCACTTTAAAGTTCTGAATGCCCAGTTCCTCACTAGCATCCAGCTGCCCTCCAGAGTCCCAGCCTCTAGTCTCCTAGGCCATCACCATGACTTTCTACAGCTACTGCCAGTCATCCTCCACTCTGAGACTGGGGAGCAACAACACTGTGCCCTTTGGCAGCAGAGTATTCTGGGCATCCAGCAGCCCCCTAGGCTCCAGAGGCTTGGGTGTGTCCCTCTTTGCCTCTTCAAGCCTGAGTGGGAGCTATGGGAGTGGCAGCAGCAGTTTCAGCTTTTATTTTATGAAGCTAGTAAAAATAACAAATTTAATCTGGAAGAACAAAAGGTCAAGAATATCAGTGGAAGGGATGAAAAAAAATAGTAAGCATGGCGGACTAGTAGTTACAGATTACAAACTATATTGCAAAGAGGTAATCATCTAACCAAATTGTTTCTGGCTAAGAAATAGAATAAGAGGTCAATGGAATAGATCAGGTACACAAAACACAGCAGCAAACAATCATAGCAATGTATACCATAGTATTTGATAAATCCAAAATTTGGGGGTAAAAACTCAACATTTGACAAAAAATTTTGGGGAAAACTGAAAGGCAGTTTTGCACAAACTAAGCATAGACCAACACCTCACCCAATATACCAAGACAAGATGAAAATGGATAAGTGATTTAGATGTAAAAGGAGATACCTTAAATAAATTAGGAGAACATGGGGAAATGTACCTGTCAGATCTATGGATAAAGGAAGAGTTTATGACCAAACAAGAGATAGAGATGATCAGGGAAAGTAAAATGGATAATTTTGATTATTTGAAATTTAAAAAAAAACTTTTGCACAAACTAAACTAATTCAGTGGAAATTAGAGAGAAAATAAAAAACTTGGGGAAGTTTCAGAGTTTATCAGTTTTCTCTGATAAGTGATGCATTCCTCAAGTATATAGGGAACCGAGCCGAATTTATAAAAATAAGTCCCATTCTTCAGAAGGAGAAATTGAAGGTATCAATAGTCACATGGGAAAATGTTCTAATTCACTACTGATTAGAGAAATGCAAATTAAAACCACTCTGAGATACTACCTCACATCTATCAGGTTAGTTAACATGACAGAAAAGGAAAATGACAAGTACTGGAGAGATGTAGAAAAATTGGGACACTAATGTACTGTTGGAGTTGTGAACTAGTCCAACCATTCTAGAGAACACTTTGGAACTATACCCAAAGGCTATAAATATGTGCATACCCCTCGACCCAGCAATATCACTACTAGATCTGTATCCCAAAGATATCGCAGAAAAGGGAGAAGGAGCTATTTGTACATAAATATTTATAGCAGCTCTTTTTGTGGGAGCAAAGAATTAGAAATCAAGGGGATGCCAATTAATCGAGGAATGGTTGAACAAGTTATGGTATATCATTGTGATGAAATGCTATTGTGCTGTAAGAAAAGATAAGCAAGATGGTCTTATAAAGACCATGAAAGACTTGTATGACTCATGCCAAATGAAGTGAGCAGAATCAGAACATTGTACACATTCACAGCATCGTAAGGATGATCAACTGTAAAATACTTAGCTACTCTGATCAAGATAATGATCCAAGACAATTACAAAGGATCCATGATGAAATATGTTATCCACCTCCAGAGACAAAAATAATAAACTCTGAAATCAGATTCAAACACACTTTCAAAAATTTTATCTTTATTGTTTTAGTTTGTTTGTTTTGTAGTATGGCTAACATAGAAATGTTTTGCATGATTTCACATGTAAAATCTAAATCAAATTGCTTTCCTTCTCTTTTTTTGGCTTTTTTTTTTTTTGGAGAGGGAAGGCAGGGCAATTGAGGTTAAGTGACTTGCCAAAAGTCACACAGCTAGTAAGTGTGTCAAGTTTCTGAGGCTGGATTTGAACTCAGGTCCTCCTGACTCCAGGGCCAGTGCTCTACTCACTGCTCTACCTAGCTGTGCAAATTGCTTTCCTTCTCAAAAGGGAGGGAAATTTGGGAGGAAGAGAGATAATTTGGAATTCAATATTAAAGAAAAATATATTGCTATAAATATTCTACAAATAATTTAAACATTTTCAAAATAACAATTTCACATAATAAAACAAATAAAAATAATTTTCACAAAGTATCAAATATGGTACTTCCATTATCCCACATTATTAAAATAGATCACTATAGAAATACTTATCTACTTGTTCCATTTTCCTCCATCCACTTTCCTTTTCCCATAGAATCCCCATCTGGGCTCATTCTCCCAATACACGCTAGGGTTGCAGATTAGGTTATCAGAAGGTGTCTGAGTATTCTCAACTCAGTGTTTTAGGGATAATGCTGAAGGTCTGAATTTTCTAGTACTGTCATTCATATGCCTCTCTATCTGATGTTTCCCGCAATTGATCAACCAGTTAACATCAAATAGCTTATTTAAAAGAAGATATTTGCCAAGAAGTTATAGTAACAAAAGTAGTTACAAATAAATTCTCTCAAACTAAAGGACACAATCTCCCATGGAAAAAGTGAATTAAAAATTAAAGTACTAAGGTAGTCAGACACACATATAAAGAACAGGCAACTCCTGGACCTGTATACTTTTCTCTTTTGAAGGAGTCAGTTCCCAGTGAATT
The DNA here is from genome assembly GCA_028646595.1 of Phalanger gymnotis. Taxonomy (NCBI): domain Eukaryota; kingdom Metazoa; phylum Chordata; class Mammalia; order Diprotodontia; family Phalangeridae; genus Phalanger; species Phalanger gymnotis. The sequence goes on from CM053622.1 coordinate 605,118,020, forward strand.
TACATCGGGGCATTGTGTTGGTTTTAGATTAGTCACTCTCTTGCTTAGGTGAACTAGCTCTTTGTTGAGAATGATATCTCAACTGATGATTTAAATTTTGGTCTAGGTCCAGCAGATTGCCCAGGTGCTAAGCTGGCTCTTCACCATTCTCAGCAGCAACTACAACCAGCCCTTGTTACCAGCAAGAATTCTTTCTTTGATAGATCTCCCAACCTCATCTGGGCACTCTCAGATCATTTGTTTGCCTAAGATCAAAAAAGCAGAAAGACAACAGAAACTGAAGCATCGTGTCTTCACAAACACACATTTGCCATTTGGGAAATAGAACAATAGATTTCCCCAACATTCTGGCTGGGGTCATGGCAGTTGCTATCTTGCCTACTCCCAGGAAGGAAAAGTCAAAAGGACTTTTATATTTGAACTCAGTTTCAGTTAGTGTCATGTGGTTTATTAGTCCTTCTGGCTCCAAAGACTATTTTTGTCACAATATAGGATAAACCCTTAGTCTTCATGGCCATAAATGGCTTCTCAAGTTCCACATGTTGAATTGGTAGCAGGTAGAGGATGATTGTGCATTCTTCAAGGCCTGGGCCTTTGTTAGCCAATCCTCCCTCCTTTGTCACATTCTTTTGGAATCATGTAACTGATTCAGTTGGGTCTCAAATCAACTTTTCTGTAGATTTTTTTTTTAATTTCCACTAATTTCCCCAATTTTCTAAAGTATTTTACATGTGAGTTTGCATAAGGTTGCCCTTAGCTTCCATATTCCTCTAACTGGCCAATATGTCAAGTGTTAGCTGGCTAAGGCAGTATCTGGCCATTTTGGGGCTCCTCCTTTGGGTCTTTATATTAATCTTTTCTTGCTGGTGTTTGTAATTTCTCTGAAATTAGGTATGGACTCCTTGCTGCTAATTTCCTCATTAATTTCCTCTTAACATCATTTGGATTAGAAATAATTCCACTGGAAACTTGTTGTCACAGACATGTTCTGTTCTTTTCATGTTCTCTTTTGGGGGTGGAGAAAGGATTTGGAAAACTGATGGATCCATCATAAATCACCTTTTCCCAATGAGAAACATGACACTCTACTCCTTATTCGGTCAGAAAAGAGCACCACTCAGACTAGTTAGCCTTTCAAAAGATATTGCTGCTTTTGACCTTGTAGATCCCATAGGATTCTGTCTCTTCCTCTTTTTAAAGCTATTGTTTCTTGGTCTTTCAACTTCCCAGGAGAGAATTTCTTTCTGGAAGGTACAGTAGCCTACTTTGCTATTTTGCATTGTCACAGATCTATTCAGTTCCCCATGCATTCTGTCAAAGGAACAGTCTTGTTTCACATAGTAGCTTTCCAGGTTTACCATGCAATCTGCCTGTCATCTCAGCAGGCAGTCCTGAATGAGCTAACTCAAAGCTGTTGCAGGGTTTTCCACATTTTCCCTTTCCTTTTTCTCTATTTTGGATGTCTCTCTTCTAGGATTTCTTGCTCAAGCTCATAAAGGTCTTATTTGGAGTTCCTGAAAAGATTGTAGGTCATCCTAATTGCTCCCATTTCTCAGACCACAGTTTCTGAGAAGTAAAAATTTAAACTTGAGATATTCTTGTGTCATTTCAGACTCTCTGTGATGCCTTTTGGGGTTTTCTTGGAAAAGATACTCGAATGGTGTGCCATTTCCTTCTTCAGTTCATTTTACAGATGAGAAAATCGAGGTAAACAGGGTTAAATGACTTGCCCTGGGTGACATAACTAATAAGTGTCTAGGCCACATTTGAATTTATGAAGATGAGCCTTCCTAACAGCAGGCCCTGACTCCACTATGCTGCCTAGCTGAATTTACATTAACTGTGAGTGTGCAAGTGGTTCTACTCCCACTTCTTCACAGGTGTGACTTGAGTGTTTCCATTACACTAATTGGCTAGCTCTTTCATCTGCCCTGGCAAGGTTTAACACACCCTAACATATTTCTAAGTCAACCACAAAAGGGTTTTTGGTCCTTGATTTTGTTTGTGAGGGAATAATGTAAAATATCACAATTAGAACTGCATTCTAATCATAGTAATACAATTCAAAACAATCCAATAAGAATTCATTAAGTGACTGCTATGCACAAGGAAGGCATTGTGCTAAGCACCCTCTGCCGTTAAAGAGGTTATATTCTACTGGGGTAGAGAAAAGTACTAAAACATGTAACCAAATACATACATACATACATACATACATACATACATATATATATACATATACATATACATATATATAGTAATTTCAGTGGAGAGAGAACATTAACTAGGGGAGATCAGAGAAGGCTTACAGTAGGAGGTAGTACATGATCAGGCTGAGATTTCATTTTCCACTATAACCAGGAAGGTTACTTGCACATTTTCTACTTGGAAATTCTGTACATCCAGCCAGCAGATTAATGTAATCAGGACCTCTCAAATGGATCTGTGATCTCATTGACGTTAGACTATGAAGCAATTTCTCGCCTATTAAATGCTGTCCAATGATTACTCTCCTTCCTTTTCTTGATCCCTTGAAAAGCATTGTAGATGCCTTTTATTCTTCTTTCATGCAGCTGTGGCTAAGAATCCAGAAAGATCTCTCACATCCAAAGAAAATATCTGTGACATATTGTTCTTACCACCCCTCCCCAGCAAACAGGGTCTGCTTAAAGCTTATTCATCTGGGACACATAGAGTGAACATTTTATAGTGCCCAGGATTTCTGTTCTTCCTGTCTTAGCGCTGCCGATAACCATTGTGTTTAGTATGGAGTTACAAATTTTGGCATGTCATTTCTCTAAACCAATTAATTTATTTTCCTGAACAAATGAGAAAATATGTGTAAGAGCCCTTTGTAAATCTTAATGTACTTTATAAATGTTGGAAATCATTAATTTATTGTTGGGATAAGGACCTAAATGAGAAATAAATCCTTTGACTCTATTATCTATTCTCTACATGGCTCTTAAGATGTCTAGATCTTCTGATTTTTTACAAGATATGCAGGTGAGTTCTAGGATTTCCCTTTACTTTGGAGACAAAGGTTTGTATGCACACAGATTGGGAAGTGATTTCTGTGATCTAGAAGCAGCTAGGTGAACTAATGGATAGATCTTAAAGTTATGAAGACCTAAATTCAAATCTAGCTTCAGACACTTACTTAGCTATATGACATTGGGAAAGTCATTTAACTTCTTTCAGCCTCAGTGTCCTCATTCATAAAAGGGGGATAATAAGAGTACTCAACTCATTGGGTTGCTATAAGGATCAAATGAGGTAATATATGGAGTGCTTTCCAAACCTTAAAGAGCTAAATAAATTTTTTTGGTAGTGGTGATGGTTGCTAGATGAGGTGAATTATTTAAGCCAAACTGATGAGGTTTGCTTTGTGACTCACCTTATCTAAGCTAGACTTTAGTCCCAAAATAATTCAAAATACTTGGTAAATTTGTCTATAGCTTGGTGATAGATTTGATCCATGGACCTAAAAGAAGATACCTTCCAGCAGAGCCTGGACCTGAACATGGAATGCTATTTCCAAATTATTCCTTCCCCTCCTCTATATCCTCTTACTTTCCACTGAGGGAGGCTTACTATGGGATCAACAAAGGCCTGAATGCGTGTTCCTGATCTGTATCAGGTTCTCCTACTTTCCCACTAGCACAACAGCCAATAAGCTCATCAACAGAGAAGACAGACACTGGCTACAATGCATTTTATATCCACCTACTTCCTCCCAGTCAACCTTACCTCCACTTTTATCCCTCTTTCCTCCAATTAGCTGGTTAAAAAACATGGTCCCTACATTCAAAATAAGACTTGGATAATAATAAATCACATTTTTGTAGAGCTTTCAGGTTCATACCACTCTTTACATGCATTATCTCTTTGAATCATTATAACAACTCCATGAGACAAGTAGTGTTAATATCTCTATTTTTCAAGGGAGAGACTTGAGCATCAGAGAGGTTCAGTTACAGGCTTACATGGGATTACACAGCCAGTAAGAGTCCAACGCAGGATTCAAACTTAAAAGCAACACTCTACCCATTAGACTGCTGTCTCTTCTGAAGTGATCTGCCTTTTAGAATAAATGCCATAGCTTTGAACCCAAAGGAAAATCTTTCATTCATTTAGGATCAAGTTAGGTTGCCCATGGCTACCACTCCAAAAGTAGCAGTCCTAAGTTCCTCAAAAAAATCTAGACAGACTCAGGAAAGTGTTTACAATTTGACAAAAAAAGAACAAAAAAAAGGAATTCTAAGTGTCCATGAGAAATACCTGTATGACCTTGGACAAGTCATTTAACTTTCTCAGGCCTCAATTTCCTCATCTTTAAATAAAGACATTAGACTACCTGGCTTCTGAGACCTCTTCCATCCCTATGTCTATGAACCTATATTCCTTTTAAGCAAATGTCTGACTTTATAGTCAGCTTCCTTTTGGAATGAACTCCTTTTGGGATTTAAGGGATTTGTGGGATTCTAAATCAAGTCAAATTTAAGCTTTTCTGTTTCTTTTTTTTTACATAGAAACTTTCCTAGAGTTGTTTGAAATAGCATAAAATAATATGGGTGACAGCAAGACTCGATTTCTCTGGGCTAAGAACTATTAGTATATTAAAAATATGCATTAGAGTTTGGGGAGGAAAATGCATTGGGTGTAACATTTTTCATGTGGTTACGGTGAAGAAGGGGATGTGAAGGCAAAAAAAATCTGGCAAATTATAAGTTAGGGTAGTAATTCAATGAAGTCATAAAACAGCCGACTTTTATTGCACCATTGAGACAGTTTTGTACTATAAGTGGATTAAAAAGCATGTGGGACTGTGAGACTGGAAAAGATGGAAGTTTGAAAGACTTGGTGGGTTAAATATTAACAAAGAAAAGATGTTTACTGACAGTTCCTGCAAACACACTCTAATAAATAAGATCCTCTGTGCTCTCAAAAATAGAACTGTGCAAAGCCTCAAGAATCTAACCCGTTGATCTTCCTACCAAACTCGGCCTCCATTGGCAAAGTGCAGTTTCACTGTCATCAGAGTTTGTATGAGCTTATGTTCTTTTGGAACAGATTGCAGAAGTATTAAATGCTACAAAAATGGATAGCAATTTAGATTGCCTTATGTAACTGTATCCCTTCCCATAGGATTTTGGAAACTCATTGGCACCTACTGTGGTGCAGTGGAAAGGAGGCTGGATTTAGAGTAAGTAGGCCCTGGAGTCTAATCCTGCCTCTGCTACTTGCTATCTCTCTCCTCTTGTACAAGTCATTGACCCTCAATGTGCCAGTTTCCTAACATTGAAAATGAAAGGGTTAGAAATAAATGATTTCTAAAATCCTTTTCAGTTTTCCAATCTATATTTACAGGTTGTCCTCAAAACGTATTGTTTCCTATTACACAACATTACCTTGAGTTTATATAGTCATCCAAAATTTTCAAAACATGTCACATAGAACATGCTACTTGATCCTCATAACAGTATTAGAATGTAAGGAAAGCAGGCCATTACCCAGTTTACAGGTGACTAATCTGAGGCAAAGAAATATGAAGTTCCAGCGTTCTAAAGCTAATGCATGATAGAGCTGGGAGGTTAGAATTAGCCTTCCCTGAATTCTCATTCAGTACTCTTTCTGCTGTCCATGTCTTGAATATCTTTTCTATCTAAACCATGCCAGTTACTAGCAACTCAATTCATAGCTTGAGAAATGAAGGCCTGGAATCTTCTGGACAAAGAACCAAGAATTTGAGCTTTTTGATTTTTGAATAATCTTATTTGGACATTAACTCTGAAAACGAGAGTCTAGGAAAGATACATTATCTTATCACTGCCTACTCCCATCAAAACTAAGTGCATTAAAAGACCATACATGGAAGGTTATTCCCAAGGCAAGAAGGGAATCTGTACTAAGAATGGAACTATCCCTATCATTGCCATTTGTTCCATTTGTTCCAGTTCTAGCTACTGGATGCAGCTAGGTGGCACAGTGAATAGTGATGGGCCTCGAGTCAGGAAGCCTTCAAATCCTGACTCATACACTTACTAGCTGTGTGACCATGGGCAAGATATGTAAACTACTTCTCTCAGTTTCTTTAATTGTAAAATGGAGATAATAATAACCCCTAACTCATGGGGTTGTGGCGAGAATCAAAGGAGATGATATATTTAAAGTGCTCAGCACGATTCCTGGCACATAGTAGGTGCTCAACAAATTCTTATTTCTTTTCTTCCATCACTTGTGGGATAAGGAGTTGGGGACAACAGCCTTCTGGTTAGGTGAATGTGTTGAATTAGTTGAATTAGTGTTAATTGAATATGAGTTCTTCTGATGTAGTCATCCACAAATCTGGGCTGAACCAGGCTTCAGGGTAAAGGATCTTTTCCTGAGAGTGATTCTGGATGCATTTTCATCAGGAAGATCTTCCCACCAAGTGAAAATTTGTATATATACTTTACAGTTATCATAGTCCCTAAACATGCCTATCGGCTGCTATTTTTTCATCTTAACAGATTCAGGAACATGTTAAGCTCTGATTAAGGTGACAAAGACACAATATGCTGTGTCTCTTTGTACTCATTTTCTTTCCTCTTACACATGTTTAAGACATTATAGGAATTTTTTTTAAAAGCAAAGAAATTACACAAAAAAAATTATTTCTATTTTGATCAGTTCCTTGACTAAGGAGAACACTATATGATGGGTTTTGAAGTCTAAGACAACTCTAGTATCACTCAAGAGACGCTAATGTAATTAAAATATGGAGCACTTTTTTCATAAGTGGATAGATAAATATTTAGTTAATAGAGCCTGCCAGAAATCAATGTGTTGATGAACGTAGTTATATCAATCTAGGGTAGAAGATCCTGTTCTGTGTAATGTGATGTGAAGCCAGTGATAGAGTGTTGGGCTCGGGGTCAGGAAGACTAGAGTATAAACTATTTGACATTTACTAGCGTTGTGTCCTAGGGCAAGTCACTTACTCTGGCACAGGTAGTGCCTGAGGCAATACCTAAAGACCAAATCTTAGACTAGGTATGATGCCGCACTGGGAGTGTCCCTTTGCTTGGGAAATCAGCTCCTCCTTGGATTTCCCTCTGTGTAAGGCTTCACCTGCGTTAAGATCCGGGCAGGGTTCGAATTGTGAAAAGTTTGCACCCTTGAAATGAAAAGAAAAGTAATCTTATTTCATTGAGCATTCAGAGCAAGCTGAAGAGAGCACTTTATATTTCTGATAACATCTTCTCTCACATCCTCTAAGTGACAGGAACCAGAGACAGTCTCCTTGTGTTTTCAACAAAAACATCAGATCATTCTGGATGAGTCAGTAGAAGGGAAAGAAGGAGGAGAGATATTTCTGTACCTCCATCCCTGCATTAACCATACCTAGAGGAAGAAAAAAAAGCTCCTTTTACTGTAGCCATCACCTCTGGGATTCAAGCAAACCTGCAGAATCTGTAGGTCACATGGGCAGAAATAAGTTGCCATCTGCTTCTGCTGACAGGTGGATAAGAAAACATACAGTCTTTTTCACTAATTACCTACAACAGCATCTAACTCCAAATATTTGGCATGTAGAGTTCCCTCTCTGTTTCTAAATGAACATGCTTGACAAAGAAGTTCTTATTGTGCAGATCTCAGTCTCATGGTTTTTAAATCAATTTCTTATGGGTGGGGGGAGAATGGTATGCTAGGCTGACATCTTTTCAACCATAAATTCTCAACTGCTTTGATAAAAAGTTATCGAGTATATTTTTTACATTTTCACTCTGTTTTATTAATGTAGTTTAACAGCATTCTCTTTAAAACTTGAAACTCCTTCCTAATACATCCCCAAGAGAAAAGAATATATGATTTTTTTCACACCTATTCATTTATCTCTTCCTTAAATTTGAGGAGACTTCAAAAGTCTAGTACAGTTTTTATAATGTAGGCACTTAAACCATTATTCAAATCAACAGGTATGTATTTTCAAAGTAATAATCAATTTGTAGAGAGTACTCAGGTCATGATAATATTCCACTTGAAGTGAAATTAATTTTGTGGCCTGCAAATGAAAAAAATATTATGGTACTATAAGACATTAGTACAGGTGAATTTCACTTTATACTCACTGTGTTTCTGAAAAAAAGAAAATCACATTTTTGTCATGAGGCAGATCAACGTTCAAATAGGCAATGTACTTTGTGAGTTACTATTTTTTAACATAGTCAGAGATAGAACTTTAGCAGTTTCTCTTGATAAATCTATTGTTGTTTCATTTCAGTCATGTCTGACTCTTCATGATCTTATTTGGGGTTTTCTTGGCAAAGATAATAAAGTGCTTTGCCATTTCCTTCTCCAGCTCATTTTACAGATGAGAAAAGTCAGGCAGACAGGATTAAGTGACTTGCCCAGGGTCACACAGCTAGTAAGTGTCTTGGGTCAGACTTGAACTCAGGAATATGAGTCATCCTGACTGGAGGCCTGGCTATTTATCCACTACACCACCTGTCTGCCCTGATAAATCCAGTTTCAATCTCTGTAAACATCAATAGCGTCTTAAGCTAATATGATGTAATGAATTGAGCACTTGCCTGTACCAGGGAGCCAGGAAATCTGAATTCAAGTCTCAGATACTCACCTATTGATCTCTTATAGAACCTTGGCCAAGTAACTTTACTTCTCTGGGCCCATTTCCTCATCTTTCAAAAGATGGAGAGGCACAAGATGAACTCTTAAGTCTTTCTAGCTTTAATAGACTGTGATTTCAAGCCTTAAAGCATTTCTGGATATTAGTCCAGTTCAGTGAAGATGTTGAACTGGTCAGTATCTTCCTAATAAAAAAACTCGCATACATGAGTTATTTTCTCCCTGTTTCTTTAATCTTTTCTCACAGCAAAGCTGTCGTTGATTCTTTTGGGAAGTGAAAGAGGTGCAGGGATTCACTTTTTTCCATATCTTTTTACATAGATAGATAGATAGATAGATAGATAGATAGATAGATAGATAGATAGATAGATAGATAAAAGCAGATACTCATAAGACATGCTTGAAGACTGGTGAGTATTCTACTTTTACTGAAGCATAGGGTATATAGGTCAAAGACTGAGAGAGCAAAAACGAAGTTATATAATCATAGATTTTACAAATGGAATAGAACTTGGAGATTCCCAGGTCCAACCCCCTGATTTTACAGATGATATAACAGAAGCCCAAAAAGGTAGTAAGTAGCAGAACAAGGTTTAAACACAGTTGTTCTAACACCAAATCCAGTGTTCTTTTCACTGTCCCATTAGAGAATGGTGGGAGGTAAGTCTAGCAAAGAAGGTTGGAGCCATGTGTTGAAGGATTTTGATTGTCAAATTAAAGAGTTTGGATTTTAGGCCATCAACAGTGGGGAACCCTTGAATTTTGTGTTAGAAGAAATTCTATACCTTTATGTATGGTATTTACACTAACACAATATAATATATTTGTTTAAAGTAATATTACCATTATGCAAGTTTCTTTCTGCTATACCTGTGCTTTATCAGTACAAGCAATTCCCAATTTAAGGGTTAAATTCTGAAACATCATTTGGATTTCAGCATAGCAAAACTCAGAGCATTTTTCCTCTGATGAGATACCCAAACCAGTTCACAAAATATTGTTTAACCCATGCTGTAAGTGAATTATAGTAGTAATTGCAATGACTTGTTTTCTAGGTAAAACTCAAAAGCTATGTTGGACATGGCAGGAATCCAAAGAAGAAGGAATGGGAATTCTCTGAGTATCTGCCCTATACCTTTCCCATTACTTTTGGTTTAGTAAGAGAGTACAACAAAATTATCTTTCCTTCTATCGTAGTCTGTTCTCCTTGAGGGTTAGAGACAAAATTATATGTTCTGCAACCCAAACTCTGTGCCAGGTATATTTGTCTTGGTCCACTATCCATTTTATGAGCATAGGTCCTTCTTAAGGGATTATATAAAACGCTCATCTTTGTGAACTACAGAAACACGTCTGCCTAATCCAATCACATGGTTCATAGCTCTCCTCAGAATTCTGTGCTCCTTCCAAATAACCAAGAGAAAACGAGGTTTCAATAATTATTTATTTTATTATTAAGAGTGTTTTAGTACTGTAACTGAAAATAGCCTAATTATATAACCCAAGGAGGGGTCAATATACACACATTTGCATATATAAACATATGTATGCATGCATATAGATAGATATATCTAGAGATATAGAGATAGAGATATAGATATATATCTATACATACACATGCATATGTACATTCATACATACTCCTGGTGACACTCAGAGGTAGCAAAAACCTGGATTCAAAACAGGTGCCCACAAAATAAAGAACAGTTGAGCAGAATATGGTAAGTGAAAAAATAGGAAATCATCGTTGCATAAGAAATGAGGAACTCAGAGAAACATGGGAGGCACTTTAGATTCTACTTTAAAGAAAGTAGAATCAGAGAATATAGAGTGTCTAGAATAATGTGAATGCTAGAGAGTATTCTTTTTCTAGATAAAATTGATAATAAAACATGCTTCCTTTCTCTCAGTAGAAACATGGTGGAAAATTGATATGAAACACAGTATATACTAATATGTACCATAAACCTGTGAATCAACTTAAGTGTGTTTCTTTGTTACAAGAAATGGTTTAATGCATCTTTGTGCTGAAAAAGGAGAGGAACATAGGTTAAGGTGGGATGACTGTGCTATAAAAAGTCATCCATCAGAGTGGCAAACATAACAAAAAAAGAAAATGAAAAATTTTAGAGAGGCAGGGGGAAATAGGAACATTGATGGACTGCCATGGACCTATGTGAATGCATACAACCATCCTGGGGGGGGGGGGTAGCGATTTGGAATTATACATAAACAGTTACTAACCATTATGTACCCTTTCACTCAGATATATATTCCTGGGCCTTTACCCAAAAGAGATCAAAGGAAGAAGAAAAGAGGACTTTTATGTATGTGTGTATGTGTGTGTTTGCATGTGTGTATGTATGTATATGTGTACAAATGCATACACACATATACATACATACATGTACATATATATCAGCTCTCTTTTTGTGGTGGCCAAAAAATTTGAAACTGTGGTGGTACCCATCAATTGAAAAATGACTGACTAGGTCATGGTATAGGAATGTGATGGAGGACTATTGTGCTGTAAGACATAAGGAAACAGATGATTTCAAAAAGGCATGGAAAGACATATGAAGTGATACAGAGTGAAGTCAGCATAATAAGAACAATTTATAGTATAACAGATATAAAGATGAACAATTTTGAAGACTTTTATATACTAATAAAAATGAAATAAGCAGAAATATGGTAATAATTTTTACAATTACCACTGAATTGTAAAAATAAACAACTTTGAAAACTATAAGAACTGGAATCAATACCATGACCATTCATGATTCCAGAGGACCAATGATAATATGTGTTCTAGCACAGAAATAATAGATTTCAGGTACAGAATTTTATACATGTATGTTCAAAACATATACATATAAGTATATATAAGATATGTGTGTAAGTGTATCTACATATGTATGCATACATATATACCCACATACATCTATATATAGCAACTGAGGAAATTGCTTTGTTTTCTATGCATTTTTTGCAAGTGTTTTTTTCTTTTCTTTTTTAATCAATAGGTTGAAGATTTGAAAGGAGAAAAAATAGATTTCTGCTGGGATTTTTTTTAATAGAAGTGTAGAGAATGCTACAAATGTGAAATGTTGCCTATCCTTTCAGATGAGCTCACTGTATTATTTTTATTTTTATTTTATTTTTATTAATTCTATTTAACTTTTTTACCTTGTTACAAGAGCTCTTACAACATGGGAGTATTCTGTAACTGCATTGTGAAAACACATGAATAATGTTTTTTTTTAATTAAGATAAAAAGACAACAATATTTTAAGAAAAAAATGATTTAGCTGTTCTAATACTCTCTTCTCTTCAGAAACCTAGAACTCCCAGAGACCAGAAATCCTTATATTATTGACTGTCTCAATGTCTACGATTGTGGTTTTTTACCAAGTAAAGTAAAGGTAGTGCTCAGTAATGCTTGTTGGTCATTTTATAAACAGTCCTTTTATTTCTATAGTTATTTCTGTTCTGTTCTGAAAAAGAAAGGGGAAAGCAACAGCTAGAAACCAAACTTTTGTGTTGGAATTTACACACTATAATACTTAACTGCAGTGGTATTAAAATAACTATGGTCCACATGGGATGGAGGAGGCCCAGGATTTACTGTTCCCAAAATCACCCCTGGGTAGCAGAGCCCATTATCCAACCCAAGACTATAAAGGAGGCTGCAATATGGGCGCAATGTGCTGGAGAAGTATCTCAGTAAATAAAGACCTAGTCGACTTTATGGCTTTTGTAATCCTTGTCACTTAATACAGTTTATAAAGATTTGCTTATTAAATTTTGCAAGCCAAAATAAATATTTCTCTCTGTTTCTAGCAGGGATGTTGACACAAGTTTCAAGAAACTGCAGCTGCAGCCTTCCCAGTTCTCCCCCTCCCCATCCCATTATCACAATGCACATTGTTCTGAAACCCTCGATTCAGCTATAAACAATCCACTCCATCAACAACATGCTTTTGCACTTTTTGAAATGGTGCTTTGAGGCAGATAAATGAAAATCACTATGGCAAGGCGCCAATAAAAATCCTGCAAATTGTACCTTCACTGGGGCACAGAGTAAGAGGACACATTATTTTATTTACTTGTGATCCTGAAACTCCATTGCTGTCCATACAATAGCTATTTATTTTTGCTAGAGGTTTGTTCTCATCTCAGCTGACACTTTCAAACAGTAACAGCTCTGAAGCCGTAGCACATGCTTGCTGATTTAGAAGTCTAGCATCCCTTCCACTGCCATGTGCCAACTAGATAATCACAGCTAAGATGGTCAAGTTTCAGGCATATTAAAAATGCTTTTGTGTCCCACAGACTCAATAATGCAGTGAGTACATGAAGCTGAAAAGGCACTAGGCTCAATTAGGTTCCATACGGGTTTATTTGCCCTGAGAGCTTTTATTTTATTAGCTGGTAATAAAATTTAATTTGCCCTTCTTTTCTTAACTGAGTACATCTCTCAGGACCCTGACATTATGACCTTTCGTATAATTAGGATTCCTGATAAACTTTAAGCAGACCTGCTAAATAGAATGCCAGTGATAAGCAAAAGCTAAGTCATTATGTGATGAAAAATCGTAGAGATTCCTAAGTAGAAACCTTCAGGTTCAGATTAGTTTCTATCATTAACACTTCCATTTTCAGGTTAATTTTCTGTAAGTGTATTTTACTTCTGTACACACTCATTAAAAGTTCAAATATTTGGCTTCTGTCTGAAAAATAATCCAAGTACAAAGCATTGCTGACCATTTGGTTCTAATATTTAGACTCAGAAGGCAAATATGCTCTTTTTCATAAATTAATTATTTTATTAGGTTTAGAAAACATGTCATATAACCTCTGTTCCTCAAGCCCCCACCCCCTCCATTCAAAGCACAGCTGTTATTCAATGTGATCATCAATGAAAGTGATTGCTTTCACAGGCTGAGAAGAAAATTGAATCAAAAATAAAAAGTCAAATGTAGCTTAATAAAGAAATAAAGAAGCTTTTTTACCATAAGAAAAAGAAAATGGCAGGTAAATTGTGTTTCTTTCATGTTCATTTTGTTGCCTTCTTATACTTTTATTGCTAAAAATATGGAGGGTATTCATATCAAAATGGTTTATAAATTTTATCATCTACAATTTATTGGCCATTTATTTTTAGTAACTAATACAACTAGGAAATAACTTAATGTTTTATAACATAACTAAATGCATTTTAATTAAATATTATAAAACATACCCCTGGAACGAACAGATTTTTCTTGAGTTTCATACTTTTCCCCCCTTCATGGAAAGTTTTAGAAATGAAAATCTTCCTGACTTTTAATTTTGAGTTCTTCAGAGCTTTTTACTAGGATATTTTTATTCTGGCTATTTACCAAAGAAAATTAGCTATATAGGAAGGGTTGAGGTACAAACCTAAAATTTCATCAAGATACATGTCAATAAAGGTATTTTTGTTATTTACTTTCCTGGAAGGCTTCTGAGAGCAAACTTAGTTCAGACTCAACATGTACTTTATATTAATCAATCAATCAGCTCACATTTATTTAGTGCCTGTGGTTTATTAGGTACTGTATGAGTACCTACCTTCAAGGAGCTCAAGGAACCCCGAAAACAGCATTGTCCACATAGGTAAGAGCAGAAAGTCTGAATTAGCTATTCATTTAAAAGTTGCTTTCTAAACCAACCATACTATGACTATGAAAAATTGACTGTTAAAACTAATTACCAGGTAATATTCAAGGTTTGCCTAGGAATTGTTGTGATCAATTACTTTAACCATGAAAATATATTTTATTATATCTGAAGAAATCTCTCTGTGCTTTCATGACATTGTTCTGTAGTGGTTCACAACCTGTCAGAAAAATCTTTGGCAGGTCCCCTTTGCAAGATCATTACCTGTGTTCCTCATACTATGCATGGATGTGTCACAGTGTACCATCTTAGGATCCTTTTCTCTCTCTCTCTCTCTCTCTCTCTCTCTCTCTCTCTCTCTCTCTCTCTCTCCATCTGTTTGTCTCTGTCTGTCTCTGTCTTTCTTTCTCTCATCTTATTTCATCTCATCTCATCTTACATCATCATCTTTGTGGACTTACTTTACAGATGATAATTGTCTTTCTCCAGCTTCCTCTAGGCTTCCCTAGCTTCTTTCCAATCCTAGATAAAATCCCATCTTCTACAAGAAGCTTTTCCTAATCCTGCTTGAATTCTAGTGACTTTTCTCTATTGATTATCTCTAATTTACCACATATTATGTATATATATATATATATACATACATATGTGTGTGTGTGTGTGTGTGTATATATATATATATATATATATATATATATATATATATATATATATATATATATATAGTCTCCCTCCTTGGAGAGTGAGCTCCTTGACAACTGGGGAACTTTTGCCTTTCATTGCATTCCCATTGCTTAACACAGTGACTGGCACATAATAGGTATTTATTGACTGGCTCCTGGGCACATGACTGCAAGATGATAGAGGCTGAATTTAAAGGGTCCTCAGAGGCCATCTGGTCCAGTCCAATCTTTTTTTTTTTTTTACAGTTGAGGAAACAGGCCCAGAGAAATGAAGCAACTTGCCCTAGGTGACAAAGGTAGTGCTAGGAAATGTACCCATTTCCTCTGATTCTAGAGCTAGGGTTCTATTCATGGTAGCACCTCATACTCAAGATGTCCAGAGCAGAACCATTTTTTACTTTCCCCTAAACACAAATCAACTTGTAACTTTTCATTTCTTTTCTAGGCAGCAGGGTTTGCAACCTTCAAATAATTCTTCAATCTTCACTCTCACATACTTCACCAGTCTTATCATAAGACCTATTAAAGTCTCCATCTTCAACATTTCTTAATTTGTCATTTTTTCTCTATTCACAAACTACTTTTTGTTGAAGGACTCGTTACCCTTTACCTGAACCATTGCAATAGCCCATTTGGCCTCCCTGACTCTGCACTCTTCCCTCTGCAATTCCTCTTCCTCAGAGTGGCCAAATACTAAAACATTGGTCATACTATGTCACTAACCCTAGACAAGAAGCTAGAGGAACTCCTACTGCCTTTGGAATAAAATACAAACTCCTCTGTTTGGCATTCAAAACCATTCGCAATCCTAGTTCCAACTAATCTTTCCAGAATCTTTATACATTCTTCCCTCATGGACTCTATACTTCAGTCAAATGGCCCACTTACTGTTCCTCACGTGTGCCACTTCACGTCCCACCTCCCAGCCTTTATGTAGGTTATTTCTCAATCCCTCATGCCAGAAACGCTTTCCCTCTTCACCTCTGGTTCATGGAATCCCTAAAATGCTTTTGAGGTTCGGCTCAAATTCCACCTTCTTCAAGAGGTCTCTCCTGGTTTCCCTAAATTTTAATCCCCTGCCCTCGTTTCTATTTATCTTATTAACCACCTGTATTTCCATATCCATGACTGCATGGCATCCCACAAAGGTAGTGTCAGCAGTGAGGGCAGCCAGCTGAGTGGGCCACGATTTAGTACCAACTGAGCAACAGCCAGGTTGTTATGCTGGACTGCCAACTTGCCACGCTCTCTACTAGCCGTGTTTTAGTTTTTACTCTTGACTGCTACCTTTCTCCCTGATATAAAAGAAAAACAAAAAGAAATTAATTCAGTGAAAGAGGAGAAGAAAGATTAAAACCAGTAATGGACTGAACCAAGGCCCACTCTGGCCCTAGATCTCTTTTGTTATTTCTAACTAGGAAAAATTGCTTTTGGTCCACACCATGCCATTAGAACATATCAACCGTATGAGTCAAAGCACATTTAAAATGTCCCAAGTATCTAAGAGCCATGTATTTGGCATCGCTAAGGTGTTTTCAGCTCTAGATCTCTAAGGAGGTAGTCCTCATGGGATAAGAATCAGAGATACTCTAATAACAATGACAATAGATATAACAGTATCAATAATAATCATATTTACCAAGTGGTTTAAGGTT
The DNA here is from genome assembly GCA_028646595.1 of Phalanger gymnotis. NCBI lineage: Eukaryota > Metazoa > Chordata > Mammalia > Diprotodontia > Phalangeridae > Phalanger > Phalanger gymnotis. Next base: position 605,134,632 of record CM053622.1, read on the forward strand.
CGTCAAACACTTTGCATATGTTAACTAATTTGATTTAGAACTGGAAAGGACCTCGGAAGTCAGATGGTCTAATGCCGTCACTTTACATTTGAGAAAACTGAGGCCCAGAGAGCTAAGATGTCCTGCTAAGATCACACAGACAGTAAGTGACTGAACTGAGACAAACTCAGGTCCACTGACTCTAAAACCAGCAGTCTTTCTATTGAACTGTGTGGCCCACCTGTCCTAACTCCCAATCTTATGAAACCCTTTTCAAATTTATGATCCTAAAAGAAAATTATATATATATATGTGTATATATATATAAACAATATATACAAAAGAAAATTACATATATATGTACAGGAAGTATCTAAATTTCTATTATTTGGATATTTTCTTCAAAAATACCCAGGGAAAGTAACATTCCTTACTCAAATCTAGGCTCTCTTCACCTCCTTCTACTGAGCTGAACGAGTAATTGTGTTAAATTTTTGTGTTCTCTATACTTCAGTATAGGTATATTGAAGGAAAGAAGAAACAACACACTGTGTCCCCTCACATATGGAAGGACAAACTTTACTGGAAAGGGGGATTTTCTCTTTGATGTACACATTATAAAAATGATTGTTGGGAGGAAAAGCAGGTGGAAAGATAAAACATACATGCTCAAGTTGGTACTGAGCATGCCTATGCCTAATACAGGGGAGAGATTGTTCAAAAAGATTTTCATCCACGTGAACGTGTGGCCTCTGTAATCCTGCTAGGGTCAGAGGGGCCAAAGGAAATCTGCTGAGTAAGTATCAGGCATGCTGGAAAGCACTGTCTGAGGTCATGTCTCCCAAGGCCAAAACAAAAGGGTGGTTTTGTTCCACATTTTGAAGAGTATCTTTTCGCTCGGTTAGGTTTCATCTACCTTTCAACTTCCTCGCCTTGCTCTGTGTGTGCTCTTGGTCTCCTTGACAAAGGGGACAAGTTCTAGGAGAAGGAGGCAAGCATTAACTTCCCCTGCTTGTAAATGAGAACACGAGCTCCAGCTGTTTAATGCAAATGACATCAAAGTCCAAGGCATACGGAAAATACGAGCGGAATAGAGCCTAGGAGATCTATTCTCTCAACAAACCCATGGAACACCCATTGGCGCTAATAGGGATTATGCATTCATATCAAGGGGACTGCAAAGCCCCATGGCAGAGAGGCAGCAAATACACCAGATATGGAAAATGTATGAGGAAAAAAAGATTAACTGACAAAAAGTTAATTAAAACTGCTCTGATTATGAGGTAGAATTTAACAATTACTTTAAAAAATGCAGCGTGACACAGTGCAGCACTGCAACTGAATTAATCATGAATGAGGATAGTAATTTTTAATTTTTGTGTGCTTGAGAAAAGCACTCAACAGATTTGACAATTAGAGCAGGGGAACAGCATTGCATGGCACAATGTGAGCCAGTTTCTCCCAGCGGTTTTTGCGAGGGAACTAAGCAGATGTGCTCAAATATTGACAAGTGCACAATATTCACACGCTTCTCGGCTGTTGACCCCGCTGATTCGGGAAAGTGAGCTTCAATCTGGAGCTTTGCTGCTGCTGTGATGCAGGTTGTTGATCACAAAACAACACAACAAAAAGCAACACAACATAGCAAAATGTAACATTATGCGGCCTCAAGGCCCTGGTGGTTTCAGTGCACAGCCAGCTTTTGGTGAACTGAGGATGGATGGGTCAGGAAAAGGAAGAGAAAGTCTAAGCTTTACTGGGGCTTTGCCTTTGGGAGAAGGGTGAAGGACACAGACTTAGCACATCTATTCTTTAGCCACAGCAGAAAGAGAGGAGTCTGGATTTTCAATCCAAATATTGGTCTATGAAATACTTTTTCCTGCAGAGATCGCCCTACCACATTTCCTCAGACGGTGCAGAAAGTGGGCTCTGTGTGGCCCCTGTTTAGCTATGGGGAAAATGGAATGATATGTCCATGCTTTTCAGTCCCACCATAACCTACCTCTCCTCATCTCTTCCCTTAGTCTTCCTCTTCTGCCTTTTTTTAAGCAGACCAGCCTCTCTCCCACCTTCCAACTACAGGAAGTAAGCCTGCCACTACCTACTTCCTTCCCTTGCAATACATGCTCCCCAGGCCTCTCTGTTGGAGAAGAAAGAGCGTTCCACGATCCCACAGAATGGACAAGACGACTTCCAAGATACATCCCAAATCAGAGATTCTAACTGATGAGCCATTCTAGTAACTAATTCACCCTACAACTTAATTAAATTTCATTTAATTTTCACATCATGAATTACTCAATGAATTTGAGGGCCTATTTCATAATGCTTGCCCTGGATGCCAAAATTGCTAGTTCCAGCACTGCATTTGGAGACAGGTTCCAGTACATGGGCAGAGTTCCTCTGCCTTAGGGGCGTACATTTTAGAAACCAAATACGGACAAGTGCCTTAAATCTCTTAAGCAAAGCAAACATAGGCTATCGGCAATATGAATACTAGTATAATGCTACCCCAGAATCTCTCTTTTAAACTGCAAGTATATATAAAGCGTTTAGTAGTAGAAAGGGCACTGGACTCGGCATCAGGAAACCTGAGTTTAAATCCTAATTCTGACAATTATTAACTGTATGACTATAGACAAACGAGCTAACTTCTCTGACTCTTAATTTCTTCATCCTTGTTGTTCAGTTGTTTCAGTCGTGTGTGACTCTTACTGATCCCATTTGGGGTTTTCTTTGCAAAGATACTGGAAGTAATTTGATATTTCCTTCTCCAGTTCATTTTACAGATGAGGAAACTGAGGCAAACAGGGTTAAGTAACTTACCCAGGGTCACACAGCTAGTATGGCTAGTAATCTGAGGCTGGATTTGAACTCAAGAAGAAGAGTCTTCTTGAATTCAGGCCTGACACTCTAGCTATTGCACTAACTGTATAATAGCACTTATGCTACCTCTTATCCAGGGTCTTTGCATTAAAGTGCTTGTTATCTTAAAAGAACCATATAAATAGAGTCCTTATTATATGATTGCCTAAACAATTAGAACATTAAGTCTTTTTTACCAGCCTCAAACAGTTTGGTAGTTAATGGCAGTTTAAAGACTGAAACAAATAAAAACCTATCTTACTTTGCCTAGATCCTCAACCTGTATTTTTTTTCATAATTTAAAACAAAACAAAAAAAACACACAAAAAGTTTTAAGCCTTTCATCTCAAACAGAAGTTACCTCAATTGGCTATAGTCACAGAGTTAATAATTGTCAGAAATCAAGATTTGAACCCGTTTCCTGATGCCAAGTCCAGTGCCCTTTCTACTACTCCACACTTTCTATACACTTGCAGTTTGAAAGAGAAATTCTGGGTTAGTATTATACTAATATTCATATTACCTATATCCTATACTTCCTTTGCTTAAGAGCTTTAATAAGCTCTTCAATAAGCATTCTTACTAATGCTAAGCATTAAACCATGGAAAATTCCATATCTATTCCCAAGCTACTCCATGCCTCATCATCTTAAGCTCTCCCATCTTTCCCTCATATCTTGCACACTGCTGCCAAATCCATTTACCTCCAAAATTATTTCAATCATCATTCTTATCACTCAAACCTCAATGGATCCCTACTGTCCATAGCAGAGAGGACAAACCACCAAAATGTAACCACTCTATGTATTCAACTTTACCTCTCATGATTCACAAACACACATGATCTGTTTTAAACCTCTTTATGTCTTTATGTCTCTTTCAACCCTCAATCACGAAGGGTTCATTCTATGGTTATCAATTATTGTTATTAGCACAATCTCAAATGTTCTCCTTCCCCACACTCCTGTGTTCATCTAAGGCTTACCCTTCTTTCAAGATATACATCAAGTCCTACTTTCTTTATGAGATCTTTCATGATCACTCAAGTCTATAGTGATGTCTCTTCTGAACTAGTAAAGCACTTGTCTATATCAGTTATTTGGATTCTTTGTCATATGCTATTATTCGGTCATTTCAGTCATGTCTGACTTTTCATGACCCCATTTGGGGTTTTCATGGCAAAGATACTAGAATTATATGTCATTTCCTTCCCTAGCTCATTTTGTAGATGATGAATAGAGGCAAACAGGATTAAATGACTTGCCCAGGGTCATACAGCTAGTAAATGAGGCCAGATTTGAACTCATGAAAAGGAGTCTTCCTGATTCCAAGCCCACTGCTCTATCCACTACACCACTTGGCTGCCCTTTGTCATACAGTATATATAATTATATATAATCTTTGTTATATGGTCATTGGATTCACACATATAAGCCTCATCCCTCTATCCTGTTAACTCCTGGAGGTCAAGCACTTATCTTATGCTTAATTGATCAACGTATGTACTCCAGCTTTCCACACAATGTAATTCATGCTGTTTATAAATATTTTTTTCTAGAATTAAATTGTCTAAACTTTATGTCATTTTATTAGATTGTAAACTGCCGAACAACAAGGATTTTTTTGTTAAATTTTGGTGTCTCTTTCAGTATCAAGAACAGTACTATGAATATTGGGGCAGCTAGGTGGAGCAATGCGTGGAGTGCTAAGCTTGGAATCAGGAAGATCTGAGTTCAAATGTGATCACAGACACTAGCTGTATGACCCTGGACAAGTCACTTAACTTGCTTCAGATTCCTCATCTGCAAAATTAGATGGAGAAGGAAATGGCAAATCACTCCAGTATCTTTGCTAAGAAAAGTACAAATGGGACCACAAAGAGCCAGACATGACTGAAATGACTGAATAAAAACAACTGTGTATATAGCAGGTATGTAATAAATGTTTTTGAATGTTTATTATTTTTAGTCTTGTGTCTGTGTAAGGAGAAAATAAGTATTCATAGAGCATTGGCCAGATGTGCCCACACCTGATGCTATTTCCCATCTCCCCAGTGCTCTGTGCACAGTTTTAAGAGGTATGCTATAAAGTACAACGGTTTGGAGAAAGTACAATAGGATTTAATTCTTGGTGCTAACACTTGTTCACTGTGTTATCACAGGTGGTTACTTCATTTCCCTTATCTGTAAAACACGGTTAATAATAATACTTGTACTACCCAGTTCACAGAGTCATTACAGGAAAGCATTTTACAAACCTTAAAGCAGTGTATATCTATGTTCTAATTATTATATTTGTTTCTTTTCGAGACCACTTTTAAGGTCCTTGAATTCAGAGGCCTGATATCCATATTCTGTAAAATTTCACCAAGAACCCAGTAACATGCTATATTTATATAGAGTAGTTAAAGGAGAGTCAATAATCAAAACAGATAAATATTCATATGCTCAATTTGACATTCGGACAGCAATATATGTACATATATTGCTGTACGTATACAATATATGTACATATATTGCTGTCTGAATGTATGTGTATCTGAGTATGTGTATACATGTAATATATATGTAGATGAGGAAAGTGAAATACATACTATATATATATATATATATATATATATATATATATAATTTTAAGATAATGGTAAAGAATCATAAAGGCAGCTAGGTGGAGTTGTAGATACCACAACAGACTTTGAATTTAAAAAAAAAAAATAAACCTAGAACATTTACTAGCTGTGTAATCCCAGAGAAACTGCTTAACCTCTGCCTGAATTAGTTTCTTCATCTTTATATTGGGGTAATAATAATACCTACCTCCCAGGGGTGCTATGAGGATCAAATGGCATAATATGTATATACATATATATATATATATATATATATATATATATATATATATATATATATATTTCACTTCACAAACCATAAAGAATTATACCAATGAGAGAAGTTGTTATTCTTATTATTAATAGTTTGGGTCAGGCGCTTAATCACTAAAGAAAAGTCTCATTAAATCAAATAGTTATGCTCCTTCCCCCCGTCCCCACCATGGGAGTTTAAAAAAAAAAGACATTCGATACCATGATATTGATTATACCAAGTTTCTTTTGGGAGGTATATGCCAATTATGTATATGTGTGTTTGCATGCTCACATATGTTTGCGTATGTGATTTACTATAAAAATCGGAAGTACTGAGATTATCTATTGCCCGATTTCAGCTTCCTTACCCTAAATTTTATATGCTATTTGCTTTCACAGATATGTGTGGTTAAGCAAAATTGTCTCATTAGCATGGCTTTTATTTCTTTTGAGTGGAAGTACTTTCAGCTGTTAAGTGCCAAGCCCCAGGCCCAGGGCCCTGTCAGGTGTGAAACCTGTGTGGGTGTGCATTGGTGACTTAGGAGGGGCCAGCTCAGGAATCAATGGTCTCTGGTCATTGAGGCGGGGCTTGAGAACGCCGGAAGCTCGGCTTCGAGGAGGGGTGAGCCGGGAGATAACTTCGGTGGTGGCGGAAGCTGCGGAAGCCAGAACCTGCGGAGGCAGGAAGCTGCGGAAGCAGGGCTTACCAGAGTGCGAGCAGGAACGTGAGGCCAGTGAACATGATTTGGCTAAATACTATCTTTTTTTTCTGTGGCCTCCTGGTTGCCCTTGTGAGATGGGCTTTCTGGGCCTGGAGTCTTTTTGTCAAGATGTTGGAATGGGGGAGGCTGGTTCAAGTTTTTGCTGCGGTGGGGCTTAAATAAATTTCTTGTTGTTTTCTCCTTAGAGAATCTCTCATACCTTGCGATTTCGGACCATTCAAACATATACATGATTATATTTGAGATCATAAATTC
>CM053622.1:605141415-605162543 GCA_028646595.1 Phalanger gymnotis
GTGTCATCTAGTCCAACCCTTTTGTCATATAGATGTGGAATTTAAGACTCATAGGGCTTGAGTGATTTACCCAAGGTAAGCTGGGATTTGGATTTACACGTTCTGACTCTAAACAGCACACCCTCTCTACTCAAAGGAATGGCAGTATCTTGTCCTTTCTAATACTGAAACAGTAACTATTAGAGTAAAGGATAACTCTAATGCTGATGACAATAATTGTGAAGAAGGTTAACAATAACGACAGTAATAATAGTACATTTTCAAGGCAATATATTTCTTTGTGTTTTACAAAGCCTAATCCATATTATTTTATCTGACCTTAATAGTATTCCTGTGAAGGAGGTAGTGCAAACATGTATACTCATATTTATCAGACAGGGAAAATTAATCAAACACACATACACACACACACACACACACACACACACACACACACACACACAGACACACAAAAGTTGAAGTGATTTATTAAAGCTCACACAGGTAGGAACTGGCAAAGCAAGAAAAGAAGCCAGGTTGTCCAGCTCTAAGTTGTGAACTTTTTTTAAAAACACCATAGCTATCTCTTAAATAAAAGTATGTATCGTTTTTACAACTTACGTCTGATAAAAATGCATTTTAGCCCATGAAAATAAAAAAGTGTATTAAGGCATGTGACAGAATGGATAGAGAACTAATCTTAGAATCTTGAACTCAGGACAACCTGGGCTCAAATACTGCCTCTGACATTTACTAGCAATGTGTAGTAGGAAGGCCGAATTTATGATCTCAAATATAATCATGTATATGTTTGAATGGTCCGAAATCGCAAGGTATGAGAGATTCTCTAAGGAGAAAACAACAAGAAATTTATTTAGGCCCCACCGCAGCAAAAACTTGAACCAGCCTCCCCATTCCAACATCTTGACAAAAAGGCTCCAGGCCCAGAAAGCCCACCTCACAAGAGCAACCAGGAGGCCACAGAAAAAAAAGATAGTATTTAGCCAAATCATTTTCACTGGCCTCACGTGTTCCTGCTCGCACTCGGGTAAGCCCTGCTTCCACAGCTTCTGCCTCCGCTGAAGTTGTCTCCCGGCTCACCCCTCCTCACAGCCAAGCTTCCGGCGTTCTCAAGCCCTGCCTCAACGACCAGAGACCATTGATTCCCGAGCTGGCCCCTCCTAAGTCACCAATGCACACCCACACAGGTTTCACACCTGACAGGGCCCTGGGCCTGGGGCTTAGCACTTAACAGCTGAAAGTACTTCCACTCAAAAGAAACAAAAGCCATGCTAATGAGACAATTTTGCTTAACAACACACAATGTTACCTTGGGAAAGTCATTTACCCTTTCAATGTCCCCAGTCAACTGTCTAAGACTATAATTTGCAGAACAGTTATAAAACTGCATTGGTAATTGATGGTTCCTTACTGCGAGTACTTTCTACCAATGAAATTATGATCCTTTCAAAAATAATTCGATGAAATTGTAGAACACTTTAAAGGTATAACAATTAAAACCACATCTAAACAACAAAAAAAGAATTATTCATATTATAATCGATTTTGAGGATTCTTGATTTCATCTTCATTGAGAACTCTCTGTATGGAAACTCCTTTCACCATAAATTGCGATCATTTAGGACTTAGTAGATAAGTCCTAGGGAGTTGCTTTAAGAACATAAAGGCTAAGGGACTTGTACATGGTCTGTCCCAAAGCTGGTAAGTACCAATCAAGATGTGACACAGTGGAGAGATTGCAGGATTAGGGTAAGGAAGACTTGAGTCTGAATCCAACCTCAAACAGCTTCCTCATTAGTAAAATGGTGGGTAATATTAGTACCTACCTCCCAGCTTTGTTGAGGGCATCAAAGGAGTTTTCATAGGTAAAGTGCCTTGCAATCCTTAAAGTATATATAAATGCAGTCTGTTATTATTGCTATTATTTAGATTTGAACCTAAATCTTTCTAATTCTAAGCCTAGCACTCTATTCACTACACTATGCCACAGTAGAAATATATTTAATATTTTGTACTAATATGTATTCACCTGGTATACATATAATTAATAGAATATACATTAATATACACTAATATATTATACATTAATATATACATGTAATTAATAGGAACCATTCCAGAATGATTTTATATTTTCATACTGTGATGGATCTATAATTTTATCAAAATAGATAATAACTCCAATGAGTCATCTATGCCTTCTAATCTTAGATCACAGACTTAAAGTTCAAAGGGACGTTAGATATCATCAAGTCCAACCCACTAATTTTACAGATGAAGAAATTGAGGCTTAGAGAGGTTAACTTTTCCATTATTACTCAACAAGTGCCTGAAGTGAGTTCAAGTCCAGAAGTTCCAGTCCATGACTTCATCCACTATACCACAAGACTCTTGACATAGAGCTTCTATCCATTATAAGACAGGGCTTAGGCCTTCCCTTAGATCCCTTGACATTAAAGGAATACCAATGGAGTATAAAGTTAAGTTATTCTTTCTCTTACCCAAATTATTTTCTAGACTTCCATTTCTTTGAACTTAATGAATTTTCAAAATAGTCCCTTCAGGAGGCTCCCTCTCCCCCGACACCTCCTCCATTCTCTCTCTCTCTCTCTCTCTCTCTCTCTCTCTCTCTCTCTCTCTCTCTCTCTCTCTCTCTCTCCCATACAAGGTCCAATACAGTAGTTTGGCTAGGGGAGCTAAGTGTCCACTTCAAAGGATAATCATTCAAAGCCAGTAAAGCTCATAAAATCTCTATGTTTTGCCAAACATTGAATGAGTATTTTATGAAAGTAAACAATACAAATTACTGAGTGCTCAAGTACCAGCACATAACTGACCAATAATCAGTCGCATTTCTTTACTATATAAAACTGGTGTGGTAACATCCCCTTTACTAAAAAGAGAGACTAGTTGAGGAAATGGTAAATGTGTGATCATATCAGAATAAACAATGCACAAGCCACTATAAATGAAGAACCAATGGGAAAAGAAATATGACTCCACAAGTTCATATATTACACTAGCAAAATTTAAGTACACATTCATCCTGACCTCTCCCACTGAGACGGCATATGAATCCTGCAGGCCCCATAGATTCAGAAACTTGATCCATAACTGCTGTTTTCTGTTTTTCCATAACATCAGTGATTTGAATAATGTGACAAAAATTGAGGAATTATGTTTAAGATCTATAACATGGATAGAATTCTTCGTTCATCAAGTAATCCAAATCTTATGGAAACAAGACCCCTTTGGAAGTTAAATTTTCCCTTGATCCGCTATTTATATTTACTGACTAATGATTCCATTTAAAACATGGACTACCATTATTTTCCCTAATAAAAATTATTTTTACTTTCTTTGTATATGCTTTGTATTTACTTGCTTGGGTGCACAGATGGTATGTACTAGATGTGTGCATAGTGGTGGCTAGTGAAATGATACCCATCCAAACATGGCCTGACCATATTTTCTCCAACATATACAAAAATTGGATGAGACTTATGTAATATATTAAATAGCTAAGGAGTATAGTGCTTTGGCCACTAGGTAGCCCAGTGGCTACATCAGAGGGTGTTTGATGTGGATGTTTGCGTGCTGGTTTTCCTCATTGCTCATAAGAGGGCTGCTGACTTACAAGCTTCTAAACTATTCCCTATTCCCATCACCACAAACTCTCCTGGAATGATGGGAATGATGGGGTGGTGCTAAAAAGTCCTGGCTTCTTTATTGATAAAGGCATATGACAAGAAAATTACTCATCTCTTTTTCTGGGCCCCTACTCAGGAAATCTGGGAAATTCTCTTCCAGACAACCAACCCTCTATATTTCATATCACTTCACGGACAATCCAGAATCCAGTCACATATATTTTATTTCATTAAGAAGACCAAGAACATATTTATTAAAAACTACTCATTGGAATGCTCCATCTGATTGCCCACTCTAGTCTTCCAAACCATTTTCCAAAATGGAAAACATCTCCTGTGATATCCCCCACAATCCTTGGGTGGTGAAAGAAATAGGAGCAGGAGGTAGGAATCTTGGTCTCAGAGGTCTTGGAATGGTCTTAGTGGGGTTCGAGTTTCATTTCTCATGCCATCCCAGTCAAAGCAGGTAGAGGTCCAGGTCACTGCTGCAGTCAGCCATGATCAAAAAGTCCTCAGCACAGCTCTCTGTGATTGGCATGGTGAACAGAGTTCTCCTCTTTCCCTTTCTTTTGTGCACCCTAAAAATTATTGGCAGGAAGTCTTTTCAAGAGCAAAAGGATTTTTAAGGTTTTTAAGTCTGTATGTAACCTCCCAGTACTACTTCCCCATGTACCTTACTGAACTTTTTTCTCCCTTGTCAGTACTTCTGTGAAAAGATTAGAACAGGCAATCTTAACCTAGAGCCATCAATTGACTTTGGATGGGGAAAAATTGCTACTTTATTTTCACTAACCTTTGGTTTTCTTTATTACCCTATGCATTTTATTTTATGCATTTCAAAACATTCTTCTGAGAAGGGGTCCATAGGCTTTACCAATCTGCCAAAAGGGTCAGTGACACATTTACAAAAGGCTACGTTCATGCATTAGAAAAAAATAATTTGTATACAACATGTTATTTCCCTCAGTAGAATATAAGGTCTTTAAGGACAGAGAATCTTATTTTTCATCTTTGTGTAGTAGAGGATGGTGTTCCTCCCACTTCAGTTAATGTACTCACAGATGTTGTCACAGGATATGAGGTAATGGGGAATTAATAAGGTGATAACACCTATTAATGCCTTTATGGTATATAAACACTTTTGTATTCCCAGGACACTTAATAAATGTCTATTGACTTAAAATTAATCCTAGAGTGTTCAGAGATGATTCTTTTACCAGGACCTTGCTGACCACTATTACCACCTATTGCATCATGTTTTCAATAAAATCATCCATTTTAACAACCATTTTCATTTTACCTTGCAGATCTGAAGCATCCTATTTGAGGGAGCCCAGAAGAATGTTAATACAGAGTGTGTGGGTGTGTTAGGGGGGAGGGGGAGGGCAGTGTTGTAAAGCATATGGCAGAGTGAGAAGGGGCTGCAGCATTTCATGGCATATGGAGTGGAACTCCATAAAGATTAAGGCAAGACACCTAGCTGCCTCATGCCGCTACCTGCTACTGAACAGGACTAACATGTCGATTTTCTGCAAACCTTACTGGCTCGGCTGTCATTGCTTTTGCTGTCTTTCCTGACAGGGCTTGGCTGGAATGTCTTGGGCCCCATATGCTGCCATATCTTCTATACCACTATGCAAGACCAGATAGTGACAATCTGGGAGCTAAATTAGAAACTGTAACTATTTTGAGCTAGTCTCTCCCTTTCCACAGAATCCTCACTGTCACTAATCTGTGCTAAGACTCTTTTCCTAATAACACCCAACTCTGTCTTTGGATTTCCCTGCCTTGAACAGAACAAGTCCACTGGACCCCAGATCATGCAGAGTGAGAGATCTATTTTTTGAGTTTTATCACCCTTACGCCCCCTCCCCTTTTACTTTGGGTATTGGGTTGAGTACTTTGGGAAAAGGTGGTGACAGTGTTGGTGATTGTTGTTTCAGTCCAGGATTTTTGACAAACAGAATGCTTGTCTAAGTCCTATCAATAAAGATAATAAAGTCCTAGAAAGGGCTAAACTATAAGGATTACTGCCTCACCAGAATGCAATTTTATTGAGACGTTCCTCAAATATATAACTACACTAGAAGATAGATCAAGAAAAAGACCCACTTTCACTATCTCAAACTCCCAGGAAACTTGTTCAATATAACAATAGAATACTTATTTGGTAAATTACCATAGCATTGGCTTAAGTTAGTCATGCAATATGCTTTGATGGAGTGGATTGAGAGTGGAAATATCTTTTCCAGTTTACAAGTACTTCAGATAACTCACCGGTCTGGAAGTTAAAGACCTTTAGTAGAGCTCAATCACTCATTATCTGTGTCATCGTCCTTCTTCAGATTAAGTCAATTCAATTGAACATTTATTGAGCATGTCCTTTGTGTATTAGCATCAGCCAGGTGTCTCCTTTTGAGGGGTATCACAGAAAGATGACATTCTCTCCATGCTCCCTTTGCCAGCCCATCTCCTTACTTCCCTCTGTTTATGACATTTTCATTCCAAATTACCCACCTGTTGCTGTTTCACCAGCTGGAATAACTCCTCCTACTCCCATCGCCACCCCCTCCCCACCTTTACCCCACCCTCTCTCTCTCTCTCTCTCTCTCTCTCTCTCTCTCTCTCTCTCTCTCTCTCTCTCTCCTAGTTTTGCCTATTATTCAAAATTTAGTTCGAGTTCTCTTTCTTTCAAAAGTTTCCCCTGAGCAATTCCGGCCTCCAGTGACCTCTCCTTTGTCTGAAATTCAATAGGACTTATTGTTTGTCCTGCTCCTTTGGGCCTTTAATCTCATTTTGTTCTTTGTTGTTTAATAGTTGCCTGTGTGTTTCCCCAACAAGGCTGTATCTGGAAGGCAGAGACCTCCTGCACAAAGCGGGCACTCAATAAGTACTGGATGACCTGAATTGGTTTAGAAGAGAATGTTTGTCATGTTCCTAGTAGAAGACATGTGGCTGCAGGTTGATGCATAGCAAGCAGAAATTTAGGCTTCATGAGACACTGAAGGAGGTTAGAAGTGGAATCAAATTATTTGACTTCAGAGAAAGTATTATACTGGAAATCTAGCAAAAAGTACCTAGAATTCACACTTTCAAACACTGAAAGCAAATACAAAGGATCCCAAAGTGGTACTATCGGTTTTATTTCCTCAACTTTTAGGTTATAATGTCATAGATTTAGAGTTAGAAAAGACATTAGAGATTACTACACAATCTTTTCATTTTAGATAAGGAAATTGAGGTCTGGAGAAGTAAAGGAAATTAACTCCAAAGTCAAGTTCGTGTAAGCAGTAAGTAGAGGAACTAGGATTGGAACTCAGGCCTTTTGATTCCCAAAGAAGATTGCATTATGCTACAATAGGGACTCTAAGAATAACTGAAAATATGCACTCTAATTTTTTTTTGGTGACTAATGGGTAAATATAAATTCATTTTAACCTTTCCTATTTCATATACAACTTAAATTAATCCAGGGCTTCGCGGAGCAAAAGATAGCTTTCCAATTGCCACAGAAAACTATTAAAAATATTTATTTTAGAGGGCTTAAATGTGGTCATATTAATATAAGATTACCTTTAAAATGGATATAGGACTTAATATTGTAATGGCAAGTGTTAACACAAAAGATTAATGTCACTTATTATAGAATTCCAGATGATACTAGCAGTACTGAAAGAGTTTTGAGTAAATAAAGTTCTGAGATTTCCCAGGTACGGGAACTCACTCCAGCAATTGGGATAACATTCTCGATGGGACTTGGTAGTTTAGTCTTAGAGAGTTTCTAGAAACTCAGAGAAGTTAAATGATTTGGCTATGGTTCCACAGCTAATAAGCATTAGAGGAAGAATTGAACCTAGAACTCCCTGACTTTAAGTCCAAAATGTGATCTAACATACAATGCTGTGTCTCTTAAGAGTGTAAGTCACAGATAAATTGTGGATATGTACCAGTGGAGGTGCACATATTGACAAAATCAAAGATCCGTGATAATGATGATGCTGATGGTGGTGGTGATGTTCAGTTTGAATTTAACGGTTACAGATAGGACAACCAATAGAAATGTAGATTTCAAAAAATGGCTCTTATTCATTTATTTCCTCTGTAGAATGTTTACAAATTATTTTCAAAACATGAATTAAACTATATTTTCCCCTCCTCCATTGCTTCCTATATGAGACTAGAGACTTTGAAAGTAGCATCCACAAAAATCACTTACTTCACACCAGAACTGCAAGATGCTGTACCATTGCAATTCAGTACTTTGTCGATCTAGATAGATTATAGCTCCTCAGTACCTTAGCATATAATATTCACCACTTACTGGGGTTAAAAACAAAATCATGACATGGTGGCTAACTTTCTAGTATAGAGCTTCTCTGGACTTTGAAAGGGCTGTCTTTGAATAACCCAGATAAAATGTGTTGCTAGGCCATATTGGAAGCATTTCCAATCAATTAACAAGCATTTATTAAGTACCAGCTATATGCCAAGTACCACACTATGGGCTGGGAATACAAAGGCAAAAGTCAAAAAATTTACATTCATTTGAGGGAGACAACATGAACATATATAGGCTCATACTGAGTGTTCTAAAAGTCTTAATGCATTTTAAGCTACTAAAGCTCAAAAGTTTAATTAAAGTTTGAAACTGTACTGAGACTATTGGGATAGCTTACATGAGCTGTATACAAAAGAGATGCAAGCCAATTTGGAGAGGAGCCAGGGTGATGAGGAAAGGCTTCATATGGGAGATAGCATTTGAGTTTCTAGCTTGGTAGGATCTACCAAAACTTGTACTCTGCAGACATAGCCATAAAAAACCTAGGGCCACCTCTCTATCCTCATGAAGCATTAAAGGAGAACATTGTTGTTGTTCATTTCCAGTCATGTCTAACTCTTTGTGACCTGATTTGAGGTTTTCTTGCTAAAGATACTGAAGTGGTTTGCCTTTTCCTTCACCAGACATTTTACAGATGAGGAAACTGAGGCAAATGGGGGTTACTGACTTGCCTAGGGTCACATAGCTAGTAAATGTCTGAGGCCAAATTTGAACTCACAAAGGTGAGTCTTCTGAGTCCAGGCCTAAAGCTCTATCCACTAAACTACCTAGCTGTACATTAGCATATCTTGAAATGATAATTAATTGTAAGTTTCAGTCTCAATAAGATGTTTCCCAGTTTGGAGCTGCCCATGCTCTCCAAGATCATGTTCCCAGGTCTAACCAGTAGGTATCACTGTCAAGCAAGGTGAAAACTTTCTCTTCCAGTTTCACAATTTCAATTAGCTCAAAGCTGAAGTAGCCCATTTTCCAGACCATAAGTATCTCCCACTAGGTGGGTCAGGAACTGTGACTTTCCCTCATGGCATGTGCTCCAACTCCAACCCCATCACTTGTATTGTAAGCTGGAGTTTACCTGAGCATCTAGGTATTACATAGCACCTGGCTTTGTTTGAAACAACTCTTTAGCCTATAGTTAAAATGATACTGCATTTCATAGGCTGGCTCTCTGTTATTTAGAAGCTTATAAAAAGTATTAAATTAAAACCATAAAAATCTCTCATAATTAAAGCTCAGATGCTACAAGCCAACATAAAAGCCCGGCTAATTTAGACTAAGATGCAGCTCCCGTTTCTGTCTCAATTCTGTGTATCTCAGGTGGTCAATAGTGTCCTCCACTACCCTGCTTGCAAGAAATTTACAGATATGCATCACAAAACAGGTGTGATAATTCTTTTTTTTATATTAAAGAAAGTTAGGAAATAGAAACAGTATAAATAGCACCTACTGATGACAAGCATCACGAAGAGGGTTAAATATTTCATTTCCTGTGCCGATTCCCCAAGGAGTAGCCACTGCAGGCACAGTCCCAGGTATACTCCTCAGAGTTCTTTGTTCCATAGAGTGAAGACAGTGTAGCCAGCCTATAACACTCATCCACTTTTCTTAAAATACCTGTGGGGCTTACCTCTCTCTGATTACCATTGTGCTGCTGCCATTCCTACCATTTTCAACTTCTCCCTTCTTGGCCGCCACCATGAGTTATCCTCTCGCTTGATGTGATTGCAATTGCTCACCCAGTTAAAAGCTTGCAATAACTTAGTAGTACCTCTGGGAGAAAGAGGAGCATACGGTCCATCAGCAACGAGAATTCTCAGAATTTGCGGTTAGGTTACAGAACATTTTCTCTTTTTGTGTGGAAAGGTTGAGTACATGGTAACACAGATAAGAAACTCCCAGTTCCAGAGTAGCTCTATACCTCAGACTTCTTGGAAGTTAGTAGAATAACTTGACAGTAATGATGTGAGTTGGGAAGCTGCTAGCTATGTGAATGTGTTGACAGGAAGGTGTCTTGAGATCTCTAACTAAATACAGGGATATCAAAGGAAAAATCTTTGAGCCTAAAGTAGAAGCTTGAACAAATCCCAGAAGAAACACAGATAGAAGAGATGAGACAGCTTCTATAAAGGTGACCTGTGGCTATGAACTACCTGTCACTCACCAAAAGCTCTCAGCCAACCATACAATAAGTACATGGGGGACTATGAGAGAAGGAAAATGTGACTGAATCTTGTTGAATAGAATTGCATTAGTCTGAATCATAGCTCCTATACTTGCTAGACATATGATCCTGTATGAATAAGTCCCTTAGCCTCTATGCCTTTTTATTTCTTCATCTTTAAACGGACATGAGAAGCATGGTGGTATGGTTGGGAAAGGGCCTGTCTTGGAATCAGGAAAACTCTGCCATATATTGTCAGAGTGTGACCTTTGTGGAGTGACTGTGTGACCTTTGAAGAGTCACTTCTGCCCTTCCTCCAGGATTCTAGTCAACTCCATAAGACTATGTTATGGATGATTTGCTGAACTGCATTGATGGAGGGAATTTTCTAAGCTATGGAATTACAGGACAGGATTAAAAATTAAAAAGAAATGATAATATTTTTACTCCCCACCTCATATAATTATTCTGAAGAGATTGCTTTTGTAAACCTTAAAGCATCATATGAGTTATCATTGTTTATAATAATAACTCTAATAATTATTATTGTTGCAACAAAAACAAACTACTTCTCTGTGGTACCAGTTGCAATAGAGATTAAATTAAACTTAGACAAATATCATACTCTATACCAAGATAAACTGCAACTGCAGATATAGATACAGATACAAATATAGATATACACATGTGTATATATATATGTATACATATATATGACCTAAATATAAAGGGTCACATCATAAATAAATTGGAGAAACATGAAAAAAAACATCAAACCTATAGATAGAATAAAAGGTTCTGACCAAACAAGGAAGGGACAGAAAATAAAATGGATAAATTTTGATTACATAAAATTGAAAAATTTTTGCACAAACTTATCAAAGCTAGGAAAAAATCTTTGCAGCAAGTTTCTCTCATGAAGGTCTCGTTTCAGATACATAAGGTACTAATTCAGATTTATAAGGAAAAGATCAACTCCACAATTAATAAATGTTCTAAGATGTGGATAGGAAATTCTTAAGGGAAGAAACCCAGACTCAGTCACTATACCAAAAAAAAAAAAAATACTGTTAATCTTTGCTCATTAGAAAAATTAAAATTAAAGAAAATCTGAGATTCCACCTCACACACACTAGAGTGGCAAAGATAACTAAAAAAAATAAAAATGATAAATATTAGAATATATGTGTGGAAACAGGACATTGGTACACAGTTAAAGGACCTATGAATGCATACGACTATTCTAGAAAGCAATTTGTAATTGTAAACAATCACTAAAACAGTGAATGTCCTTGATCAAGCTATACCATTTCTAGGTCTGTACACAAAAGAGATTAAAGAAAAAGGAAAAAGAAGTCCTTTCTATACAAATAACATTTATAGTAGCTCTTTATGAGTTGACAAACAATAACAAAAACAACAACTGAAAACTGAGGGAGAGTCCATCAATTGAGGAAAAGCTGCATAAGGATATGAATAACTGAATGAATGTGATATTGTGCAATAAGAACTAAGGAAATAGATCATTTCAAAAAAGATATGAAAAGATTTATATGAACTCATCCAGAGTAAAATAAGAAGAACCAAAATAAGAATTTATACTACAACATCTATATTATTTAAAATAAATAGTTTCGAGAACATTTATAAACTGTTTGAAATGAGCAGGTCTAGGAGAACAATTTTTGTAATGACCACAATACTGTAAAAAAATAAACAATTTTGAAGGCTGTAAGAACTAAATACAATGACCATTCATAATTCCAGAGGACTGATAATATAAACATGTTATCCATTACAAAGTGTGCTGGATAATATATATATATATATATACATACATATATGTATATATGTATATATATACGTATATGTGTGTGTTTGTGTGTGTATGTACATAGCCATTGAGAGAATTTTTTTCTATGAATATTACAATTCTTTTTCATTTTCAGTGGAGTAGAGGTAGGAGGAAGAGAAAATAGATTTCTGTGGGGGTGACACAGATATGCAATTTTGAATGTAGTTTCAGATGAAGTACATTCAGATGAAGTCACTATATTTTTAGCATTAGTTTTTCTTTGTTACAAGAGACTTCTCATGAAGTGGGGTTGATCTGTAAATGTTTGTAACGCAAAAATACAAACACATTAATAAAACGTTTTTTTAAAAAAGGCAAAAGAGGAGATTACAAACAGCTGCTGTGAGAAGTATGGTAGATATGTTTTGGAGGAGAAGGGAGAAGTGGAGGAGGAGGAGGAGGAGGAGGAAGAGAAGAAGAAGAGGAGAAGAAGAAGAAGAAGAAGAAGAAGAAGAAGAAGAAGGAGGAGGAGGAGGAGGAGGAGGAGGAGGAGGAGGAGGAGGATGGTGTTAAATATTTGCTCTGTTACTATTAAGATATCATATGACTATGCAGTCAAACCAGGTTATCTAGTTTTCACTTGACTATCATTACATAAATATAATACACTAATCTGCTCAATCTGTCTAAACCTGATTTCCACTTTGGGTTAAAAAAAAACCTGGTCACATTTTGTGAAGACTGATATTCTTCTTGGAAATATATTCTTTTCTATTTGTATTTTTGCTTCTTGAAATTCGATCTAGCTAGATCTAAGAAGAGTGATTTATGCTTGTTTGAGCTAACCTGTACTATCATAAATTATGATAAGTAAGGAATTATCAGTGTCTACAACTGTGAAATGCATTTTGTTTTTATTCCTTTCACTTCTGATTTCATGGTATTGGAAGGAATTGGAAGTTAACTGTTGATTGTATTTAAGGAGCAAAAAAAATTAAAAGAAAAGCATGAATATAGTAAAAGTAAATTATTTTAGTAATATGAAAATATGACATTAAATTCGTATTATATAAATTATTAGGAATAATTGTCATTTTAAGACATTTTATAAATTAGAAAATCAGGTTTTAAGGGCAACTTTGAATTTACCATAGCATAATATTTAAAGATCAAAGTTTAATATCTTTCTGTGGTTTTGAGATTGTAGCAAAAGATGTTTTATGTTATAAAAAGTTATTTGTAAACTTTGATGATAAATCCATAGGCAAAGGAAAATGTGTCTTACTACTCAATAAGGGGTCATAGGTCTCATTGCTTTCTGTTTTACATGTTGTTTTATATTATACTTTTGGCATGGAGTATAATATAGCAATTAAGAGTTAGATACTCTAATTTAGGACTCTATATAGAGAGCTAGAAAGACTCTTAAAGGACATTTCCTCCAAACACTTCATTTCACATGTGAGAAAACTTGACTTACAGAGATTTTGACATGTGCATGGTTATACTGGTTAGTAGTAGACTCAATATTCAAATCCCAGACTCGTAGTCTACTAAACCAAAGTTCTTTGCATTTAACTAGAACTAAGCTTACTATCCTAGGCCTAGCTCGTTTCTTCATTTTTATTGACATCAAAAAGGGGGGGGGACGCAACAACCAGTTTGCTAAATGCCTCAGAAAATGAGTTTCATAAAAATGGGATTCAAAATAAATATAGCAAACTCCAAAGCATCTTCTAACTCCAAGATAAAAACTCTCCCTCTCTCAATGCTTCTTTGGTTTTGTCTATACCATGCCAAAATAGAAAGCTGAAAAGTGAAAAATTTGGTTAATTAACTTGTTGCAGTCTAGATGTTGCCTAACATCTAGCTTGCACTTTTTCCCACTGAATCATTTTGGCTTTGAACAGCCAGAGTATTATTGTAAGTTGAGCAGTCCAAGATCATATGTGAATTAGGAAGAAATTTCCAATTAAATTTTGAATAGTCTATGTTCTGAAACTCTATAATGCTACCTGCCAGAGGAATAAGACTGAATTATGGCCGGTAATAATGAATTTTCATTTTATTGGAAACACTTTTATTCCTTATGGAGTTTCTTTTAAATTTGCTCATCTTTTTTGTAAAATATTATCCTCTTACCATAAGTATTTCTTTTCAGAGTGAACTTATTGTGTGTGCCAAAGAAAATGCAATTATCATTTCCTTAAGTCATCTTCAAAAAACACACACACACACACACACACACACACACACACAACTATTCATCTTCAAAAACCCCAACAATTATTAAGCATTATCTAGCTGACTTGAGATTAGAAATTAAGTATGAATCAAATGATCTAGTTTCACAGGACTTTAAGACTGGAAGAGACCTAAGAGATCAGCTAGTCCAAAACCACCACCATCACCAGCACATGCACACACACACACACACACACACACACACACACACACACAATCACTATATATTTATCTATTTAAATATTTTTTAATTCATTTTGACCCATAGTTACTTTTTTAAAGCATTATTATTAACTTTTGCTTTTACATCTTAGTTATTTCCCTTAACTACCCCATCATCAATTAAATAACGAAAAAACAACTGACACAGGGACAGTGTCCAGCAGTGTATACCTCCCTCTCCATCAACGGATCCTACCTCTCTTCCTTTCTCTTATAGTGAGGCAGATGCATTTCCTCATAAATTTTCCAAGACTGGGATTTTTTATTAGAATTCATCAGTTTTACTGCTTATTAGCATTATTATTGTTTATATTATTGCAGTCATTATGAATAATGGTTTCTTGGTTATTTCCTTTATTCTGCGGCACTTCATATGTCTCCTTGTGTTTCTCTGAATTTCTTATATTTGTCAGTTCTTACCAGACAGTAATGTTCTAATGAGATAAGAGGATCAGAGGATTTGAAGTGCATAGTTGGAAGGGCCTTCAGATGTCATCTTGTTCAAGCCCCTCACTTTACATTTGAGGAAACAGGCCCAAGGAAATTAAGAGATTTGGCCAAGGTCATATAGTTAGTGAGTAGCAGAGCCAGTATTTAAAACCC
Organism: Phalanger gymnotis; assembly: GCA_028646595.1. Classification (NCBI taxonomy): domain Eukaryota; kingdom Metazoa; phylum Chordata; class Mammalia; order Diprotodontia; family Phalangeridae; genus Phalanger; species Phalanger gymnotis. The sequence continues at coordinate 605,156,430 of CM053622.1, forward strand.
GGTCTTCTCACTCCCAATCCAAGACTGCATCATGTTATTGCTATTTATTTGCTAAAACTTGTTCAGCCATTCCCCCAATCAAGGGGCACCCATTTTGTTTCTTGCTTTTGCTCTGTCAAAGACTGATGCTAGGAATACTTTTGTCATTTATCTCTTTGGAGTACAGACCTGAGTAATCAGATAGTTAGGCTGAATAGTATGGCTAGATTACTACTCATTTTATATATAAGAAATTTGGGATCAGGAGAAAGCAAACGATTTGACTGTCATCCCACAGTCGGGGTTACAGCTGGGATTTAAACCCAGGCCTATTGATTTCCAGCTTTTTTTTATTTTTTTCCCACTATACCAGGATGTCCATCTTTCAGGAAGCTGCCCAGAGCTCACTTGCTCTGTGCCTTCAATTGACATATATAAAGTAGTTGATACAATTAATATGGTGATACTATAAAAAGTAAGAAGGATTTGTTTTAGCTTAGTTAAAAGCTATTTGTGAGACTAAAAAGAGTATTTGATAGGTTGAAAATGAAAGCCAATGGTGGTAAGTGAGGGATTTTGCAAATAGCTGCTCCACCTACCACATCACAAGGATAACAATTACTTGCATGTTTAGCCAAATGTAATGTGTCATGCAGTTAAATTACCCTCTTTTGAATTATGTGTTTCAGTTAAATAAGTAGAATGTTTTACTTACTGTGGGGAGGAGATCATTGTTCCCATTAATGACATGAAATTTTCCTGTTAGCTTAACAAGTTAGCATAAATGCTTTGTTTCTTTTCTTTTTTCCTTCAGAGAAAACAATACGAGAATGGCAGCACTTTCATCATTTACAAGCACATGAAACCAGCATCTAAAATAATGAGTTAATGCTACTCTTAAAAATTAAACCATTTAACCTTCGTCCTCAAAGCTGTCTTGAATCCCTCTGAGTCTACATAAATCAAATAATAAAACATGATTCTGTGCCATTAAATTCAACCCCTGGACAGATCATTTTCAATTCACCATCTTTTGTTTGTGTTGTAACATTCTGCATCTCTTGACACTTCTGCAGAATACCTGTTACAATGTTTCTCTCTTCACCTCTTTTATACCACAGTGTTCACACCTCTAGGAATTATCATGTTACAAGTAAACAAATATGTTCTATCTACCAGTTTGCAAAAGTGGGCAAAACAAGTTTTTTTTTTTTTTCCCACCACTCAACATACACTGTAAATACAACCCATGCATGCTTATTAAGTTTTAATTGAAACATTAAGTCAGAGCTACCATTGGGCTGTACGGTCTGTGTTAATTCATTCATACTTTGTGCTACAAGCATGTAGACAAACAGGTTTCAGCTGTGACATATTATATTGTGTATGTATGTATACATGTGTATACATATGTGTATATTCCCAAATGTGCATGTATGTGTATAATGTGTATATACACTTGTATATGTGTGTGTGTGTATGTATATGCACAGACACATTTTTTTTTCTTTTTGTTCTGATTCATTGGCATAAGAAATTCCCACTTGGAAAAATAGACTTTTGTAATGATGAGCAAAAACCTTTTACCTCTCTTTTTTATCTGAGAGCCACTTGGATATAAGATGGTTTGATAAAGGATGTCTGGAAATATGTTTTCCCAAACAAAGATTTCCATATTTTGAAGGATATCACTATTTCTTTGGTAAATTGCAAATGAATTTGACCTTGACTTCTGGCATGATTTTCTTTCAGCCGAATAGTATTATACCAGTATTCTGGAACCAAGTTCATGAACTGATGAGAAGTCCAATTCACAAAGGCTGTCGATCGCAAACTTTCTATTTAATTTATGGTTTTGTTTTGTTTTTTTACATTTTTAGGGAGAGCTAAATGAATCTCAAGAACCTGATTTGAGCAGTGAGTGCAATCAAATCAACCATTGGCAAGACTCCATTGGGCAAGTACTTAAAGCAATGAAACATGATAGACTACATTGGCAATCATGGAAAACCCTAAATAAGGACAAAAAATTTCTTTCCGGGTTTTACTGAAAGAAAATATTTGCAGAGTCATGATCAGAGAGGTGTTGTGGTAATTGTATACAGATTTCTTTAATTCTTCAGTCTATTTCCTCAGATAAGAGAAAATAGACATCTATGTTCATGGAAAGCCAGATGGTGTGATGACATTAATGACACGCGAGCCATATATTTCATGTCTTCCTTCAGGTCAATTGAATTGTAATAAACTTTCCAAGTTGGTAATAGACACATACATACGTACATACATATGTGTTATATACACACATACACGCATGCACTTATCTATACACATGCATATATACATAGATACATATATTACATTATATGTATGTTTGTATGTGTATTCATTTGTATATACAATTATGTATGCATATGGGTATCTGTTGTTCTTCTTGTTGTTTTGTCTTTCATTCTCAGCAAAGACCACGACCTCAGTGAAATAATGCCATGACTTCTGACATGCCAAGTGAATTGCATGGAAATGAGGGAGAGCTGTGCAAAATCATCAGCCTCGTTTTTTCCTCAGGAGCTATCTGGGTCCAGCGACAAGATATAGAACAGGAAGACTAGAGATGGCCCTGGATGCAGTGGGAAATCTTGGCCTTTTTTAAGCTAAGGTCTTTCCCAGGTCTCAGTTTCACTGAGGCAACACAAATTCAGTGATTAAAGCTAGGTAAGAACGGAGGCAGAGAATGCATTCTTTCATCTAGTCAAAAAAAATCAGTCTGGGAGGGGAAGACCCTAAGAGTTTCTGGTCAAAATAGGAACAGTTACTATTTACATTTATTCTGAGCTATTCAGACCCAAACTATAACCAAGTAGGGCTTGGCCTAGGACCTACTGTTGGCCAATCAATGAGAGCCAAAGTGATTTGGGTTTAAGTCACGGTCCTTAAGAAAAAAATCTAGCCTGTAAACCCAAAGATATCTATATCTATATCTAATCTATATCTATATCTAACCTACCTCAAAATACACATATACATGTGTTTGTTTTGTTTTTCTTTTTAATGTGGACCAGTGATTTCATTGGCATAAGAAATTTCCACTCGACATCTGAACTTTGAGTCCAAATAGCAACTTGCCTGTAGCTTATAGTTTTAGAGAGCTTCCTGGGACAAAGAGAGCATGAGTGACTTACCCATAGAAACAGACAGTATATAAGAGGGAAGATTTGAACACAGGTCTTCCTGAATCCAAGGCCATCTTTCTATCCTTTGCCTTTCTACATATCACATCATATCATATCATATCATATCATCACATTATATCATATCATATCATTATATATACTTATAAATTTATATATACATAGGTATATATTTGTGTATATGTTTATAGCAAACATAGATACTCCTTATACATCACTGTGCCATTCATGTATTAGCATGTGAATATACAGTAGGTAACTTTCTAACTTACATTTTGCAAAAGTGGATAAAATACATTTGTGTGAAATACATATATTTACATATGAATACATACATGCATCATATAACATGGAAACACAAATTTGGATTAATTCTATTTCCAGTGCTTAGCATTTTATCTGGCACATAATAGACCCTTGACGCCTATTGATTAATGATTCAGGCATTATATATGTATATTTTTTATCTATCTGTCCATTCTATCTATACTTTAATGACCTCTGATTTCTTCTGTGCCACCATACTCCAGCATAACCCATCCACAGAGATGATACATATGTAAAGTATGTTTGTATATGTAAACACATGTGTAAATACATATATGCATACACTATATGTATTTACATAAATGTGTGTGAATACATACATGCATACATAATATATGTATGTATTTGCATATTGTGTGCAAACATATACACTTGCATACAAATACATGCATATACACACAAACATATATGTATGTTTACACATACGTGTACAAACATGCTTTATATGCGTATTATCCATGTGGATTAAATATGTTAGAGTATATTGGCACCAAAGAACTCACAGCTCACTGAAGTATTGATAGAATGGACAGATAACACACACAAAGAGCAATATACCAAACAGGGATCTCTATGTTTTCCAAAGTTTGCCCCTGTCATGGATGATTTCTAATGTAGAATCCACATGGAAGAATGAACCCTAAAGATTGTCCTTCACATTCTCCTGTTTGCAAAAAATACTGTATGGTTAAATTAATACCTAGAACATTGCAAATCCTTTATAGATGAGATTTCTGATCACATAAAAGAGCTCAGGCTAACTATTTATACAGGAAAAGTCAAATGGATAAAGAATATATCTTGTTCAAATTATGATGGACTACAGAGTTGGTGTGTGAATAAATATGAGTGTGTGTGTATACACATACATGCATACATATACACTGATACACATGTGTATACACTTTATCCATTTAGATAGATATACACATTCATGCATATACACATATACACGTGTACATACATTTATATACATGCACATGTATATGTGTGTGTGTTTGTGTGTATGGCAGTTAGATGATGCAGTGGGTACAGTGCTGGACCTGGAGTCAGGAAGACTCATCTTCCTGAATTCAGATCTGACCTCAGACACTTACTAGCTATGTGACCCCCAGGCAAGTCACTTAATCCTGTTTGCCTCAGTTTCCTTATTTGTCAAATGAGCGGGAGAAGGAAATGGCAAACTACTCCAGTATCTTTGCCAAGAAAAACCCAAATGGGCTCATGAAGAGTCAGACACTACTGAAAAACGACTAACCAACAACATAGAATGTGTATTTGTGTGTGTGTGTGTGTGTGTGTGTGTGTATTAATGCATTGTTAATGGAATGGAAAGATCTTTCTTGTCCATTAGTAGGCCTATGAGACCTGCTTGAGTCACATGGAAGCCTGAGCCATGTGAGTCCGAGTCACATGAGCCTGTGGTGGGAGGAGCTTCCTGATGGGGTGGAGCAGGAAGGACTGGGGAAGGAAGTTGGAGAGAGTCAGAGCTGAGGGAGAGAGAGAGACACAGAGCAGCAGGGTGAGTCCGAGAGGGGGTGATTCTCCTTAAGGGGGTTTGTTTGTGGGGAGGCTTGATGGAGACAAGGGTACCCCCTGCATTGATAATGTGTATGGATTTCTTTGTTGCTGTGATGAATTTGGCTTTCTGGTGTTGGAATAAATGTTTTGGTTTGGTCTTCAATGAGGAGAGTCTGTTATATCTTACGATTGAAACCTGGCAATGCGCCTGCATATTTATAGTGGCCTCTGTGGGTGTCACATTGGCTATATAGTGTGTATGTGTGTGTGTGTGTATTTATAGTCTATCAATGCCACAAGTGAGGACAGATGAGACATTGCATAACTTCAATTGTGTGCCAGACATTCCCATTTTCATTCTTTATTCTAATTAAATATTATTAATATTAATTATTAATATTAAATAAAAAATATACGCAAAGTAATTTTTGAGACATTGGCATGAGCAGCATGGTGGATCATGAGAGGATTCTTGGCTGAGATAGCACTTGAGCTGAGAGCTTTGGAGGAATACAGGGATTCTACAAAGTGGACACAAGGATTGATGGTCATCCCTGTACAAAGTCAGAGATAGAATGTCTTGTGGGAGAAAGAGTAAGCAGCCAGTTCGGCTAGAATGCAAAGTTAGTGAAAGGGTGTAACATTCACAAAATCAGAAAAATTGGCTGGAGCCACAGTTTGACGGGCTTTGAAAATCAAATGGCGGGGGGCGGAGCCAAGATGGCGACTGGAAAGCAGTAACTGGCGTGAGCTCCCCACCAAGTCACTCCAAAAACTTATAAAAAATGGCTCTGAACCAATTCTAGAACTGCAGAACCCACAAAGTGGCAGAGGGAAGCAGGGCTCCAGCCCAGGACAGCCTGGATGGTCTCGGGGTAAGGTCTGTCCCAAACGGAACTCCCAGCCCCCAGCTGAGGGGAGTGGAGCTGAGCCAAGCAGAGCCCAGCGCGCGGAGCGCTGACCGCGGACCGACGAGACCAGGAGTGGAGCAGAGAGTGCCCTAGCATGCTGAATTACTGAGCTGTGGCATGTACCAGACCTCACAACCCACAAACAGCAAAGACTACACAGAAGGTTAGTGGGAAAAGCTGCGGGA
>CM053622.1:605163043-605184117 GCA_028646595.1 Phalanger gymnotis
GGTTAGGAAGAAGCAAAATATAGTTAGTCTTTCACAACATGAGTATTGTGGAATGGTTATACATAATGATATCCATGGGGCCCATGTTGAATTGCTTGACTTCTTAGTGAGGGTGGATGGGAAGGGAACAGGGGAGAGAGGAAGGGAAAGGGGGATGGGAAGGGAATGGGGCGACGGAGGGAAGGGCAGACTGGGGAACAGGGCAACCAGAATGTATGCCATCTTGGAGTGGCAGGGGGAGGAAATGGGGAGAAAATTTGTAATTCAAACGCCTGTGAAAATCAATGCTGAAAACCAAACATGTCAAAAATAAATTAAAAAAAAAATAAAAAATAAATGCTTACTGACTAAAAAAAAAAAAAAATTTAAAGTAACAACCAGCTATTGAATACCTAACTATACAAAACAGTAGAGAGGGAAAAAATGTTAAAACAGAGCTGCTTTCTAATCTATTGTGTGTTTATGTGTGTATAAATGTGTATCAAGGGTGATGGTAAAATAAAATATATAAATAATTAGGATGGAAATTTAACTATAAGTACATAAACAATGTCAGTCATGATGGTTTGAAAGATTTGAGGAATAAAGCTTAGGCCACCTATGGCTGGGGATGTCAAGTAATACTTCATGGAACAAGTGGTATTTGATCTGGGCTTTAAAGGAAGGGAAGGATTTCAGTAGGTCACAGAGGGAAGGGAACACATTCCAGTTATTGGGGACATTTACACAAATCTATTGGGATGAGAAATGGAAGGAAAGGATTGGGAAATATGTAGTAGTAGAGTTATAACTAGTAACATAGATATGGCCAAAACGAACATACCTTCAAACTTTTTCTGACAAATTCAGTTGGTCAAGAGAAAAGAGAACCTAAGATATAAGAGGGTAGAGACTCTACTCCACAGCCTTATGGGGGGGGGGGGGGCAGGTAGAGAACCCAGTGAATTGGACTTTCATGGTAGAAATCACTACAGGAGAGATCACATCCTAGCATGAGAGGAAAGGGTCAAGCCAAGCCAGGAAGGACTCATCTGGTGTATATCAGCCAATAGGAGGAAGTGAACATCTAATACCTTCATAATTTGACTAATAATTCTTGCTAAATAAGTGCTAAACGCAGTTCTTTCTACTGTGCTAGAGTATAAGTGCTATCAACATCCTCTAATTTTTTTTTCTTTCTTTATTTAATGTTTTTAGTTTTCAGCATTGATTTTCACAAGAGTTTCACAAATGCTCTCCCCATTTCTACCTTCCCCCCCACTCCAGGATGGCATATATTCTGGTTGCCCCATTCCCCAGTCAGCCCTCCCTTCTGTCACCTCACTCTCCCATCTCCTTTTCCCTTAATTTCTTGTAGGGCAAGATAGATTTCTATGGCCCATTGCCTGTATATCTGATTTCCTAGTTGCATGCAAAAACTTTTTTTTGAACATCTCTTTTTAAAACTTTGAGCTCCAAATTCTATCACCCTCCTTCCTCCCCACCCACCCTCCCTAAGAAGGCAAGCAATTCAACACAGGCCACATACGTATCATTATGTAAAACCCTTCCACAAAATTCATGTTGCATAAGACGAACTGTATTTTCTCCTTCCTATCCTGTCCCCCTTTATTCAATTATTTCCCTTGACCCTGGCCCTTTTTGAAAGTGTTTGTTTTTGATTACCTCCTCCCCCTATCTACCCTCCCTTCTATTGTCCCCCCTTTTTTATGTCCTTCCTCCTTTTTTCCTGTGGAGTAAGTTACCCAATTGAGTGTGTATTCCTTCCTCAAGTCAAATCCAATGAGAGCAATATTCACTCATTCCCCCCTTCACCTGCCCCCTCTTCCCTTCCTGCAGAACTGCTTTTTCTTGCCACTTTTATGCAAGATAATTTACCGCATTCCATCTCTCCCTTTTACCCCTCACAGTATATTCCTCTCTCATCCCTTAATTTGATTTTATTTTTTTAGATATTATCCCTTCATATACAACTCATCCTGTGCCCTCTGTCTATATATATATATGTGTGTGTGTGTGTGTGTGTGTGTATATGTATATATGTGTATGTATATACACACACACATATACATTTATATGTAAGTATGTATGTATATGTACATTACCTTCAGCTACCCTAATACTGAGCTCTGATGAATCATACACATCATCTTTCCATGTAGGATTGTAAACAAAACAGTTCAACTTTATTAAGTCCCTTATGATTTCTCTTTCTTGCTTACCTTTTCATGCTTCTCTTGATTCTTGTGTTTGAAAGTCAAATTTTCTATTCAGCTCTGGTCTTTTCACTGAGAAAGCTTGAAAGTCCTCTATTTTATTGAAAATCCATATTTTGCCCTGGAGCATGATACTCAGTTTTGCTGGGTAGGTGATTCTTGGTTTTAATCCTAGCTCCATTGACCTCCAGAATGGCATATTTGAAGCCTTTCAATACCTTAATGTAGAAGCTGCTAGATCTTGGGTTATCCTGATTGTGTTTCCACAATACTCAAATTATTTCTTTCTGGCTGCTTGTAGTATTTTCTCCTTGATCTGGGAGCTCTGAAATTTGGTGACAATATTCCTAGGAGTTTTCTTTTGGTGATCTTTTTCAGGAGGTGATCGGTGGATTCTTTCAATTTCTGTTTTACTCTCTGACTCTAGAGTATCAGGGCAGTTCTCCTTGATAATTTCTTGAAAGATGATATCTTGGCTCTTTTTTTGATCTTGGCTTTCAGGTAGTCCAATAATTTTAAAATTATCTCTCCCGGATCTATTTTCCAGGTCAGTGGTTCTTCCAATGAGATAGTTCACATTGTCTTCCATTTTTTTCATTCCTTTGGTTCTGTTTTATAATATCTTGATTTCTCATAAAGAGTTTATTTATTTTACTTATGTTTTAAAAAATACTTTAAATACAAAAATTTAAGTATCCAAGAAATCATGACTGATATATATCTTTACACACACAGAAACAAACTCATGTGTCTATTATATGTAACATGCATATAGATGGACTTATAGGATAGAAATGAATAAATGATAATTAGAAAGATAATAGATATATTGGAGAGAGAGATATAAATAGGAGAGAAAGAGGAGGGAGGAGAGAGAGACAGAGACAGAGAAAGAGAGACAGAGATGACTGTCATGTAGGTTGGAGTGAAATGTGAAATTGTGGAAGAGGACTTTGAGTTGTAGACCAAAAGTTTCTCTTTGGTCCTAGAATCAGAGTATCACTAAAGTTTTTGAAGAAAAGAGTGATATAGTCAGACATGTTGTTGCCAATAGATGAAGGATGAATTGGAGAAGGGAGAAGAGAGAAACCAGAGGCCAGAACAATTCAAATGCTTATGGCATCATAAAATATCTTCAGGAAATTTGATAAGTTGACTACACAAGGTTCAGAAATCATTGAGTATATTTGAAAATAGCTTTAATAGTGACCCTGAAATTTTCCTTTCAAGAAGTCTATTTAACTATCATTTGATTGATAGTAGTAACTAAACCCCAGTGAATGGATGCTGAAATGAGAATGTGATGTATGTCACTTGTCATACAAAGTCCCCGTTTCTCTTGGTTTTGCAAAAAGCAACAAAAACAAAACACTTTTCTTTGTTTAAGGAAAATTCAATGGGGAGGGGGTTCTGTACTAAGCTGTTTTCTAGCTCTCTGACAGTGTTTTCATTTTCTGTTGTTAGGATCTTCCCAGATTGAACATAACTGATTCTATTTCATTTATGATGGAGAATTTCATTTCGATTCTCCATCGATTCGATGGAGAATGATGGAAAAGGAAGTTATAATTGTAAAAGATTACAATAATATCTCTGTTCCCTATGGGTTCTAGTTGTCTAATCATGCTTAAAAAGTAGGGTGGGAGTTAGGAGGACTGTAGGGTTTTTCACATTGAACAAAAGGCAGACCTGTGCAGTTTGTTGAAGGAATGTTATATTCCAACATCACTTTAACTAAAGGAAGAAAAGTCCCCATACCCACCACCTATCAAACAACAACAACAAACAGAAACACTCTAGAATGAAATCTTGTGTAGTAAAATAAATTTAGGCATTAAGAAAAGGATTGCTATGAAAACAAAAGGCGATAGTAAAACTTTTTTTTAAGAAAGGTCTTCGAATTATTTTTTACTAAGGGAGCATATTTGAAAACAATACTAAAAAAGTAATCCCTATAGTTTCTTTGTTACTCTCTTTCTTTTCTTTATAAGTCCCTTTCTGGGAGTATAAATTTTTTTTAAAAAAAAATCAATCATTTTATTTATTTTTAGTTTTCAGATTCTGAGTTCTAAATTTTTCTCCCCCTCCCTCTCCTTTTCCCCCCTCCAAGATGGCATGTAATCTGATATAGGATCTATGTATACATTCATATTAAACATATTTTCACATTAGGCATGTTGTAAAGAAGGATTAGAACCAATGGGAAAAACTGTGAGAAAGAAGAAACAAACAAATAAAAAAGAGCAAATTGTATGCATCGATCTGCATCCAGACTCCATGATTCTTTCTCTGGATATGGATAACATTTTCCATCATGAGTCTTTTGGAGTTGTCTTAGATCCTTGCATTGCTGAGAAAGGATAGTAGTTAATAGAACCTAGCATTGAAATCTCCCCTAAGTTCCTGAAAATAATGATGACAAAGGCCTTTTTTTCTGTCCTTGGGTAATCAATACCAGGAAAGGAATAGGCAGGTCACAAAGGATGCCAGCATCTCTCCTCTACAAAGGCAGAGAAAGAGCAACGGAGAAATACAGTCCCTCAACTGTCACTGGAATTGAATTAAAAAGGTATGACTTTAGGGAGAAATTACCTTCCTGGGGAAAAAATAGCTAGTAATCATTGCTAGCATTTATGCGGCATTCTAAGCTTTATAAAGCCTTTCACAATTATTGAGTCACTTTATCCTCACACTATCCCTGGAGGTGTGATGCCAATTAGTGACAAAAGATCTTTCCCCACCCACTCAATAGCCCTCAGGTGGGGCCAGTTTAGAGAGGCTTGATTAGAGGCAGGCCTACGCCCTTTACTTACTAAGTGCGAAGCCTACACCCTTTTGCTGACTGGGTGTGAGGCCCTCAGGCCCTAAGAAGAGTGTATATACCAGAAGGTAGCCGTTAAGGTCAGAATTCAGCCTAAGGAGAAGAAGTAAGAACTCTGAGTTGACATAGCTGGGAATCTGTAGACTAGCAAGCTACAGAACTCAGAAAGCTTTGGAGAGACAACAGAGAGAGTGCAGAGTGGAGAGTGGAGACCAGAGAGCTGAGGAGACTAAATAACTGAGAGGAGAGAGAATTCAGGCAAACAGACAGTTGGGATTCATGAGTGTTTACAGGAAGGCCTCAGCACAGGGGAAGGTTACAGAATCACTTGGTTCCTTGCTGTAATACTGTGTTATAATTTTTTTTGCTGTTACATTGAGGTGGACTTATTGGTTTTGGAATACAATTACTGCTGTTTTGAATTGGAATTATTGGTTTGGGGATCTGATCTTTTGGTGTCTAAATAAATATTGTACTTCCCCTGCCTTCTATCTAGAAAATCTCTTATACTTTGTGATTCTGAACTATACAGGCATTTTCACGGTCATCTTTAGGGTCATGAATCTTGCCTTACTGATACAGGAGGTTATGGAACTTTCTCAGAATCCCAAAAATAGTAAATGTATTAGGCTAGATTTGAACTCTGATCTTCCTGCCTAGAGGTCCAGTCTTCTATCTGCTATATAACCTATCTGTTTCTATACCATTCCACAGCAAGGTAATAAAGGAAGGCTATTAATGTAATGGGGCAGCTAGGTGTTGCCATAGATAGAGTGCCAGACCTGGAGTCAAGAAGATTCATCCTTGTGAGTTCAAATCTGGCTTCAGACACTTATAGCTGTGTGACTCTGGGCAAGTCATTTAACCCTGTTTGCCTCAGTTTCCTCATCTATAAAATGAGCTGGAGAAGAAATGGCAAACCTCACTGTACCCTTGTCAAGAAAATCCCGAATGGATTCACAAAGAGACAGACATGACTGAACAACATCATTAATGTAACAGTCCGATCATCTTCCATATCTATGCACTAGAGGAAATGATTTTATCACAAGCTAGTCAAATCTTACTGATAGACATAGTTACAGTATAAAGTATGTCCAGATCTACAAAGGGCATGCGTATATAGTATACCCAGAACTGCAAAGAAGAAGAGTTAGCACACTTTTGTGGGCACTGGTGATGCTAAATTTCTGATCAGGAGGAGCTAGGACACACCATACTTCCCACCCACCTTTGGAGAAGTATATTCTTCCTTCAAACTCTCCTGTTTCACCCCAATTACATTAGGACCAAGGCCAACTGAAACATGTTACACATTTGTGGTGAAATCTGACCATATTCTTTTGAATTCTGACAGAAGAGATACGTTAAACTGAGTGAATTGGGAGGTTAGATAATTACAATCAACGTGCCTCCCACGTGGGAAGCTGTGAAACTCATCATCTCCTTTCTGTGGTGTTGATGCAATATATTTAATTTTGTGCCCCTTCTTAGGTTTCCAGGATATTGTCTAGGAAAAAGTGTCTAGACAGAATGGAATGAGAACCCCTCATTCCCCACTGCAGAGGACTTCAGATGGGAAAAGATGAGTACAGAAGGAGTAGCTATTTATCCTAAGATGGAAAGTTCTCTGACTAGATACCTCGTTAGCTGGACACTGACAGGATTGGACCAGAATGATCTCTAAGCTCCCTTTTTAGTCTGTGACTCTATTACTATGTGTATTATTGTTCTTATTTTGAGTAATTCCAGGCAGAATTCCTAGTACCTGCTCACTCAAATTAATCTTATTAAAGCACAGGTCTGCTCATGTCGCTTCTCCCACCCCATCTCCATTGACTAAACAATAATAGCTCCCTGTTACCTCCTGTATCAAATATAAAATCCTTTGTTTGGCTTTTAGTTCCCTGGCCCCTACTTACTTTTCCAATCATCTTCCACCCTTAGTCATTGGATGGCCATTGCCTCAGATTAACTGAGGCCTGGGAAAGGCCTTAATTTAGAGACTAAGTGCATTCACCGCATCCAGGGTCATCACCAGTCATCTTTATTTTTGTCTTGCCACTGGTCTTTGATGGCTCTGGAGAAGATAGTGAGGGTGATGACTTTGCACATCGCAGCTTCACAAATCAAATTCACCAGTAAGTCAAAATATCACTCTTACGATGTCATTGGTCCCCTTTGAGAGTGAAAGACGAACAAAGACAACCTCACTCCCCTCTATCTACCCTGCAATTCAGTGACATGGCTCTCCTTGCTGTCCTTCACACAGGACACTCCACCTCCCGATTTCAAGCATTTTACTGACCGCCCTCATGTCTGTAATTCCCTTCTTCTTGGTTTCCTTGGCTTCCTTCAAGTCCAGATAAAAGCATACTTTCTACAAAAAACCTAATCTTTCATAATGATATGCCTTCCTTTGTTTATTTTTTTCTATTTTATGCTGTATATACTTGTTTGCAAGTTGCCTACCTCCACTAGACTGGAGTAGGCTGGAATGCAGGGACTACTTTTTTGGCTTTTTGTTGATTTTTTGTTTCTTTTTCTTTTCTTTTTTTTGCCATTTTATCACCAGTTATCACAGTGCCTGACACGTAATAAGTGCTTAATAAATGTTTTTTGACTTAACTCACATACCTGCAGCATATTTATCACATCAATTTTGGCACAAGAAATAGTCTTCAGAAATCTGAACTCTACTGCACTTCACCTAGATTTTTCAGAATTCAGTATCAACTGCATCACACTAAGACCTCTCTAATTTTAAAAGGAAAAAAAAAAACGAGTATTCTTAACTAGTCTAAGACAAGTCAGAAAATGATCATAGGAGATGGAACTGGAAGTGACCTTAGGGGTCATGTAGTCTGACTCCTCCATTTTACATACAAAGAAACTGAAGCCCAGAATTGGGAAGCGATGTGCCTCATGTAACATAGCTAGGAAATAATCAGGTCATCTGATTCCCAACCCAATATTGTTTCTAACACCAATGGTCTATCATGAGAACTGCTGAGGACCAGAGTGGGATATGACTTCCCTTTCCACAGCATCTAATACAAGGTTCTATATGCTCATTGCATACAAAATTGTAATATGCTGCTCTATATTCTGTGCCATCGACAGAGTGACATATAGATTTCTGCAAGTCGAGAACCATGGATTATAGGATGATTGCTACAGGGGACCTTAGAGGTCATCTAATTCAACTCCATCTCATTTTACAGACAAAGAAACTGAGGCTCAAAGACATTAATTTGCCCAGAGTCATATAGCTTCAAAAAGTCATATGTGGAATTTAGATAAAGTCTTTCTTGTCCCCAAGTATTACATTCTATACCACACTGAGTTTTGCTTTGGATTTTACTAGTATTTTATGTATTTTATAGTCCAAACCTTTTTTTTCTTCCACAAGAAATCATATGAAGTATAAATGAAAATGTAGACCTCATGAACTTAATATACTCTCATATCCTCAGAACTTTTCATATGTTCCATTGGTAAATGAGGATTCTTTCAAAGAATAATATGAGGGAACATGATGTCTGCCTGCACCTATGGCTATGATTAACATGGACTTTTATACCAAATTTTGGAGCAATTGAACATATAAAATAAAAAAGGATCCCTTAGATTTTTCAGGTACAGTTTTAGAATTAACAGATGGAAATAAAATTTATATGAGTTTAAATAAACATCATGGATGGTTGACAATAGAGTGTTGTTTAAGAGGCTTTGATTCTAATATTCTGCTATACCAGAATAATCAATCAGTCATTCAGTCAATAATCATCTATTAAGTGCCTACTGTGTGCCATACACCTTGCTAAGTGCCAGAACAAGTTTTAAATTTTGCCATTGCTGCAATAAAAAGTATCATACTCTCCAACAAAATATCTTTTTGTAAAAAAGTAAGATTTTATTGATGCTTCTAAAAAAGAATTCTTTCTAATCCGTGTTCCTGCCTGCTTAAAAAAAAAAAACAAAACCTTTTCTTGTTACCAAAAAAGTAAAATAAATAAATAAAAATGTAAAAAAAAAAATAAAAGCAAAATAAATCAACACTTTGGACATGTCTAACATTGCAATATTTCATTGGCAGAGAGAAAATATTGTAATATTGTGTTGGATGTTATGCAGGCCTGACCTAATGATATGGTATTTTTTATGAGATTAAACTAAATTAGCAAGACAAAAATACACATTTCTGTCAAAATTTTAAATTTTTGGAGACATGCATATGAATCAGAAAGCGATTCAGTTTGGATGGGCTAATTTGGAAACAAAAAAAAATACTATCATTTAAAACTACTCCTTTTGTTAATTTACTAAGAATGGTAAAAACTAGACCAATATCTCTCTTTGCCAACTAGAGTACAGCTAGGAGAAATCATTCTTCTAGTAATAGCATCAATGTAATTAAAAACATTGAACTGTTAGCTCCTTGAGAATAAGGACATTTTTTGCCTTTCATTTTATCCTCAATGATTATCATAGTGCCTGGCACATAGTAATTGCTTAAGAAATGTCACTTAACTGAATGACTGACATCACCTCCTCTTAAGTGAAAAAAAAAATTATAACCAAAAGTTCTGAAAGTTTTATCACCATCTCCAAAAAAATTGAAAATATGCCTCTTGAAGAAACTGACACTCAACAAGGTATTTCCAATGGTGTTATTACTAATAAAGTTGGAAATCACTATGATACACTGAGCTGTTGTTCAGCTGCCCTGCTGCAACATACGGATACGTCCACAGTTTCAAGCAGAGCACGAGAAAGACCCTGGAACAATGCTTTGAATGAGAACGAGACTCTCCTATCAAAAACCTAAAGAGTTTAGAGTTGCAGCTGGCTATCCAGACAAAGCCCATGGAATGTTTATTTATTTGTCAGTTCACTCATTCATTTATTTAAAAGAGAAGCCCTCTAACAGTTTGGTACAGTGTAACAAAGTCTTTTTTTTACCTCTTCTTTATTATACCTCTTTATGGGACTTACAAACTTTCCCAGGAGAGCACAGAAACCATCTCCCTAGAAAGCCAGAACCTGATGCCTCTCAGATTCCATGCATCTCATGAAGATGTGGCTTGGTGTCACATACCAGGTTGAAATGGAAAGCAAGTTTTCTCTCAGACGATTAAGGCCTGACAAGTGCTCTGCTTTGTGTTGGCACTTCGTCTCTCTCTATGTTTGTTACTTTTGCTGCACAAAGAAACACATTTTTGGAAAAAGAAAAAAAAAACCGGAATGAATTGATGTTGCCAGGTTGGCGTTGGACTTGCCTTTCACGCTGCTGCAAAGTGCCCTGCCAGAAGGCTTGATGTGTAGCTCTAAGAAGCAGATGGGAAGGCATTTTTGAGGGGCTTTTTGATGGTTCTGAATCTATGCAGCATTTACACACCGAAGCATGCTTGTTCATCTGTTACATATTTAGAGATATTTAAACTGTGAACATTTGTCTTTCTTAAAGATGGTAAAAGTATCAGGTGACTGGCTTACTAAACTGGTGCAGTGAACAGATCGATTCATTAGCTCATAGGAGCATAGCTTTAGATCTGGAAAGCACCTTAGAGATCATCTAGTCCAAGCCCTCATTTGGCAAGTGAGGGAACTGAGGCCCAGGGAGGATAACTTGTTCAAGATCACACAGGTAGCAAGGGCTAGAGCCAGGATTCAAACCCAGGGCCTCTGAATCCAGACATAAGGCTCTTTCCACTGCAGCGTGCTGTCTCTTTCATTCATGGGGGAGGGGTGGACCAAAGTGATCTAGTCTAATCCCCTCATTTTACAATGCAGGAAATTGAGGCCAGGAGAGACAAAGTGACTTGCAAAAAGGCAGGGATAGGATTTGAATTCATGTCCTCTCATTGTACCAGCCCAATTCTATCCTTTGTCTTAAGTGATTTTGTATAAAACCATGACTAATGGACACAGTGAGTCATTGTAGTGTCACAGTGTAAACTGGGAAAGGAAGAGCCTCCAGATTACTTTGAAACTAATCCTGCTGAATTCTCTATTTAAAATAAAATTAAACAAATCTCTCTCTCTATATATATATATGTGTGTGTATATATATAGCATATATGTAAAATATACATATGTGTGTGCACACCCATGCCTGTGTATGTGTATATATGTATATTTATACATACATACGTATTTTTTTAAAGGCAAAGAATAAGACCTCTCATCTCTTTCCAAAACCCTCTAGGAAGGCTCTGCAGTTGGGGAGTCTCCACCAACAAAAAACAAAACTCTTCCTACATTTTTAATCTTAGAAAGCCTGCTTAGACCCACCCAAATAGCATATTTGAGAAGATTATCTTAATCCAGTCCCCCAAGCACATAGGTCCTATGCCATAAAGACCCATTAAAACAAACAAACAAACAAGAAGAATGAATAGTATCTGGAACTGAATTGACATTCAATTTATAGAAGTAAAAGCTAAAATGGACTCTGATGCTGACAAGCATAAATAGAGGGCCAACAAAACTCTAACAGAAAAGAATGTTTATTATCCTTCCATTATGTGCACATGCTAGGATGTCTGGGAAGTGCTGAAAAACCCAAAGTCACAAATAAGAATAGAGCTGTTTGGCAAAAAATAAGATTTTTTTTACAATTACATCCTAGACACCCTCCTCTGACACACAGCTTGCCCATGTCATTGTCTAGCAGATCTAATTTATAGTATTGCCACATATACCTAATAAAATGCCCTACTCCTAACAAAACTACTGGGCTATATGTAATGTACCACTAAATTAATCTTGTAAAAGAATTTTCTGAATAGGCCTCATCAGAGGTGGGGCAGAAAGGTTTGGTCTAGATAAGGAAGTCAGTGCATCTGCTTGAAAGCAGAAACCATGGCACTAGAGGAGAGGGGACAATTGAAGGTGTTGGAAAGAGAGAAGAATAATTGAGGAAGTAAGGTTCTGGAGGAGGTGGAAAGGATGGGACCTAGTAGTTGGGGGGATGACGCAGGGTTGTTTTTTTCTTGAAATATCTCATATTTGAGTCATGTCTCTCTGTTATAAGATTTTGTTGGACCCATGTTTATTAGGAATCATGTTGGCCTTGTACTTATAAGCTCCTTGAAGGTAAGGATAATTTCTTTGCCATCTTTTGCATCTCCAGAACACTTGGTATAGTGCCGGGAACATCATTGCTCCTGAAAAAAAAAATCATTTTTAAAGCTGAGGGAATTCTGTTTCTAGATTTTTAAGCAAAATCTGGGGACTCTAAAATTCTGTGACTATGATTTTGGAACAGCCTGAGCTGTTTGTGATTTGGTATAACTTTTATTAAGAGTGGTAGTTCCCCTAGAGGTGAGAACTCTCAGACCAAGTATCTGCTTATGATTGGATTTATAGGGTTAGGAGTACACTGTTATAGGGAAACTTCCTCTTTCTCTCTCTGTATCCTTCTCTACAACCTAGTCTTAGAGAGTTATCTAGAGAAGAGACATTCAGTGACTTGACCATGGTTCACGAGGCCATGAGAGATATAATTATTAAAAACCAGTGATTTGGGGAGATCCAAAGTTCTCCCTTTTTCTATAGTACTTAATTCAAAGTTCAGTCTTTTGAAGGACATTACTGATAATGAAATTGGATTAACTTTCTTAACAATTTTATTCAGACCCCACCCAAGTGGGGAAGCCCATTACCCTCTACTCAAATTTGAGTGGGGATAGATTCTTTGAATAGATTGCCCAAGGCTGAGGATAACTTAGAAGTAAATGACATAATCAAAGTTCATTAGAATGGGTCCAGCCACTCATTATAATATTCATTCTCTCACTAATTATTAACCAATCAGAGTAGATTGCCAGCCCTCTTCCAGGAATACCCCTCTTCCAAGGCCATATAAATCATGAGCCTGCTCCCATGATTGTCTTTGTCATTTGAGAGTTCCACTGACATTTTATTAAAATGCTGGTATTATTAACAAAATGACTAATTTCCCAGAAATTATGTCTCTTGAATTTTTTTAAATGATGCCAAGCTAAGATATGTTATAGGTTAGATTTGAACTTAGGTCTTCCTGACTTATAATAAAGCTGGTTCTCTAGCCAATAGTCTGTGTCTCCTCTCTAAGTAGATGTTTAAAATGTGAAAAATATTTTAGGGGAGAAATTTCTTACAACCTGGAAAAGTTTAGAGAGCTTTCATTTAACAAATCATCAGGTAAATTTTCAGAAAGGAAGGTAAACCTCCTTTTCTCTCTTTTCTTCTCCCAATAATTCTATCAACTAGTGAAAACCTTGTAAAGCATTATTTCTGAGGCCACTTGCACAACTTGCACCTATAGGTTGGGGTTACCGTAGGATGTCAATTGACTATTTTTAGTCTCAGAGTTCTACAGATAATCTTGGGAAGTAGAGTTCTTAGACTTTTTTTTCACAACTCCCCACCATTATGCTTCCCAGTGATAATGGGTCAGACTCTTTAAGCGGCTTTTTAAGCAAAGGGCATGATACAGTAAGAACAGTTAGAATAAAATATTGCCCTAGAACTATAGGGAACACATGTGGCAAACACTGATGAACCAAGCTCATGTCTAGACTGACTGCGATTATAGAATCCAAGAAATATGGCTTGATCTTTTCGACCAATCCAAACACGTCTTCTGTGTGGCATCATTTGCCTTTCATCCAATGCCCAAAGGCCTGTTGTTCTTCCAGATTGATAAATTATTCATATTTAGGGTAAGCGAGTCAAGAAAAACTCCTTATACCTAGTTTATTCTGTTGATTGACTGTGCACCCTTATACTTTAACAAAAAAGTGACCAAAGAATAATAAGTTATAAAATTCAAGCAAGATGCAATGTCCCTACTTAAACTTTTATTCCCTATAAGCATGAGTCAAACAAAATCTATGTCTGCTGCTGTGAAATCTCACAGATAGTTATTTTTCTATCTTGAAAAATAAGACGGTAGCCATCTATTTTTTTTAGAATAGCTATTTTTGAATAAGGACATACAGAAGCATGTGTGCCACCATGACATAGGATTACCATGGGCCTTTTCCCCGAGGCTTCTTATACACACACACACACACACACACACACACACACACACACACACACATATCCTGGCCTATCACAGAATTGGCCTATTTAAGACCAGGAGGGGGCTCTGCTTATTTACTTTTATTTTATTCTGAACTTAAATAAAATGAGCACTTCTATAACATAGTAGAATAGAAAAAACAAAAAAGATGGTTGCACAGGAAACTGCAAATCTATTATGCATAAATTTCTATTTCTTTTAAATATGATCAATTTATAATGTAACTTTTTTTCCTTCCCTTTTCACTCCCTGCCCTCAAGATGGCTACTATGAGACAGAAATATATATGTAGGTATGTGTGTGTGTATATAAAATCATTGTATACATACTTCTAGTTATCATTTCTTTCTCTGGATACAAATAGTGTCTTCCTTCATAAGACCTTTGTAGTTATTTTGGGTATTTATATTAATCAAAATGCCTTAGTAGCTCAAAGTTGTACTTTAAACAATATTGCTGTTACTAAATATAATGTTCTTTTGGTTCTACTCATTTCACTCTTCACTATTTCATGCATGTCTATCTATGTTTTATTTTGTTTTGTTTTCTAAAATCATCTGGCTTATCATTTCTTATAGCATAGTGGCATTCCATCACAATCATATACCACAACTTGTTCAGCCATTCCCCAATTGATGGGCATCCCCACAATTTCCAGTTCTTTTCCACCACAAAGAGAGCTGTTATAAATGTCTTAGAACATCTAGGTTCTTTTCCTTTTTCCCTAATTATCTTTGGAAACAGGTCTAGTAGTGGTATTGCTGGGTTAAGGGTATAGGCAGTTTAATAATTTTTTGGACATAATTCCAGATTGCTTTCCAAAATGGTTGGATCAGTTCTCAGTTTTACCAACAGTGGATTAGTGTCCCAATTTTTCCACATCCCCTCCAACATTTGTTGCTTTCCCTTTCAATCATTTTAGCCAATCTGATAGGTGTAAAATGATATCTCAAGGTTACTTTAATTTACATTTCTCTAATCAATGGTGATTTAGAGCATTTTCGTATAATTAAGTTGTGTTGATTTCTTCATCAGAAAACGATCTGAACATTTATCAATTGGGGAATGACTTGTATTCTTTTAGAGTTGACGAAGTTCTTTAAGTATTTGAGATTGAGACCTTTATCTGAGAAACTGCCTATAACTTTCCTCCCTCTTGCCCCCAAATTTTCTGCTTTCCTTCTGATCTTGGCTATATTTGTTTTATTTGTACAAAAACTTTCTAATTTAATGTAGTCAAAATTATCCATTTTATACCTCATATTGCTATCTTTTGTTCATAAATTATTCACCTATCCATAAATCTGATAGGTAATTTACAGTGGCTAATGACTATAGTTACCTTGTGTTTTACAAATGTAAAGACTTAAGTTTTGGGGGTAAGAATTCATTATTTGGTTTAAGAAAATTGTTGGGAAAACTAGAAAGCAGTCTGGCAGAAACTGGACATAGATCAGTATCTTACACGATTTAGCAAGGTAAGGTCAAAATGGATACATGACCTAGATATAAAGAGAGATATTACAAGAAAATTCAAAGAACAGGAGTTCTGTTTAAAGTAATAATAATAATGATAGTTAACACTTATATAGTGCTTACAATGTGCCTGGTACTGTAGTAAGCACTTTACAATTATTAACTCATTTGATCCTCACAAGAACCCTTGTGGATAGGTAGCATTATTATTCTGATTTTTCAGAAGAGGAAACTAAGACAAACGGGGGTGGGGTGGGTGGGGAGCAGGAATAATTTTCACAAGGTCACACAGCTAATAAGTGTCTGAGACCAGATTTGAATTTAGGTCTTCCTGACCTCAGGCCCACTGCTCCATCCATTGAGCCATCTAGTCACTAAACACTATTCTAGGTATACTATTCAGAAACACCACCTCCTCCTCCCTGAAGAATCCCTCATCTTGACTTTTACCTGGCTTACTTTCTTAACTCTTCCAGATATGTATTCTTCATAGGCGGCGAGGGAAGGCATTGCTGTGAATAACACAGTATTGTGTATGGATTAGTGTAGTAAATGGATAAGTGACCCTTTGAATAAACTCCTTACTGGTTTTAAATCTACAGCAGGTCAGAGCTAAATATATTTGTATGTTTTGGGAGGAGGGAACCCAGAGACCTAATTTGTGTCAAGGGCCTAAATGGATTTGTTTTTATCCCTCTATGGCTCTGACATCTACTTCATTGTAAATTAAATAAAGTACTGATCCTTAATGTCAAGATACTCCATATTCTGAGAGCACTTTATTCTTTCTATGTTATTGCAAACTACTACTTACCTATACAAACATTATTTGAATAAAATAATTTTCTTCTTGTCATTCAAACATTTCATGGATTTTCTCATATCCACATCTGTGCTTATAACATTTTATTTTGGAATGCCTAATATGGACTAGTAAAGAAAATGACTTTTAAAGTAAATATTTGTTGATCGATTAAATAATACCCAGCGGTTATCACCAAATATCGGAAAGGTCATTGATCTCTGGTTAAATGTTCCTAACTGCTCTTTCTAAATATATTTCCACGTGTAAACTGTCCCATCCACATTTTCCAACTTTATGCTCATTCTTCAACATAATTGGCAGTGGAATCACTGTAGATGGGTTATTTCCTTTATTGTCCCTCTTTATTTTATTCATTGTATTTGTCTTTTGCTTGTTCCTGTCTTTGGCTATCACTAGATTATCTCCTAGTTTCCCTACTAATTTGTACTAATAACACTTCCTTGAAAACTGCATTCTTCTTAAACACCTTCCTTGACTTATACACACTGTGGTCATTCATTTGTCTGGTGTTTAATTTGTATATTTTTTACTGTTATTGTTAAGAGCTCAGATCTTATGATTAAAATTACTTTTGCCAATGTAGGCTGGACTTACAAAACTGAATGGTGCACTGAGAGATTTAGTAATTTCTCCAATGTCACAAAGTTAATGCATGTCAGTGGCAAGATTTCCATCTGTGTCTTTCTGACTTCAAGGTAAGGATTAATTCACTATAATCATAATAAGCCTCCTCTCCTACATATGTTTCTTTACTGTTTTATAATGATGCTCTTGTTTGTTTATTTTTTCATATAAACCTTGTAGCTCCAGTAAGAATTTACGTTCAGCATGAGGAAGGGGGTCGTTTCCTTTTTCTTTTGTGTCCTCCAAGTGAAAGCCAAGGACAGTGGTCATCACAGAGTTGATGCTCATAGGATCATAGATTTAGAGCTGAAAGGAAGGGTTGAGGTCATTAAGTCTGACTCTCTTCATTTTAGCAATGAAGAATTTGATGCTTAGACAGATGCAGTAACTTTTCTAGGATCACAAAGCTAATATGTGTCTGAAACAAGATTTAGACCCACTTCTTCCTAATTCTAAGCCCAACATGCTATCCACTACACTATAGCGGAACTCAGTAAATCACTTTATAAATAAATGACTACCTAGTTAAGAGTTTCCTATTCTAATTGGAGTTGGTAATATCCATGTTTTCCCAGCCTTTTTTTTTTCCTTAGAAAAGCCACAGTCTTACAACTGAGTGTCATTCATTTCTAGGTGTGTCCTGTTTTGGAAGCTCCAGTAAATCTTTGCATTTCCTTCTCATTCAAATGATTGATTTTAGTTCCTATTCCCCGAAATTCCTCTACCATTAAATGCACCACAATCCTAACCTCTGAGTTGTTTCCATAGTTGAGATAATCATTGTAGGTAAAATGAGACTTGACCTGAACTTCCACTCTTGATTGGAAGAAAACCAAAACCTCAATGTCTTTCGACTTTTGAAATAGAACTGTAGGTTGGCTTTTTTACTTCTGTTTTTATACACCTCTTTTCTTTTGGGTTTGCCTTAGATTAGAAACTCAAGTACCAAAAATGCCACAAGTTACAATGCCTTTATGGACAGAACCAGAAAAACATAACCTGAGAATTTTGGAAGAATTTTAGTGTTTTGTTTTGTTTCACATTCCCAACCTTTCCTCTAGATGATGTCAGTTCAGTAGATATTGAGCATTTTTGAGTACTGGTTTTGGAGACAGAAAAGTCTGATCTTGTGGGGTAGGCTAATAGTCACACACATTCTTAAGGTCTCCCATAGGAAAAGGTGGCCCTTCTCTTCGCCAAGGTTAGCCTTTCTATATGGAAAAGTGATCCCATTTCATTCCTTCTCTAACATATCGCCCCCTTCCAATAACTCCCTTTCTTACTTATTTTCTATATTTCCCTATCTATTGGCTGTTTCCCTGCTGCCTATAAATGTATGCATGTCTTCCCCACACTTAAAATCCTCCCCACTTAATCCATCCACCCTCTCCACCCCAGCTTTGTCCTATATCTCTTTTACTTTTTGTGGCTAAATATCTTGAGAAAACCATCTACAATCAGTGCCCACACTCCCTCTTCTCTAACTCTCTACTAAAATCTCTATAATGTGTCTTCTGTACTCTTCATTCAACTGAAACCGATCTCTCAAAAGTTTGCCATGTTTCCTTAATTGCCAAATCTAATAATCTTTTCTGAGTCTGCATCCTTCTTGACCTCTGTAGCCTTTGACACTGTCAAAGCTCTCTTCTCCATGATAGTCTCTCCTCTCCAGGCTTCTGTGATAGTGCCTTCTCCTGGTTTTCCTCCTACATGTCTGACCCATACTTAGTAGTATTTGCTAGATCTTCATCCAGGTTATACCTTCCAACCATAGATGTCCTCAAAAGCCCCATCTTGGGCCCTCTTCTCTTCTCCCTATCTCCAGTCTCTCTTAGTGATTTCATGAGTTCCCATGGTTTCAATAATCAGTTCCATTCAGATGACTCTCACTTCTACTTGTCCAGCCCTAACTCCTCTCCTGACCCTGAGTCTCTCATCTCTAATTCCCTATTATACATCTGAAACTAGGAAGTCCTGAAAACATCTTATACTCAACACATGCAAAACAGAACTCATTTTGTTCCCCACACCACAAACCCCACCCCCCTTCACCACTTAGCTATCGCTATTGAGGGCAACACCATCATTCCAGTTACCCAGACTTACAACATAGGTGTCATTCTCAACTTCTTTTTTTTCAGGTAGGAAGTAGCAGTCTTTATTTAAAAAGTTTTATTTTATTTTATTTTTTTGATTCATGGGAATGATATCAGACAACTCTTAATTTTTCAGGTGATTTTTGTTGAGTCAGGTAGGGAAGAAATCTTTCTCTTTCACCTTAATCTGGGGTCCTTTTTTTCTAGCTTTCATTTCAGTGCCATCATTCCTCCATTCACTTGTTTCTTCATTTAGTGTTTCTTGATTCTCTACTAGGAATAAAGCATTCTACTAGGCCCAGAGAGGGATCTAAAAGAGGTATGAAACAAAATCACTGACGTCCAGGATCTTATAGTCTAGCTGGAGAGACTATTTCCACATAAAAATAATTAAGAGCACCATATATGATATAGAAAGTGCCATAATGACAGGACAATTAATGAGGAATAATGTAATTGGGGAAGACTTTATGGAGGAGGGGAGAAGGGCACTTTAGCAGAAAGAAGCATCACGAGAAAAGGCTTGACATTAGGAATAAGCATATTGTATGTATTGTGGGGGGAGGGAGGCAGAAGAGGGGTGCGAGACAGTGAGAAGACTGGCCTGCCTGGAGAAGTGGGTATTTGCTAGGGAGTAGTAGCAGTAGTAGTAGTAGTAGTAGTAGTAGTAGTAGTAGTAGTAGTAGTGGTAGTAGTAGTAGTAGCAGTAGCAGTAGCAATAGTAGTAGTCATACTAGTAGTAGTAGTACTAGTTGTAGTAGTAACAACAAGAACAAGAAAAACAAGCCCTTGTACAGTGGTTTAAAGTTCACAAGTGCTATAAATGTTATCTTATTTGGGTAGTAGGTTATTAAGGAGCAGGAATCCTATTATTTACAGCTAGAAGGGACCTTAAAAACTCCAAAGAATCATAGAATCTCAGAGTTGAAAGAGACCTCAGAGGCTTTCAAATGAGTTTGTACTTGGACAAGAATCTACTCTGCAGTGCATCCTATAAGTGGTAGTTCAGCTTTTGCTTGGAGACTTTCAGTAAGAACCCCATTGTGCTTCCCAGAAGTCTATTGCACTTGTAGATAGTTCTACTTGTTACAACTCTTTCCTTACATCAAACCTAAATTTTGTTTTTTGTAGCTTTCACCCATAGTTTCTATTTCTGTCCACTGGGGTCAATAAAATTGAATTTATTCCTTTTCTTTCCGAAAACTCAGGTCTGACCATGCCCTTGCCTTCTCCCCCTGTTAAATAAACTCCAGTGATTCCCTATCATCTCCAGAATAAAATATGCATTTTGGGGTGTTTTTAAAGCCCTTCAACACCAGACTCTTTTCTACCATTCCAATATTCTTTTTTAAAATTATTTACTTATATAATATTTTTAGTTTTCAGCATTAATTTTCACAAGAGTTTGAATTACAAATTTTCTCCCCATTTCTACCTCCCCCCACTCCAAGATTGCAAATATTCTGATTGCTCCATCCCCCAGTCAACCCTCCCTTCTGTCACCCTGCACCCCCCATCCCCTTTTCTCTTACTTTCTTGTAGGGCAAGATAGATTTTTATGCCCCATTGCCTGTTGTGTTGGTAAGCAAAATGGGCTTCTTAGCACTTAGTTCAACAAGTGCCCTTGAAGAGTTTGGCTTTTGTTTTTGCTGAGTAATTCAGTGTATTTCATTGAGTCTTACTAAGTGCTAAGCCCCAGGCCCAAACCCCTATTAGGTTTAAGTCCGCCTCTTTGTGACGATTTTAGGTCACGTGGGTGAGTGCCATGTGTGACTCACCCCTGACACTGACAAAGACATAAAAGCCAGGGGTTGGCCTCTTCTTCCTTGGAGCTCTTTGCCACAGCAGTGGTGGCATGTGACTCTGGGCCAGCCCTTGTTCTGAGCTCCTGGGCTGAACCTAGATGTTGGTAACTATGAATCTGTATTGGGTCTGTCTG
>CM053622.1:605184617-605254318 GCA_028646595.1 Phalanger gymnotis
AATCGTTCCAGGGCGGGGGGGTGAATGAAGATACTGTTCTGTCTACTTATTTTGTATTATCCTGGCTGTATTGTTTTTGTTGTTATGGAATTATTGACACCCCTTTTTTACATAATGGATACAAGGATCCAGGGGTAGACATTTGAATTGTTAACAAGTATTTTGGGAATGATTGATTTGAAGAGATTATCTTGCTGGGACCTAGGGGTGGGTCATGTTTGTATTGTCACTGAATGATATGTTTTGCTTTGTTGTGAATGATATGTTTTAGTTTCCTGGGTAATTAGATCACAATGTATAATCGGTCAATGTATGTTCTAGGATACATAGCTGATTAAATTATCCTAGAACATAAGGGTGGAGTGTGCCAGTAAGGCAAAATGGGCTTAGTTTAACAAGTGCCCTTGAAGAGTTTGCCTTTTGTTTATGGTGAAAGTACTTTTCACCTGTTAAATGCTAAGCCCTAGGCCCAAAGCCCTATCAGGTGTGAAACCCATGTGGGCGTAGATTAATCACTTAAGAGGGGCCAACTCAGGAACCAATGGGTCTCTGGACTCTGATCTTTGGTCGTCCAGGCGGGGCTGGAGAAGGGCCAGAGGCTTGGCTGGGAGGAGAGGTGAGAAACTACAGCTGAAAAAAGTCAAAGCAGAGCCAACCTGTGTGGACCCAGGAGTTCCAGCGAGGTCTTGAGGCCAGTGAATGTGATTTATGCCATCTTATTTTTCTGTGGCCTCCTGGCTCCTCTTGTGAGGCGGGCCTATTGGGCCTGGAGGCTTGTGTTCACAATACTGGAATGGGGAGGTTGGTTCACTAATTTGTTGCTCTGGGCCCTGAATAAATTTTTTTGATGCCTTCTGCTTGGAGAATTCTATATACCCAACAATTTCTAACCATTCAGATATTTATATGATTCTTTTTTGAGATCATAAATTCGGCCTTCCTACTAGAAATGGACACCTACTAAGATAATCCCACTTCTGGTAAGCATGGAATCTTTGACCTACTCTGTTTCAGGCCTGGACTGGTTTGGCCCTCCTTAGTCAACCTGATGGTCCCTCATGCCTGGAAGCTCACTATATTGCTGTCATACAGTGCAAATATCCAGTCAGCTTTAGCTACACTACAACTCAGAACTTCCAAGTCCAACAACCCACCAACCTCAGTCTCTCAAGTAGTGGGGACTATAGGCCTGTTGCTGCCATAGCTAGAGGTACTTTCAAGGAGTATTTTATAAACTTCTTAATAAGATCTAAAATAAGTTATCTTTCACTTCTAAAACAATAAACTCATTAAATAGCATTCACGAGGCTTTACTCTTTCTATTTTATTTTAATGAGAATAGGTCTCATCTAGGGCATGTAGGAGGCACACTGGATAGAGCACAGGACTTGGAGTCAGAAAGACCTGAGTTTAAATCTGATCTCATATGCTTACTAACTGTGTGACACTGGCCAAAGCACTTAACCCAGTTTCCCTCAGTTTCCTCATCTGTAAAAAAGCTGAAGAAGGAAATGGCAAAACACTCCAGTATCTTTGCCAAGAAAACTGCAGATGTGGTCATGAGGAGATGGACATGACTGAAGTGACTGAATAAGCTTCATCTAACCATTTACAGATGTCTGTGTCAACAATTCAATTCAGCATATACTTGTTAATATTTATTACTTGCTGTTTGAGCAAGTATTTATTGAATACCTCCCATGTTATGTCCTTATTTAATCAATCAATAACTCATTTATTAAGTACCTATATGCCAAGCACTGTACTAAATGCTAGGGAACCTAGCATCCAGTGTAATGGGTGAGACAACATGTATACACATACACATACACATCTGTACATATATGCATATGCATACAAACAGACACACATACATGCGTACATATATATGTATAATCTTGTATTTCTAGTAGGGAGTATACTAGCAGCTGGGAGAGATCATATAGAGAAGATAAGACTTGAGATGATTCCTAAAAGAAACCAGAGTCTGAGAGGTGGAGGTTAGGTCTTAGTGATTTCCAGGCATGGGAAACAATCAAGAAAAAGGTCATATAGATAGGACAATAGAGCGTCTACTGTCCAAAAAAAAGTAATTAGGCCACTAGGGCTAGATCAAAGTACATGTGGAGGCATGTAATATATACAAAAACTAGAAAAGGAAGAAAATGGTCAGCTTTTGAAGAAATTCAAATGCTCAGTTGAGATTAAATAACATAACTTTGTGATCAAATCACTTATTACATTTGTTTGACATCTTCTAGCTACATTCAGAAGCTCATGATGAGGCCAAGACCTTCCAACAACATTGTGAAATTGATACTATAGGTATCATTGTCCTTGTTTTACAGGTGAGGAAATTGATCCAGGTATCAATTCTCGCTGATATTCTCATCAAATCTCAGATCTTCTTGACTCTAAGCCCAACACTGCTATCTACCATGTAGACAATGTGTATCTTGTCATTACCTATCAATAAGCCTTTTTTAAAACTCATTTTTACTTTTTTTAATTAAGAGCATTTATTTTTCTTCCCTCTGCATCTCTCTATCTTGTGGGAAGAAAGGAAGAAGGGAAAGAACATGGGGAGACAAGAAGGAAGGAAGGAGGAAATGAAGGAAGGAAGGAAGGAAGGAAGGAAGGAAGGAAGGAAGGAAGGAAGGAAGGAAGGAAGGAAGGAAGGAAGGAAGGAAGGAAGAAAAGAGGGAAGGAAGGAAGGAAGGAAGGAATCCTTGCATAATATAAGCAAAGTCAAACAAAACAAATTCACACGTTGATCATGTCTAAAAATGTAAGTAGTCCATCATCTCTCTGTTAATCTTCAAACTTCCCCAAATGTCTACATCTGAACGGGTTTTTTCTTTTTCTTTTTCTTTGTTGTTATTTTGTTGTTGTTGTTGTTTTGTTTCTTTTTTTTTTTACTATGCCTTCTGGATTTTCCTTGATCTCAGTTGTAGTATTGAATATGACAGGCTTTGAACTCAATTTCATCATATCTAAGAGTATGACTCAGAGAAGGAATAAGGGAAGTAAGGCCAGAGGGCAATCAAGAAGAGCATGGTTCACTGGAACTCACCCTTCATGTCTTTTTCAGTACCGGCTTAGTCATACAATTTTCTGTAAAGATCCAGAATCCTTTTCTTTGGGAGGATTTCCACTCCAGTGACTTCATATTCCTCATGTTTTCCTATAAAACCCTAACCACATTCTTGCTCACATGAAGTTGGGAGCACCAATGATATGGCGCTCCTTTGACAAGGTCAGGTGAAAAACTCATAATCCTAAAAGCCAAGTAGTTCAAGGACTAGTGTACCTCTGCATGGCACAGTGCAAAATCTCCAGCCTAATAAAAGCCTGCATTAGTCTTTGCCTGTACATCAGGATAAATTCCGTGTGCTTTCAGTAAGAGAAGCAAGAGCAGAACTTGTCTACTTCATGCCTAGGCTGCAATATTTCCAAGGCAACCTGGGGCAGTGGCTTGAGTCCGCTGTCCAAAGCCATAAAGAAACAGCTGCTTCACATGTGGGAATTACTTGTGGCATCAGGGAGCTGTTCACAGCTGAAAAGCATTCAGATTAAGAATGAGGGTGGACTTATCCTGGCACAATGGAAAGAGCACTGGGCCTGGAGTCAGGAAGACCTGAGTTCAAATCTCACCTTAGGCACTTACTAGCTGTGTGATTCTGGGCAAGTCACTTAACCACTTCTTGCCTCAGTTTCCTCACATGTAAAAATAATGATAATTATAGCACCTACATGCTTAGGGTTGTTGTGAAGATCAAATGACAATAAGTGTAAAGGGCTTAGTGCAGTGGCACATAGTAGGTGCCATATAAATGTTAGCTATTGTTGTTATCATTATTAATTTTACTCCAGGGCTCACAAAGATGTTGGTACGGTCTCTGCATCACAGCATTAACTACGAACTCTCAGTGAAAGTTCAAGTCTATTTAGAAACCCAGGTTCTTGAATTTGTGCCTGGTCGTAGACTATATTTTCTTGTGTGTTGCTTCGATCCTGGCATTTTACTGCCAATCTGTTCTTCCAGGCCCCCAGATATGCCACTTGCTTCTAGCCTCTTTGTTCAGTATGTGGTAACTGACTCTTTTGTGATGATCAACTCACTTCTTCTGACCCAAGATAAACTAAATTATTAGCCCTGTATACTGTCTCAATTAAACCAGGCTGGTCCCTGGGTACCTTGGTCTCTGCAGAAGCTTTTGGGCAGCCTTAGATCTGCTCTCACCTCCAAGTGGAGGTGGAGGAACCAGTACACTCTTACAAAAGGGCTAAGGACACTTGGTTCTTATATGAAATTTCTATGCAACCTT
The DNA here is from genome assembly GCA_028646595.1 of Phalanger gymnotis. NCBI lineage: Eukaryota > Metazoa > Chordata > Mammalia > Diprotodontia > Phalangeridae > Phalanger > Phalanger gymnotis. The sequence continues at coordinate 605,188,946 of CM053622.1, forward strand.
GACAAATAATTTAATTCTTGTGGACCTCAGTTTTCCTAATCTGTAAAGTGAGGAGAATAATACCCAGCTTCTGCCTCATCTTTCCCCACTGAAGTCCATCTTCCTATTCAATGGCCAAAGAGATTCCCCTAAATTGTAGGTCTGACTAATCATTAAACTTCAGTGGCTCCCTATTACTCCCCAGATCAAACACAGTATCTTCTGTTTAGCATTTAAAGCTCTTCACCGTCTGCCCCTTCCTACCTCTTCATTCTTCTAACGCTATTACTTCTTCACATGCTCCATGATAAAGATTTCTTCCTGTTCCTCACATAAAACAGTCCATCTCCTGACTCCATGGATGTATCCTATGTCTAGAATGCTCTCTATCCTCAACTCTGTCTCCCTCCCAGCTCACTGGCTTCCTTTAATTCTCGACTAAAATTCCAGCAGCCTTTCCCAACCAATATACTGCTAGTGTCTCCCCACATTGCCTTCAATTTACTGTGTATATCCTGTGTGTATATAGCTGTTTGTATGTTGTTTCTGGTGAAATGTGAGCTCATTGAGGGCAGGAACAATAGTTTTACCTTTCTTTGTACCCCCAGCGCTTAACACGGTGTCTGGGACATAGAAAATATTATTGGAAGGAGTAAGCTGTGGCCACAAGGGACGAGTTTATGGGAGCTTGTTTAAAAAAAGACTGGAGGAGAATGGGCAAAGCCACATGGTCTCTAGTAGAGAGACTGGGAGAGAGCCCAAATGCAGAATTTGGTCAGTTTGTAAATTAATCCAGGAAAGGAAATTACTAGAAGAGTTAAAACTCACTATGCTCCCCCCAAAAAGAGTGAGATATAAAAGAATAGCAAAAAAATTCAAGCAAACTGTGTTTGCAGAAACTTTTCCTTTGTTTGGTGGTGGGGGAAATTACAAATCTGTTCATAAAGCACCTTTCATAACAACCACAACAAAATTCCTCTGAGGGTCAAATGAGATAATGGATGGGAAAGTGCTCAGAAAATGCATTAATGACTGGAGAAATAGAAGGGTTGATTAACATCAGTGCTTTCTCCCGGGTTCTTTAGTGTCTAGCCTGTGATAGCATCTTTGGGTTGTAGCCTCTGACACAATCTTGTGAAAAGCCACTAGAGCAGGGTGTTGATTTTACTTATTTTGCTAAAATCAGGATTACTTTGGATTTGTTTGTTTATTTTAAAGTGCTGTGGTTTTTTTAAAGTATGTTCTTTGCTTGCAATGATGTTCTAAAATTACCTTTCACAGTTTGTAAGCTGTTATTTAAAAGAGCTTTTTGATGGGTTGACATTTTATTTGGCATTTTGTGTCATATACGTAGTGGATTGTTGGATCTGACAAATAGTTCACACCAACACACACACACCATACAATGAACTGGACTTGTTTACCCTCAATAGAACCCTATCCTTCTAATATCTCCTTCTATTCTTCAAATAAAGATCTTTTGCTTTCCCTTTTACCCTTCCTTATTTTCTTCCCTAAAATGTGTTTCTTTTTTTTTTTTTTCTAGTTTGAAAGGTCATTAAGGATCAACTTCTTACTATGTCACTTGGGTTTTTATCCCAGACTTCCCTCCAAGAATTTAGGTTAAAAGTTTAAGTTGAGTTTTTCCAGAGTTTACTGGCTGTCTGACATGATGAAAATGAACTGTTTCCTCACCTTTTGCCTCTTAAAATCCCTATTTTCCTTAGAATGTCAGCTCAAACACCACTTTCTACATGAGGCCTTTTGTGATTCCCCCTCAATCCAGATGCTATTATTTAGAGCATTATGGGTGTTGTCTACCCCTCAGTTTGTCCCGTATCTATTTTGTCTATATGTATGTGCTTTTGTGCATATGGAATGGATGTGGTATCTTTCCCACTCAAATGTAAACTCCTTAAGAGCAGAATGTGATTCACTTTTTTCTTTGTATTCTCAGTGTCCAGTTTAGGGTATTTAATACATACGGATTAATCGATTATTGATTTAATGTGGCCTATTGCAGATTACCCTAACCTGTATTGCAAAAAGAAAAAAATTAAACTAACTATCCGATATTCAGAGCAAGAAAGAGAATAAAATTAGTTGAAATGTTTTCTCCTCCTTGGCTAAGCAACTCACACAGAGCAATAATCTTGCCATTTGAGACGTCCGGGTCTGAATGGATTTAATAACAAAAATGGTACATCATTTATTGATTTAAACACATCCCCAGATTAGAATGCCTGGGCCTGGGCCTGGGCCTGGGCCCTCAAAAAAGCATTGCAAAAATCACCAATGAGGCAGCCACATTTTTCTAGAACACTCTTATATTTCATTATATCTGATATCTTTGGTTTAGGAGAGGGAATTGTAGCTTGTGAATCAGGAGACCTTGGTTCTAGTACCATCGAGGCCAATTAGACCCCTATCTACCTGGGCAAGTTACTTAAGCATTTCCTTTCTCTAGGGCTTCATTCCCTCCTCTGTAAAAGGGAAAGGTTGTACAGTCCCTTCCAGCTTCCAGGTTTTACTTTAGGTATTCTCCCTGTGATGAATAACCTTTCACCAATCCGAAATAAGCTGAGGCTCTACCCTATCTTTTGCAACAGCCTGTGAAACATCTGTAGAGCATTAGACTGTATTGCAAATTATTCCTCTGCTCTTCAAAGGGAGAATTGTTTTTGTTTTTTGTTTTGTTTTTGCTCAGCTTAGATAATGTAAGAGCAGTCATTTGAAACATATACGGCAAATTCTTTGTTTAAGTCTGGAAGTTGGCGCATGATAGATTCCTTGATTTGCTAACCTTTGTCTCTCCCTCCTCCCCGCCCCCCCCTCACATTTAGATAATGATTTTTGTAGACTCACAGGAAGAAAGAAAAGTAGCTCTCCTCCTTCCCCAGCTTTCGCTTCTGGCGACTAGGTGATCAGCAACCCTAGTTGCTCAGTAACTTAATAGGCCCATTTGATTAAAGTTCATTTATGCCTTCTCCTGTGAGTAAGTACCCTGTGAAATGAGGCAAATAGGAGAGCATCTATTTACTTGGGCTTCCTTGCCAGCCTCAGCAAACAGAGGTGAAATCATGGGTCAATGCCAAGATCATCAAATGCCATTTTAATGCCCCATGAGAAGGAGCCAGCCAGGGAGAATAAAGCATGTGTGCTTCTTTGTCTCTGTGCTTTTGACAAATTGTGACAACATTTCTCAGCCCTGCTGCCCCGAAGGTAGAAAACAACGCAGGAAGACTCTTCAGGAGAGGCAGATACTAGTTATACTGTTTTTGTTGTTGAGTCGTTTTTTTCAGTCGTGTCCAACTCTTTATGACCCCATTTGGGGTTTTCATAGCAAAGTTACTGGAGTGGTTTGCTATTTCCTTCTCCAGCTCCTTTTACACATGAGGAAACTGAAGCAAACATGGCTAAGTATCTTGCCCAGAGTCACACAGCTAGTAAGTGTCTGAGGCCAGATTTGAACTCAGGAAGATGAGTCTTCCTAACTGAAGGCCTGGCGTCAGGAAGACCTGACTTAAGTCACTTAAACCTCTGCTTGCCTCAGTTTTCCCAACTGTAAAATAGGGCTAATAATACCTGCCAAGATTATGAGGATCAGACAAGATAGTATATATGAAGTGCTTTGTGAATTAACATGTGTTCATTAAACGCTTACTGTGTGCTGGTTCAGTGGATAGAGCATTGGCCTGGTGTCAGGAAGACCTGAGTTTAAATCAGCTCTCGGCCACTTACTAGCTGTGTGACCCTGGGGAAGTCACTTAACCCCTGTTTGCCTTAATCCACTAGAGAAGGAAATGGCAAACTACTTTTAATATCTTTGCCAAAAAAAACCTCATGGATGGAATTAGAGTGCTAAAGTCCAAGGGGCCATGTAGAGTTGGACACAACCGGATGACTGAACAACAGTGTGTCAAGCATTGTACTAAGTTCTGGAAACATAAAGAAATATGAAAACACAAAACTTGCCCTTAAAGAGTTCATATTCTAAAGGGGAAGATAATATACAAATAAATACGAGCCGGGAAGCCAGTGTCACCGGATCTGACAGTATGTGTTAGGAAGTAAAATATAAGTTGACTGGAAAGGTAGGAGGGGACTAAGTTATGAAGGACTTTGAATGCCAAATAGAACATTTTGTATTTGTTCCTGGAGGCAATAGGGAGCCACTGGAGTTTATTGAGTGTGTATGGGAGAGGGGATTGTGACATAATTGGACATGCACTTTAGGTAAATCACTTCAGTGGCTGACTGGACAGATGCACCAGCAGGCTATTGCAATAACCCAGGCGTGAGGTAATAAGGTCCTACGCTAGAATGGCAGTGATGTCAGAGGAGAGAAAAAGGGATGTTCAAAAGAAGTTGCTGTGTTAGTAATGCAAAATGGGCTCCTTAGTACTTAGTTTAAGGAGTGCCCTTGAGGAGTTTGGCTTTGGATACCTTGAAAGTACTTTCACCTGTTAAGTGCTAAGCCCCAGGCCCAAAGCCCTATCAGGTGTGAAACCTGTGTGGGCATAGATTAATGACTTAAGAGGGTCCAACTCGGGAACCAATGGTCTCTGGTCTCTGGGTGTTGAGGTGGGGCTTGAGAATGCCAGAGGTTTGGCTGCGAGGAGAGGCGAGAAACTACAGCTGAAAAAAATCCGAAGCAGAGCCGACCCCTGTGTGGACCCAGGAGTTCGAGCAAGGACTTGAGGCCAGTGAATATGATTTATGCCATCTTATTTTTCTGTGGCCTTCTGGCTACTCTTGTGAGGCGGGCTTATTGGACCTGGAGGCTTGTGATCACAATATTGGAATGGGGAGGTTGGTTCGCTAATTTGTCGCTGTGGGCCCTGAATAAATTTTTTGATGCCTTCTGCTTAGAGAATTCTATATACCTTGTGATTTTGAACCATTCAGATATATATATGATCCTTTTTGAGATCATAAATTCGGCCTTCCTACTACGGTTGCAACGGTGAAAAACAGGCCTTGACAACAGCTTATATATGGAGGGAGTAAGGGGAAAGATGAAAGAAATCCAGGATGACTCCTAGGTTGGGAGCCTGTGGGACTGGGTTCCCTCTAAATTAGTAGAGCAGGTAGGAGGGAGAGGAGGTAAGTTTGGGGGAAAGATAATGAGTTCTGTTTTGGACATGTTGACATTAAGATATCTACAGGACGCTCAGTTCAAGATACCTGAAAGGCAGTTGGAGATAGGAGATTAGAGGTCAGCCCAAAGCTTGGGGCAGGAAAGGGGGATGTGAGAATCATCAGCCTATAGATGGTAATTAAACCCATGAGAGCTGAAGTAGTAGAGAGAGAGAAGAGGACCCAGGACAGAAACCTGAGGACACCTACAGCTAGAAGATGTGAACTGGATGAGGATCCAGAAAAGAGGACTAAGAGATCCTTTAAGAGATCTAAACTAAGAGATCATTAGTAACTTCGGAGGGAGCAGTATTGGTGGAAGGATAAGGTCGGAAGCCAGATTGTAAGGGGTTAAAAGGAGAGTGAAAGGATGGAAAGTAGAGGCACCTGTTGTAGGCAGTCTTTGTCTGAGTAGAGGCCTGAGGGATGAAAAGGTTTGGAAGATATGCTGTGGAGAGTGGGATAGTCAGTCGATAAGGAAGTTTCGGTAGGATTGCCTAGCAGCAGTGAGGGCTCATTTGAGGTTGTGTAACATAATTTGTAGTGGATCCAGTCAGAACAGCTGCATGATTTTCTCCACTTTTCTTCAGCAGCACATGTGTAGGAACAAAGGCCTATGTGTATGTGTAATCATAATGCTAATGGAAGGTAATCTCAGAGGAATGGGACTGGGAAGAGACCAGGAATGCTTCAAGGTATACTTTAAGATACATATATATACATACATGTGTATATAAAATTATTACAAACCTATGATCCCATAAAACATAAGGTCTTCCTGACTCTAGGCCCAACCATCTGTCAACTAGCCTATGACCTAAACTATATCCAGTACATTGCTTGGTTTCTTTCACCAGTGAGCAAAGAATGTTTATTTTTTACCTTTTTAAATATGTTTTTATTGTATTAAAACATTGTATATAAAATATAAGAAACCATTCTAGCTCACTAACTGAATAAAACCAGGCTAAGTACTGAATGTGGCACTTAGTAGTTGCCACCCCCTGAACTCATGTCCTCATGTTAAAATGGAATGGATGTCTTCATAACTATAGAAAAGTCTGTTGTTCCCACATTTCCTCTTTATTTTATTAAACTTTTCTGTGACAGATTCCTCTCCTATTATTGCAAATATCTGCATGATATAATGACATAATTATCATAATTGTCAGTTTCAAAGCCCCTCCTGTCTGAGAGCTTTTTTTCTGTGAAAATGAAAGTTACTCCATTACATGTTCTATGGGGATGACTGACAATTGATGAAAACATATGAAAACTCCCACAAATAATTTTAATTTTCATCCAAAAAAATGTGTTGATGCCACTCCTCATCCCTTTAACGAAAATATTTTCATAATGCTGTTTACACAGATTTAATCAGCTGTGTCACTAGGGCACAGCAAAAACAGCAATGTCACCTGCTGAGATTTAGCAGCAGATTGCGATTTACAATCGAGGCAACAAGAGTTACTGAAGTGCGGAGCTCCCACCCCAATTACTAATTAATCAGACCCAAAGAGGTCTCCATAAAAGCCACAACATTCATCTGTGAGCCCTATAAATTTAAAGGGCTCCTCTATTTTTTTAGGTGGGAAAGGTGACCTATGAAAGTTGTTTTTCTATCATTCGGGGCCCATTGTAGAAGCTCATTCCCTGATACCCTGAGTAAGGGCCATTGGACTCTTAGGTGTTTACAGACAGTAGGCTCATTGTGAGGGTTTAATTCCTCCATTTTCCAAGAATATGAATGTAAATTTTATACCATTACATTCTCTCAACATTATTATAAAGTCAGCATGCTTCTAGTCTATGTAAACACAAGTAGCCTGGTTATTTTTCTGAATTTTTGGAAACATGCCTTTCTCCCATCCACCCCATCCATCCCCTAATCTGCACCCCCCCCCCCCAGCTTTCAAATGTTTCTACAAAGCACAAAGTGGGTTAATGGATAGATGTCTCTTGTAGAATTGGTTGGAAATAGTAGGGAGTTGCAATCAGTTTAATTCATTTCAGCCCTACATCTACACAGCTTCATCAAATGAAAAATATGTTTGATCCCCTTCCTACCAGAATCAGATAATGGAGTCTGTGCTCCCCAAACACCCTCCTTTGACAAAAAGATCACAATTGAATCTTTTAAAAGAAAACATGCCTGTCCTGGCTTGTTTATTTTAAACATCTTTAAAATAATGAGACTGATTTTCAATTTGCTTCCTGTCCTGTGTACCTCCTAGATGTAAGAAGCTGCCTTTGAAGTTCATGGCAACTCTGGACCTAAAGGAGATCAGTGGGGGGAAAGAGCAAAATGAGAATCAGGCTGCTGATTTCAGATTCTTGATGCATACATAGCATGGCCAACTGAAAGCTAGAATTATTTAAGTCATATTGCATTAAGCATGCAGTTGTAAATGGGCCACCCAGACATGTAGCATTAGACATAAGAAGAGACCCATTTCTGAAGCCACATTAGTGGGAGAGGAAGTATCAGTCACAGGAATGGAAAATAGTTTATCAGAAAGCTTTGATTGTACAAGCAGGTCCTACTTATCACCACAATGTCTTCCTGAAAGCTGTCATAAAGCAAGTTATTTCAAGTGGGTCGTGTTTTCCTATGACAATATTGTTATTATTTGGGGCAGCATTTAAAGACTAGGTTTTCAATACATTCTTATAGCTAGCTGTGTGTCTTAAAAGGAAAAATTTAATTATATGCATTTATGATTATTTTAAAGAGCAAAATTATGTTTTAATTCCTGGAAAATGGGCATAAGTGTATCATGCACCCCAACGGTTCATACAGCAGATTATACTCTTTTGAAGATGATCTACAGCACATAATTTAATTTCTTAGTTATAATAAACATTAAACATTTACATAACAACGATTGGGCTTAGGCTTTGTGGAAGTTAGAAGAATTATTTAATGGTGCTTTGGCTGGCTCAGGTTTCTTTTAAAGGGACTACAAGGAAGTCTGAGTTTGTGTTTTTATTTTCTCTATGGTACATTTCCCTATATCAAGGATAAGCATTAAAAATCATTGGCCCTTAGGCTGATTTTATACCATGTAGTAAACAAATGTTGGCCTTTGTTGTACATGAAGATGGTGGCTACGGTGATAGCTGACATTTTGTAGCCATTTTAGGTTTGCAAAGCACTTTACGTAAATTGTCTCATTTCAGTCTCACCACAATCCTGGGAAGTAGATGCTATTATAATATCTTTTTACAGATGAGGAAACTGAGCCTCAGAGAGGTTGAGAATGCCTTACCCAAGACCATTAAGAAGGACGCTAAACCAGGTCTTCTAACTACACGGTCAGGGCTCACTGGACTCTACAATTATAATGATATTCATTGTGTTTTTTTCCCATTGAAAAGCATTTTTAGGGTGAATTTCCCCAACTATCTCCCTTACTCCAACCCCTCACTCCATCCTTTTCACCTTTTCTACTGCAGGACACACACAATTAGGAGTTGTATAGCTGTTTAGTATTATATCAAATAAAAGTCACTAGGAAGTACTAAGTCCTTGCTCCCCTCCCCCTTTCTTTAACCCTTTGTTGCAGCAGGGGATACCTGATACTTTGCTGATACCTGTCAGACCCTCCACATTTGATCAGATTCTCATTGAAACAATTACTAAGTCATTTCCATTCATTTCCATGAACATTTTAATAGATCTACCAGTTATCTGTAAATAATTGTTAAAACATGAAAAATGTACATGTTCAGACTTGGGTAGATTTTTTTTTAAGCACGAAAACTGATTAGGCATATGTTTGCATTAAATCTTACCTGACCTGTGATTTTGTCAATGTAGGTAACTCCCAAAGAGGAAACCCCTTTTCAAATCAATGGAAATCTGCCCTTGTTCAGTAACTTATAGCCTTGGAGAATTGCTTGTGGTCACTGAGTAACCCAGAGTAATATTGGTAGTAAGTGTTAGAAGAGAAACTTGCATGCATATTTTCCTGATTCCAAGTCTGGCTCTCCATACAGTAAGTCACATTTGCTGTTCAGTTGTTTCAGTCACATCTGACTCTTCTTGGCCCCATTTGGGGTTACTGGAGGGAGTGGTTTGTCATTTCCTTCTCTGGCTCATTAACAGATGGGGAAATTGAGGCAAAAAGGGTTAAGTAATTTCCCCAGGATCACACAGCTAGTAAATGTTTGAGGCTGGATTTGACCTCAGGTCTTCCTCTCTCTAGGCCTGGTACTATATTTACTATGCCACCTAGCTATCCCTCAGACTGACTGTCCTGCACACTGACTCTCCTTAAATGTTATATATGAAAAATTTCATAGTAGGGGCTTTTACCTTGGAAGTACACTCTTATATATTTCTTTTGCCTTTCTGCTTACCTACAGATTCTCATTTGTACTTTCAATGGTACCACTAAAATAGGATAATAAATTTCTGGTGAAATGCCATCCTTTGGGATTTCCTCAGAAATATTTCTCCATGTCAACAGAATAAATTCATCTGCTGAGATATGTGCTGTAGGTAAGACAGTTACATGTAATTTGTAATTGTAGTACTAAACTAAATTTTGGTCATAAAATATGTAAACAATTTTCAATAGGCTCAAATCTCTCCCTTCTCTAGGACATAAAGTTATATAAAAATATCATATGTATACGTACATATATAATATTATGTCTTTATGTATAACCCTATATAACTAGATAAGTATACACACTAGAGATAGAGATGATAGATAAGATTATATATATGTATACATATATGTGTGTGTATATATATATGTATGTACACACACACACACACATATATATATGTATATATATATATATATATATATATATATATATATATATATATATAATGGTCCAGACTTGTGATTTCATTCCTATAGGAACTCTAGACATGGAAAGTCCCTTTCTAGATTTTACATGCATATATTTGCCTACATATGTATTGATTTATTTATAATATATATGCCATTCATCTGTAACATGAGAGTTCCCTAGGGTAATGAAAGGTTAAATCTTTTGCCCAGGGTCACAAAGTCATTGTATTTGAATGCCAGAATTTAAAGCCAGCTCTGCCTGACTCTAGGGTCAACCCACATGTTGCCATATTGTCTCTTTAAATAAATAAAATATATATATATACATATATATGTAATTAAATCTTTACCAATTATATGTAAAAAAAATTAACAATCTTTTTAAAACTTGGGGTTCCAAATTCTCTCTTTCTCAAGGGCAGTGAGAATTGGTTCATGACAACATCAAGAAAATAGAGGTTTTCCACCAACTAGTATCACACCATCATAAGTGCAACCATCAGAAATGGAGAAATTTTGAATGTTGTGGGTAAGTTCACTTACTGTGGCAGTAAACTTTCTAGGGATATCCACATAAATGATGAGGTTGATGCATTCATTGCTATTGCTAGTTTGGTGTTTGGGAGACTTTGAAGGAAAGTATGAGAGAGAAGGTCTACAGAACCATTGTACTAACCTCATTTGAAGATCATCTGGCAAGATGAGATACTGGGTACTGAGGTCCTTTCTTGAGCCATACTGCCAAACATTCAATCTCTGTTGCAGAGGGTGTAATTCCAATGGGCTGGCCACATTATTCGAATGACAAACATACATTTGCTTAAAAGAGTATTTTATGGAGAACTTACACAAGGCAAGAGTTCACATGGATATCGGAAGTGATACAAAGAATTCTCAAGGTCTCTCTGAAGAACTTTGGAATTGATTTGTGACATGGGAGACATTGGCACAGGACCACCCAGCATTATGTGCCCTCATCAAAGAAGGAGTTGTGCTCTAAGCAAAGCAGAATTGTAGTAGCGCCAAAAAAAAAATGATATGCAAATTTAGAGACATCTCCACTGCAAATATTCATGTGGTTTACTTGTACCCAAGGTGTAGTAGAAACTACCACACTCATCTTGGTCTGATCAGCCACGGGCAGACACACTATACCTTGACCTCAACATAGTGATATCATTTTGGTGCTCTTTGAGCAAAAAAGTACAACATCCAGCTTCCACTTTCCCAATTCTAATTTTTAAAGAATTATTCTTCTCAATGAGCTTTGTACCTCTTTTCTCATTTGGCCAACTCTGCTTTTTAAAGCATTATTTTCATCAGTGAATTTTTGTATCTCTTTTTCCATTAGGCCAATTCTATTTTAAGGTCTTATTTCTTCAGTGTTTTTTGTGCTTCTTATACCAAGCTTTCTTTCTCTTGTCATAAATTTCTTCACTCTTTCATTTCTTGCCTAATTTTTCTTCTACTACTCTTCTTAGATTTTTAAAGTATTTTTTAACTTTTTCCAGGAATTCTTGTTGGGCTTGTGTCCAGTTCACATTTTGGGGCTTTGCTTGTAGCTGTATTGAATTCATTGTCTTCTTCCAAGTTTGTGTCTTGATCTTCCGTGTCACCATAATAAATTTTTATGGTCAGGCTTTTGTGGTTGTTCTTTGCTCATTTTTCCACCTTATTTCTTGTTTGGGAACTGTATGTTTGTGTTGGGCTCTGCTTCTGGCATGGGGCAGAGAAACTCTATCTCAAGCTTAAGACTTTTTCCACAGTGCTGTTTTCAAAGCTAGTTCTAAAAAGTTGGAAGTTTTTGATGGTTCCAGTTGTGTGATCTGAGGAGACGTATGTTCATTGCTTTCTTGGTCTGCACTCTGCCTTACTCAGGAAAGTTTCATTATCCTTTGGGATTCCATTCAGTGCTGCTCTTTAGGGTCCTTCCTCCCTTGGGACCTGAAACTATTCTGTTCCTCAGGGTCCCCAATACCCTAGGGCTGGAAGTGATACTTTCTCCCAGGGCTTCCACTCCTCCCTGACTGAAAGAGCTTCTTTCCACCCTTGAACTATGACCCAGAAGTGGTTATAGGCAACAGAATTGCCATTTACCAAACAACACCTTGTCATGTGTCTAGTGCTAGCACAGAAGTACCCTGTAATCCCTTTCTGACCAAATACCAGGCCCCCTTGCCATCTGTGGCTTGAGCGCTCCCAATACTGCTGTTCCTTCTGCTGCCACCTCCTGATCCCACCACTGCTGTTTCCTGCCACATGGGCTCTGGGTCAGCCTACACCCCCATGTTATACATCTCTCTTTTTGACCACATATATTGTCTTCTGCTGGAAGGATGTTTTACTCAGACCTTTTGTTGGTTCTGCTACTCCAGAATTTGTTTTGATGTATTATTTTAATGTTGTCTGGAGAGGGCTGTTAGGAAGGCTTAGCTGAGTGCTTCTCTACTCTGCCATCTTGGCTCCACCCCCAGAAGTTCATTGTCTCCTTAGGCCTCTTTAAATAATTTCTATGTTTCAGAACTATAATTTCACTCTTCTGTGCTATTATAGCTATTGTCTTTTAATTTTTTAGGCCTCATCATTTGGTTTCTGATAGAACTAAAAGTAGCCACCAGGTTTTCCAACTTCCAGAATAGCATTCTTTTCAATGTATCATTCAAATGACTTCTCCCTCCAATGAACCATCATGATTTATTGTACTATACAATTTTTAGCATATTCTTTTTGTAATAACATCACCATCTAATGAGTTAAAATAACCTCTTGATTGCTCGAATTATCAAAGGTTCTACCAGCAGAGCAGAATTTCTGTTTTCTTTGACAAAACTGAAAAGGTTTTCAGTACAGGTCTGGTGACAAATTCAATATCTTTAGGTCAAGAACTAGGCTAATGAAGTACAGAGAGGATCACCACAGGAAAAGTGGCCGTGAAGTAAAGAATCATGTTTACCCAAGGCATTCCAATGATGTGTTCCCAAACAAGAAGGGACCATTCTATTTCTACATTGTTAAAGCTACTGGTAAAAAGGAGACAGGACATGTTAGGAAAAACAGTTCTGAGGTTATCCAGAAACATCAGTCAGACTGCTGACATTTTGGATATGTGATCCTTGTCCCCAAGGAATTAAACTATTTCATTTTGAACATTCTGGACATAAATTAAATCAGAAGACACACTAAAGTGTGAGCTAAGTGAAGGACAGTTTGTAGACACTCCTCAAAGATACAAATAAAGTAGCTGTCAAAACTTGTTTCGTCATGTTCCCAAAGACAATAGGAAGTATGACTTCATGAGATACTGGATCATCTTGCCTGGCAGCGAACATAAAGAAACAGACTATCATGAAAATTCCTACAACTAATAAGAAATTCTATGAAGGATTTAATAGAAGTCTTCAAATTAAATAAAAATATGCCTAGAAAGTCAGCTACTTAAATGTGAAAGATGGCACAGAAATGCATGGTGGAAATTTTGGAAAATAAAGTTACAATTACAAAATTTTGACATTTGAAAGGGCAACAGAAAACATCTATTTCAACCCCAAATTGAAAAACTAACCCTTTTTATCATATATATCATATATGATATATCACCATATATGATCATATCATCATATATCATATATGTCATATATATGACAAATGGTTACCTAGTACAATGGAATTCTTTGAGGGCAGAGATTGTTTAATTTTTCTCTTTGTATGTCCCTTGCTTATTACAGTACTAAGCTAATAATAATAATAATACGATAAACAATAATAACAGCAAGTAAAATAACTAGCATTTACATCATTTTTTAAGGTTTGCAAAAGGCTTTACAAATATTATTTTATCATCACAACAACCCTGGGAGTAAGTACTATCATTATTTTCATTTTACAGATGAAGAAATTGAGGCAGAGAGAGACACAGCGACTATAGTGGCTATTCGATGGTTGGATTTTGAATTGAGTTAACACTTGGAGCATGTGCTTGACAAGATGCAAAATAGTTGCTTTCTGAAAATGGGAAAAAGAAGTTAAAGAAAGTATATAACTTCTGGGGGTGGAGCAATGATGGCAGAGAAGAAGAAGCATGGAGCCAGGCTTTCCCAATATTCTCCTCCAAGCACTTTTAAAATAACACCTCAAATCAGATTCTGAAGTGGAAGAGCTAAGAAAGGGTCAGGTCACAAGGGAGCACAAATCTTCAGGAGCAGTAGTGATGGTGGTAGCAAGAGAACAAAGACTCTAAGCAGTAATATCAATTGCAATCCCAAAGAATCAAGGACCCTTTCAGAGTAAGGACAAGTTTGCACACCAGAAGAGTGACCATACCTTGCCTCAGATCACACCACCTTAAAAGCACTAAAAACTCCCAAAGCTCCAGACTTCACTGGAAAAAAACCTGAAGCTTGACATGAAGCTTTCCCCAAATACCAGGAACAGAGCCCAAGATTAACATAAAGTTCAAAGTCAAGAAGTGAGCTGGACAAATGAGCAAACAACAGAAAAAGAACCTGAATTTAAAAAATCGACTATGGTGACTATGGTGATCGATACACAAATTCAGAAGACAATGATGTCAATACAGCTATAAGAAAAGCCTCAAAGAAAAAAAATGTGAATTAGACACATGTTCAACAAGAATTCCTGGAAGACCTAAAAAAAAAATTCAAAATCAATTAAGAATGGTAGAGGAAAAAGTAGGTAAACAAAAGAAAGTTATGAAAAGCCAAATAACAGCTTAGTAAAAGAGACACAAAAATACAGAAGAAAATAACACCTTAAAAGTTGAATAAGTCTAATGGGAAAAGAATTAGAAAAATTCACTGATTAAAAAAAAAACTCCTTAAAAAGAAGAGTTGACCAATAGAAAAGGCTCACTGAAGAAAATAATTCCTTAAAAAATAGAATTGGAGAAGTAGAAGCTAATGACTTTGAGACATCAAGAAGTAATAAAACAAATTCACACAATATTAACAAGTTACAACATTAAAGGAGGCAAAAAATATTCCAGAAGGCAAAAGAGCAAGTATTAAAACCAAGGATAACCCATCCAGCAAAACTGAATATAATCCTTCAGGGGAAAAAATAAACATTTAATGAAGAGGAATTTCAAGCATTCCTGATGAAAAAGACCAGAGCTGGATAGAAGATTTCACTTTCAAATACAAAACTCAAGAGAAGCATAAAAATGTAAACATGAAAGAGAAATCATAAGGGACTCGATAAAGTTAAACTGTTTACATTCCTATATGGGAAGGTGATACATGTAACTTTTAAGAACTTTAACATTGTAATGGCAGTTTGAAGGATTCTATCTAGACAGAAGGTTTATGCATAAATTGATTATGCATCAATCGATCATGTTAAGATGATGCAAAAATAAATGGATGGGTAAGAAAGACAGATACTCTGGGAGAAGAGGAAAGGGAAAGGAAGAATGGGGAAAATTATCTCAGATAAAAGTGTCACACAAGGAAGAGCTTTAACAGAGGAGGGGAAAATGGTGGAGGTGTGGCCAAAGTGTGAACCTCCCTCTCATCTAAGTTGGTTTAAAGAGTTAAAACTATATATTCACACTCAATTAAAGAAAGAACTCTATTATACCCAAAAGGGAAATAGGAAGAGAAGGGGTTAATAGAAAGGAAGGGGGGAGCGATAAAAGCAGTGGTCAGAAATAAAACAGACTTTAGATGAAGGACAGGACAAAAAGAGAGAAAGATGAACAGAAAAAAATAGGATAGAGGGAAATGCTCCAAGTTGCAAATATGAGAGCTAGATAAATCTAATCACAAAATAAGAGAGAAGTTAAGGAGGTAATAGAATCTTAGAAAAGTTAGATATGATAGACTTCAGGAGAAAACTGAATGGCAATAGAAAGGAATATACCTTTTCTCAGATGCATATGGCACCTTCACAAAAAAACATTAGGGCATAAAAACTTTACAACCAAATGCAGAAAAGCAGAAATATTAAGTGCACCCTTTCCAGACCATAGTAATCTAGTATTTGACAAGTCCCCATATCTAAGCTTTTGGGCTAAGAAGAACTGCTAGGAAAATTGGAAAGCAGTTTGGCAGAAACTAGGCACAAACTATCATTTCACATCATAAATTGAATTAAATTCTAAATGGATAAATGATTTAGACATAAAGGGTGATATAAGTAAATCAGGAGAGGTTGGTGGGTAAAAGTGCCTGTTAGATCTTTCAATAAGGAAAGAGCTTATGTCCAAACAAGAGATAAGGTGGGGGGAGAGGGGGAGCACAGCTAGGTGGCACAATGAGTAGAGCACAGGCCCTGGAGTCAGGAGGACCTGACTTCAAATGTGGCTTCAGACACTTGACACACTTACTAGCTGTGTGACCTTCGGCAAGTCACTTAACTCCAATTGCCCTGCCTTCACCCCTCCAAATTAAAAAAAGAGATAAAGGGGGATTGTGTGAAGTAAAATAGATAATTTTGATCTCATTAAATTAAAAAGGGCTTGCACAAACAAAACCAGTAAAGGTAGGATTAGAAGGAAAGCACAGAACTGGGGAAAAAATTTCTAGTAAGTTTTTCTGATAAAGGCTTCATATCTCAAATATCTAGAATACTGAGCTAAATTTATAAGAATACAAATCATTCCCCAGTTTATACATCGTTAAAGGTTATGAACAAGCAGTTGTCAAAAGAAGAAATTGAAGCTATCTATAATCATATAAAAAATTCTCCAAATCACTGTTGAACACATGAATGCAAATTAAAATAATTTTGAGGCACCACCTCATATATATCAAATAATCTACTATGACAGAAAAATAAAATGACAGATGTTGGAGAGGATATGGAGGAATTAGGATGCTAATGCACTGGTGATGGAATTGTGAATTGATCCAACCATTCTGGAGAGCAGTTTGGAATTATGTCCAAAGGGCTATAAAATTGTGCTTGTGCTTTGACCCAGAAATACCACTACTAGGTCTGTAGCCCAAAGAGATCCAAGAAAAGGGAAAAGGACCTAAATAGACAAAATATATTTATAGTATTTCTTTTTGTGGTGGCAAAGAATTGGAAATTGAGGCAATGTTATTCAATTGGGGAATGACTGAACAAATTATGGTATATGATTGTGATGGAATTCTGTCATGCTACAGAAATGATGAGCAGGATGCTTTAAAAATACGTAGGAAGATGTATATGAACAGATATGAAGTAAAGTAAATAGAACCAGGAGAATGTTGTACACAGTTACAGCAATATTGTGCAATGATTAAATGTGGATGACTTAGCTTTTCTCAACAATACAATGATCCTATAATATTCCAAAGGGCTTAAAATGAAAATTTCTATCTTCTTCCAGAGAAAGAACTATTAGAATCTGAACACAGATCAAAGCAATTTTTAAAATTTTTTTGTTATTTCTCTTTTTTGTCTGTTTTCTTTTACAACATGACAAATGTGGAAACATGATTTACATGATTGTACATGTAAATTGCATGTATTCTCTAGGTGGGCTAGGGAAGAATGAAAGAGGGAGAATACGAAACATATGAAACACTTTTAAATGGATGTTAAATATTATTTTTACATGTAATTGAGAAAAAATTAAAATTTATAAAAGGAACAACTGAGCCAGATGGTTTCAGAAAAATCTAGTAAGATTTATATGAATTCAGGCAAAATGAAATGAGCAGACCCAGGAGAACATTGTACACAATAATAGCATTATTGTAAGGATGATCAGCTGTGAAAGAATTAGCTACTCTGATCAATACAATGATCCACACCAATTCCAAAGGATACATGATGAAAAATGGTAATCACCTCCAGAGAGAGAGCTGATTAACTCTGAGTACAGATTGAAGTATATTTTAACACTTTATTTTTCTTGTTTTTGAGTGTATTTGTGTTTTCTTTTTACAACACAAGTAATATGGAAATATTTTCACAAATATTTCTTCATATTTATAATTAATATATTTCTTGCTTTTTCAAGGGGTAAGTGAGGGGAAGAAGGGAAGGAGATAATTTGGAACTCAAAATTTTTCAAAAAGTGATATTAAATTCTTTTTACATGTAGTCAGTAAATGTTTACCAAAATCAATCTCAATATATTTTAAAGAAGAAAATACTCACCAAATGCAGAGAAATAAAAACTGAAACCACAGAATAAAATAGCAGAATATCTGACAAGCTAAAAGCCTCATAAAATAACATCATACAGTTGAAATATTTGGAGTTCCCACTCAAGTTTCCTGTCCTCAATCCATACCACACGCTGGTCACAATCAAATCAAACTGCTTCATCTGTTTATGCAAAATAGTACAATTGAGGGGGTTCTTTGACAAGTTCAACAGAGAGCCCACTGGAATTAGGTGTGTCCTCATGGAATTTATTTGGTCAGGGAACCAAGTAGGGCATTCTTGCCCCAAATCTAATGAGTCTGAGGATACTTGGCCTCAGGAGTCTGTAGCAGTTGACGGGGAAGGGAACAAGAGTGATAAGAGGAAGCACATATGTTACTGGAATATATAAAAAAGTTATAAAGGTATTTCTGTGTTTATACTAGACACTTAATAAATGTCTATTGGGTAGGATTATTAGATTGGATTGGATTACATGACCAAAATGATGATATTTTCTCCAATCCTCACAATCTTTCAAATTTCTCCAAAATAAGAATTATATAAAAGGTAATGTAAGTTCATTAGTTCCTATAGTCTAAACACAGAAACTGATTGTAGTAACAACCTAATGAACTGATAACAGAAAAGGCTAATGCCTGATTCTTAACATGCTCATTTAGAGCCTACCCCTGCCCCCACCAGCCACTACACTGTCAGGACTGCACAAGGAGACTCATGGGTTTGTAAAAGAAGTAAATCTGGTCTACATTCCACCCTCCTGCCCCTGCACTATAAAAAGCCAAAAGCTGGAAGCTTACTCTGATTGGGACACATTGTACTATATAATAGTGCCCAGGAAGGGAATTGAGTAACAGAAGGAGTTAAGGCAGGACACTAGCAGATGTGGGAGGCTCCACCAGAAACAAAAGAGACTGATATAGAGGTCAGTCCAGTTCTTTCCCCCTAGAAGTCAGTTTGGACAAATACAAAGGCTGGTAAAAAGTGGACACTGGGACGATACTGGGTGTAGACTGCAATGACCAGCCCAAGAGAAAGCAGCATTAGCAATCAGAAAGTGAGCAATGGTGGAATGTAAGGAAGAAAGACTCAAATACCAAAGATCATAGGAGGAAAAAAAAAAACTCAGTTAAAGAAGTTTAGCACAACAAGCAGATAAAATAACAGAGAAGATATTAATAACAGAAGTGAATATCCAAATCAAGTAAAAGTCTCCAGATATGAATAAAGACAAAGGAAAATGGATCAACACCTGAAGAGGCAGAGGATTCTGTCACAAGAAAGCATGGAACCAAAGTAGATTATTCCCAAGAGAGAAATCAGAATCATAAATGGAATTTGCAGCCTGCCCAGCAAAAATAATTGGAAGAATAGAGCAAATTTAAATCCATAATGGCAAGTCTGAGAAAAGAAATAAATGAAAAAAATCAAATGATTGGAAATACAAATTCACAGGGGAAAAGTACACTCTGGAATAATAGAAGCCAAAGTGTAATAACATTAAAAGACAAAATTCTGTCTTTATAAACAAAACATTGATGTCAAAGAGAGGATATGTAGTGCCAACTTAAAAATTATAGTTATCCCAGAAGAACATAACAGGTCAAAAAAACTTAAATACCATGATGTGAGAAATAATATTTAAAAAAAAAAACTACCTAGAACTTCTGAACGCAGAAATCAGTGTAGATTGCCTCCAGAAAAAAAAGAAAAAAAATTATGCTACAAATTCCAAGACAAAGAGTGATTAAATTTAACTGTTCCAGTGACAAACAACAAATTCTGCAAGTGACCTGGAGACTTTCTAATGTACAGAAAGGGAATTTAAATAATATAAGGCAATTATTCTGTACCCACAAGAAACTTAAGGAGGAAATGGAATATGTTCTGAAGTTTAAAGAAGCCCAATATGCAATGCAAAGAGACAAACCCTGTAAACGTGATCCTAATGGTCAATGAACAAAAGATGACTGTTCAACAAAAAGGCATTAGAAGCATTTCTATGATGAAAACGAGACCAAGCAAGTGATTTGTTTTGCATACACATCAGACAACAGAAATAGGAAAAAAAAGGTAAACAAATATGGCAACCTAGGTAGGCACAGAAAATGAAACACAATTGTCCTAGAAAAAAGAGGGAAAGTAGAAACAGAAAGACACTTGGAATTAACAACAAAGATAACAGAGGGACCAATAAAGGATTTCTGTCTAAAAGTATAAAAGTAAACAAAGATGAAAGTAGAAATCAAATAAAGATGCGAAAGGCTTGAACAAGATTAAAGCATCATGAAATAAACTTCACAACATTGTGTATACAGGTAAACCAATGTGTGTGTGGGGGAGGGGTGACTGAAGGGGGTGGGAGAAAGGAGGAGGGAGAAGGGGGACAGGGGGGAGAGAAAAAGAGACAGGAAGGTGAGAGGGGATGAGAACAGGGAAAGGAAAAAAGAGAGATAAAGAGAAGGAGGAGGAGGAAGAAGAAAATAAAATAGAGATAAATGTATGATGTACTTTAATCAATTCAATGGTAAACAATGAAAAGAAAATAAACTTTATAATCTCTCAATAAAGAAGAGAGCACACAGGAGTGGGAAACAAAGTGGGTGGGGGGTGATCAAAGAAAGGAAATGAAGCAAAAAAAGCTAAGGACCTCAAAGGGAAATGTGGCACTATAGGTACAATTTGAAAATGCACTACCAAGTAATAATTTTCAAAGCAATCTTATAGTAGTTAAGAAATAGAAAGATCTAGCAGTGAGCTACATTAGACACAAAACACAAAGGAGGCAAGTGATCAAATACCCCAATGTTCAACAAAAACAAAGACTCCATCTATTGGGATCAGCAATATGGAAGAGATGAGATTTACACCAACCTGTCACATTTCCTAAAAGAGGCAAGCTCCAAATGGCTAAGCTACCTAGATTGAAAAGATCACATCACAATTTAGAGAAACATGAAGAAAACAATTACGATAGAATAAAAGTTCCAAACAAAGGATACAGAGGTTCACAGAAGATAAAGTGGATAATTTTGATTACACAAAATGTAAACTTTTTACAAGACCAGATTCAACATAAAATAAAACTGAAGGGGAAACATCTTATAACAACAATTTGGCTAGCAGCAGCTATTAAGGTGTAAGACCCAACAAGAGCTGCCATCACAGGTTATTTTGATCTGCTTTACTAAAGAAAGTAACTTTAAGGGGTTAACAATCTTACTTTAATTAAACATGCATATATCATTCACTTAGTTCAGGGAAAAAGCCAGCCCCTGAACTTTAGAGCAAATACAAATAGAAATTACAAACAGAAAATATCAACAGATAAAATAACAATATTCAACAGACGAGCTTTGTCTAATCAAGACATCACATACATAGTTACCAAAAAGAGAAGCACCAATGGGTCTGGGTTAGCAAAGCAGGGGGTGGGCAGGGGGCAGTTACAATGGCTTGCTCAGAGTCTCAACACTCTTTCCATGAG
This sequence comes from Phalanger gymnotis, assembly GCA_028646595.1. NCBI lineage: Eukaryota > Metazoa > Chordata > Mammalia > Diprotodontia > Phalangeridae > Phalanger > Phalanger gymnotis. Next base: position 605,210,477 of record CM053622.1, read on the forward strand.
TGAGCCCCAAAAGTCAAACACCAACCTAGGGTCCTTATGTACCTGTCTCAGGGCCCTGGGGCACTCAATTACTTCAGTGTTGAGAAGCACTCAAAGAACAGTGAAAAGTCTCATTTAGGGTGTGGGAAAGTTAGTTAATCTCTAGTACCACCATATAAAAGTTAATGACTCCTGATTGTCTTACTGCTGAGAAACATTCCAAGACAAGATCCCACTTTGCATACCCTGTTCAAACAAAGGCCAGAATCATTAAAGGCACTTAAGAAAAGAACAGCAAAAAGCCCCTCCTTGATTACCACTACAAATCTTTACAGCATGTTGCTTTGACAAAAGACCCATTTAAAAATATATACAGAACTGATTCAAAATTATAAACATTATCCAATTGATAAATGGTCTAATGAGATGAACATCAAGTTCTAAAGAAAATAAAAGCATATGGCTATCTATAATATATGGATAAAAATGCTCCAAATCTCTACTAATTTAATACAAACTAAAACAATTTTGTGATTCTACCTCAACCATTAAATTTGAAAAAAAATATTTAAAAAGAAAATTTATAGATGTTGGAGAGAGTGGGGAAATAGGGAAACTGATTCACTGTTGGTCTGTGAATGGGTATAAATATTCTAAAAAACCAAATTGGAATTCTACCAAACATTTACAGAACAATTTACTCTAATACTATATAATCTATTTGGAAAAATAGGTAAAGGAGTCCTACCAAATTCTTTCTATGATACAAATATGGTGCTGATACCTGAATTGGGAAGAATAAAAACAGAGAAAGAAAATTATAGACCAATTTCACTAATGAATGTAGATGCAAAAAATTTAAATAAAATATTAGCTAAGAAATTATAGCAACTTATCACAAGGAAAATACATTATGACTAGGTAAGATTTATACCAGCAATGTAGGGCTGGTTAAATGTTAAGGAAACTATCAGCATAATTGATCATATCAATAACAAAATTAACACAAATCATGATTATCTCAATAGATGCAGAAAAAGCTTTTGACAAAATACAACATCCATTCTCATGAAAAAAACACTGGAGAACATAAGAATCAATGGAGTTTTCTTTAAAATGATAAGTAGCATCTATTTAAAACCACTGCCAAGCATTACATGTAATGGGGATAAGCTAGAATTTCCAATAAGATCAGGGGTAAAATAAGGATGTCCATTATAACTACTGTTATTCAGTATTATATTAGAAATGTTAACTTTAGTTATAACAGAAAAAAAAAAGAAATTGAAGATTTAGAATAGCAATGCAGAAACAAAACTTGCTCTTTGCAAATGATAAGATGGTGTACTTAGAGAATCCTAAAGAATCAATTAAAAAACTACTTGAAATAATTAATAACTTTATCAAAGTTGCAGGATATAAATAAACCCACATAAATCATCGACATTTCTATATACTACTAACAAAGCCCAGTAGCAAGAGAAAGAGAAATTCCATTTGAAGTAACTGAAGACAATATAAAATATTTAGGAGTCTACCTGCCAAGACAAACCCAGGAACTATGAACACAATTACAAAATCCTTTTAACACAAAGTCATATCTAAATAATTGGAAAAATATCAGTTGCTCATGGGTAGGCTGAGCTAATATAATAAAAATGACAATTCTACCTAAATTAATTTACTTATTCAGTGCCATACCAATCAAACTACCAAAAATTATTTTATAGAGCTAGGAAAAATAATAGCAAAATTCATCTTGAAGAAGAAAAGGTCTAGAATATTAAGGGAGTTAATGAAAAGAATTACTAGGGAAGGTGGCCTAGCCATACCAGATCTAAACCTGTACTAGTTAAGAACTAAAGTGGATCAGTGGAATAGGTTAGGTACAAAAGACACAGTAGTCAATGACCATAGTAATCTACTATTTGATAAACCCAAAGACTCCAGCTTCTGGGATAAGAACTCTCAATTTAACAAAAACTGCTGGGTAAACTGGAAAACAGTATGGCAGAAACTGGGCATAGACCAACATCTTATACCCTATACCAAGATAAGATTAAAATGATTTAGATGTAAAGGGTGAATCTATAAGCAAATTAGGAAAGGAAGAGATAGTTTACCTGTCAGATCTATGGAGAAAAGAAGGATTTATGACAAAACAAGATAGAGGATATTATGAAAAGCAAAATGGATAATTTTCATTACATTAAATTCAAAAGGTTTTACACAAACAAAGCCAATGCAAACAAAATTAGAAAGGAAACAGAAAGCTTCAGAAACAATTTTTTTTTTTTAACAGCCAGTATCTCTGATAAAGGCCTCATTTCTAAAATATATAGAGAACCGAGTCAAATCTGTAAGAATACAAGTCATTGAGGCAGCTAGGTGGTACAGCGAGTAGAGCACCAGCCCTGGAGTCAGGAGGACCTGAGTTCAAATCCGGCCTCAGACACTTGACATATGTACTAGCTGTGTGACCTTGGGCAAGTCAGTTAACCCCAATTGCCCTGTCAAAAAAAAAAGCAAAAAAAAAAATTCTAAAAGAATACAAGTCATTCCCTAATTGATAAATGATCAAAACATATGAACAGGTAGTTTTCAGATGAATAAATTAAAGTTATCTATAGGCATATGAAAAAAATGCTCTAAATCGCTATTGTTTAGAGAAATACAAATCAAAACAACTCTGAGGTACCACATCACAATCATCAGATTGGCTAACATAACAAACCAGGAAAATGAAAAATGCCGGAGGAGATGTGGGAAATTTGCAACACTAATGCATTGGTGGTTGAATTGTCAACTGATCCAACCATTCTGGCAAGCATTTGGAACTATGCCCAAAGGACTATAAAATTGTCCATACCCTTTGATCTAGCAATATCACTTCTAGGTCTATATCCCAAAGGGATCATAAGAAAAGGAAAACAGCCCACATGTACAAACATATTAATAGCAGTTCTTTTTGTGGTGGCAAAGAATTGAAAATTGAGGGGATGCCTATCAGTTGGGGAATGGCTGAACAGGTTGTGGTACATGAATGTAATGGAATGCTATTGTTCCATAAAAAGTGGTAAGCAAGAAGACTTCAGAAAAACCTGGAAAGACTTGCATGCATGAACTGATGCTGAATGAAGTGAGCAAAACCAGAGAACACTGTACACAGTAATAGCAATATTGTGCAATGACCAACTTTGTTAGACTTAGCTCTTCCGAGCAATGCATAATCTAAGACAATTTCAAAAATCTCATGATGGAAGATGCTACCCACATCCAGATAAAGAACTATGGAGTCTGAATGCAGATCAAAGCATAATATTTTCACTTTCCTTTTTTTTTTCCTCATTTTTTCTCTTTTATTTTGATTCTTCTTTCACAACATGACTAATTGTAACAACAAGCACCCTGGCATATCCAGGATGGCCTGCTAGCACAGGTTCTTTGATTTGCTTTTGAAGGAAAGATAGCTTTTATAAGGATTAACAATCTTCTTTTAACTACATTCAGTAGTTCAGGGGAAAGGTCAGTATCCTGAAAGTGAAGAAAATGCAAGCAGAGAAATTAGCACAAAGACCAACAGACAGGGCTCCAGCTATCTGAGTAAAGTAGTAAAACCACCTACATACATCACTGGATGGGGGAGCACAGACACATCTGAGTAGTCAGGGGGCTCTGAACAAATGACTACTCAGAATCCCATCCAGGGAATCAAAAGGTCCTTCTTGTGAGTGAACCCCCGAAGCAAAATACCAATCTCAGAATATATATACACCTCTCAGAGCCAGAAGGCAACACAAACCTCATGACTCAGTGCCTAATTACTTTAGTACCAAAAGGTATGAAAGACTTCCTTCAAGCAAGCCTCCCCCTGAGCAAGTGCCTCTTTAGGCAAATCCCACCCACAATGGGCTCTATGGGACTCAAGATGTATCACAGCTGTGAGCTGGGCCAGAGCTCAAAGCAGCAAGACATCCATGATTGAACGCATGCGGCCATATATGCTTATTAATGGATGGGGAAGATCTTCCTATTTCATTAACATTACACTAATGTGGAAATGTGTTAAATATAATCACACCTGTATAGCTTATATCAGATTGCATGCCATCTTGGGGAGGGAAAAGTGAAGGGAGGGGTGAAAAATTTAGAATTCAGAATCTTATAAAATGTTGAAAACTCTAAATAAATAAATTTAAAAAATAAAAAAGCAAATTGGAATTATGCATGAAATATTATTAACCTGCATATGTACCCCCTGGGACTCAGATAACACCACTTCAGATAATGCCACAGAAAAGCATATAAACTCATGCACAGGGAATTAATCAGAACCAGAAAAACATATATGCTATAACATCAATATTATAGAAATGAAAGATACTGAAAATTTTTATAAACTGACAAACATTAAAAATTAGCACAACCAGGAGAATGATTTATACAATAACAACAAATTATAAAGACAAACAACTTTGAAAGCTGTAAGAACTATGATTAACATAATGACCATATATAATTCCAGAGGATAGACAATGAAACATACTACCTATCTTCTGTCAGAGAGGTAATGGTTACAGAGTGCAGGATGAGATGGCTATATTTTTTATACAGGTAAAGAAGAGATTTGTTTTGCTTAACTACACAATTTTTTTCACAATGCTTTTGTTTTCCATTCCTCTTTTTACAATTGGGTGGGGGATGGGAGAGAGAGAAAAGAGATTTATGTTTATTAAAGCAATTTTACAAATAGAGGTATATAGGTATTACAGATGTGAATGTTGTATGTACTTTCATATGAGGTTGATATGCTGTTATTTTGGTTTAATTGTTTTACTGCTATAAGGCCTGTTTCAGAGTAGGAATAATCCATAAATATTTGTACTATAAAAATGAAATTATTTAGAGCATTTTTATATAACTATACATTGTTTTGGTTTCTTTATTGGAAAACTTCCTGTTCTGTCCTTTGAGCATTTATCAATTGGGGAGTGACTCAGGTTCTTATAGATTTGACAAAGTTCTTTAGATGTTTGAGATAAGAGACTTTATCTGAGAAACTGTCTAAATTTTTTCCCCCAATTTTCTGCTTTCTTTCTGATCTTGGTGACATTTGCAAAAAAGTCATTATGACTAATATACAATTTAACTATAAAGAACATGTAAAGAAAGATGCTATCTGCATTCAAAGAAAGAACTAATAAATAGAAGCATGTTTAGAATATATATATATACATATACATATATATATATATAAAATACCTATTTTTGTCTAATCACAGCCATTTCTAAGGCAAGAGGAGGGAAAGAAAAAAAAGAAATTTACATGACAACATTATTATATATTTAAAAGGAAAGATGTACATAATGGATTTGCAGTTTCATGTACAATCATCTCTTTATTGTATTATTATATTATGTTATGGAAATGCTTGTTTTGTTCCATAAATTAAAAATGAAATAAATGTGAAAAAATGTTTTTCTCTGAAAAAAAATAAATGCACCAGTAAAACTTAAAAAAAAAATAGAAAGTGAAAAAGAAAATACAGAGAGAAAAAGCAAAAAGAAATTTAGAAAAAGATGCAGGAAATGATATATAAAATTCACAAGCAAATAAAGTAGAAAGGTAGAAGAGGAAGGAAGATTTTCATTTATTTATCTGAAAAAAAGCATAAGAGAAGAATTAGATAACTAGGTAAAAGGAAAAAAGAATTAACAACTAAACAGAAATCCAAAACTTGGGAAAGTGGGAGGGAGGGCCTTGAAGATTCAGGGGAAAGTGCCAATATGAATAACTTTGATTTAAACTAGATTAAGCAAAAATAAGTGGAGAGTCAAAGTATTTCTTTTATAGAGGAAGAGGAGGAAAGCACAGTTTTAAAAAATTAAAGATAAATGGAGGATAATATAAACCTAACTCTCATAATTAAATGTAAATGAATTAAACAATCTAATAAAATAAAAGTGACAGATTAGATATGAAAACAAAACCTGATAATCTTATATTTATACAAGAAACTTATGAAAAAGTGAAAAGAAACATTACAGAATAACTATGAAGAGATGGCTCTGGGAGGAACCAACTAAAAAGACAGAGAATATGCAAGGGTGAAGGGCACTTTTGATGTGAAAATTTCAGGGAGAGAGTGAACTTCCAGGTTAAAGAGATTTCCATGCCAATGTAGAGAAAATCAGAAGAGAAAGGAATGAAAATAGTAGCCTTTTCCGTGATAGCAAAGAATTGGAAACAAAGTAGATGCCCTTCATTTGGAAAATGGCTAAACAAATTGTGGCACGTTACTATGAAGAAATGTTATCATGCTATAAGAAATTATGAATATGATAGGTACAGAGAAGTGTGGAAAGATATTGAACTGAAAGGGAAAAAATACTGAGAAAACAATACACATGATGACTACAAGAGTATAAATGGAAAGAATAACCACAAAACAATCAAAAGGGCATTTCAAAAAGCGACAAAGAATAAGCATGGCTTCAGAGAATATATTTGAGGGGATACTCCCATTCCAAGTCTTTATAGAGATGGGAAAATAATGGGTGTGGTACATTGCATGTTATGTTCAGATTTTTTAATATATTTATTAGTTTTCTATAGCAGGAATGGATTCTCTACACATTACTAACTGATGAGATCATTCTCTGGTTTCAAAGTCCACATTACATGTCACCTGATACACAAAACCTTCTTTCATATTCCCAGGTAGCAGTGAGCCCTTACTCCTCAAATTTTCATATGATCCTGTCTCAACTCTTCTATTCTCTATTCTCCAGAGGTAGGAGAGAGTGTTTAAAATGATATCTAGTTTGAGATCCTGGGAGCCTAAGTAGTTGATAGTATTCTCTCTCTCTCTCTCTCTCTCTCTCTCTCTCTCTCTCTCTCTCTCTGTGTGTGTGTGTGTGTGTGTGTGTGTGTGTGTGTGTGTTTGGAGGGTGGAAGGCAGAACAATTGGGGTTAAGTGACTTGCCCAAGTTCACACAGCTAGTAAGTGTGACAAGTATCTGAGGCCGGATTTGAACTCAGGTCCTCCTGATTCCAGGGCCAGTGTTCTACTCACTGCTCCACCTAGCTGCCCTGAATGGTGGTATTCTTGACAGTAATAGAGCAGTTAGGAAGAGAAGAGAGTTGTTGGGGAAAGAGAAAATTAATTTTTTGGACATACTGAGTTCAAGATATCTACAGGATAATTAGTTCAAAATGGACAATAGGCAGTAGGAAAGGCGAGCCAAAAGGTCAGTAGAGATGTCAGAACTGGATACATGGAGCTGAAATCATTGTCGTAGAGATGATAATTGAAAGCATGGGAGCTGATATGATCAAAGCAAAATAGTAGGGAGGGAGAAGAGAAGAGGGCACAGGATAGAACCTTGGAGGACAGGACAAACACATAGATAAGAGGAATGACTTGGATGAAGACCTAGCAAAGGAGACAGAGAAAGAGCAATAAGATAGACAAGAAGAGAATGACTAGAGAGTAGTGTCACAAAAACCTATAGAAAAGAGAATATTGAGTAGAATTGGATGATCAATGGTATCAAAGATTTCAAAGAGGTTAAGAAGGATGAGGCTTGATTAAAGGCCATTATATCAGAGAATTAAGAGAACATTTAGCTAACGTGAGAGAAAAGGAAAATGTCAAATGCTGGAGGGGGTGTGGAAAAATTAGGACACGTGCATTGTTGGTGGAACTTGAACTATTCCAACTGAGGTGGAGAACATCTTGGAGCTACACCCAAATGGTTATAAAACTGCAACCCACCAATGCTACTACAAGTTCTATATCTCAAAAAGATCAAAGAAAAGGGAAAAGAACCTATTTGTACAAAAATATTTATAGCGGCTCTTTTTTGTGGTGGTGTATAATTGAAAATCAAAAAAGATGCCCATTAATTGGGGAATTGTTAAACAAGTTGCAGTATATGATTATGTTGGAATACTATATTGCTATGAGAAATAATGAACAGGATGATTTCAGAAAAACTTGGAAAGACTCATATAAGAATATATAAAAAGTTAGCAGAACCTGGAGAACATTGTACACAATAACAGGAATCTTGGAAGGATGATCAACTCTGAAAGACCTAATTCCTAGCTACTCTGATCCAAGACAGTTCCAAAGGATGAAAGATGAAAAATTCTGTCCACCTCCAGAGAGAGAATTGATGAATGCAGAATGAAGAGTGAAGCATATTTTTTGAACTTTCATTATTTTTCTTGGTATTTTTTGGTCTGTTTTCTTCTGTAACATGGCTAATATAAAAATCTGTTTTGCATGACTTCACATGTATAATTAGTATCAAATGGTTTGTCTTTTCCATAAGGGAGAATGAATGGGTGGGAGGGAGAGAATCCAGAACTCAAAATTTTTAAAAAGGAATGTTAAAAAATTTTACATGTAATTGGGAAATAATGAAATAAATTAAAATATGTTTTTGAAGAGAGAATATTTATGACTTTGGAGAGAACAGTTTTATCTGAATGATGAGAAAGGAAACCAAAATCCTGAGAGTTAATGAAGAGAATGAGAGGAAAGGAAGTACAGGCATATCGTAGATTAATTGTAGATACCCTTCTCAAGTTCAGCCATCAAAGAAGATATAGCTACTAGAAATGGATGATCAAATGAGAGATTTTTAAGGTTGAAGAAATATGGGTACTTTTATGAGTAGCAGAGAAGAGGACAATAGACAGGGATATTTAAGATTAATTAGAAAACGAGGATAGAGGAGGCAATCTCCAGGAAAAGATGGACTGGAATGGGATTGCTTGTGCATGTAGAACAGTTTGCCTTAAGAAAGACAAGGACCACCAGAAAAACAACCAATGTTGGTGACATTGCGTAGATGACATCAATTCCAGGAGTATCGTAGGACATCTACAAAAGTAGAATATGTAAAGATCTACCTCATATCGAATGCATCTATCTACTAACTTCAACCCCATAGAATCCCTAATTTCCACTAAAATGCTGTTACACTATAGCCACTTTGTTTTTTTTCTGAACCCCTCAATGTCAGTCAATGTCTCTCAGTTAAATATCACCTTTTTGTATTTATTCTGAATATACTTCTACATATATTTATCTCCCCTAATAGAATACAAGCACTTTGAGAAAAGGGTGTTTTATTTTATTTTTTAGCTTATGGAATAAAGCAAGGATTTCCATAATATAGTACAATAAATTATTGCATATGAAACTGCAAATCTACTATGCACAACTTGCTATTCTTTTCAAATATACAACAAGGACATATAAATTTCTTTTTTTCCTTTTTTCTTCCCTCTCCCCTTTCCCTCTACACTGGATAGGACTACCATTAGACACAGGTGCAAATATGCAAAATTGTTCTATACATACTTCTATTCATCAGTTCTTTCTCTGGATGCAGATAGTGTCTTTCTTCACATGTCCTTTATACTTATTTGGGTATTTGTAATTGTCAAAATAACTTACTAACTCAAAGTCATTCTTAAAGCAATATGGCTGTTACTATAAATAACGCTTTCTTGGTTTTGGAGAGCAGAGTTTTGTTTCTCTTTTTTTTTTTGTCTTTTGAATCCCTGTGTTCAGGACAGTGCCCACCACATAACAGAGACAATAAATGAATCAAGCACAATAAATAAATATTTATTAAGTGCTTACTATGTGCCAGGCACAGTGGTAAGCACTGGGGATACAAAAGGTAGCAAAAGACAGTCCCTGCCTTCAAGGATCTTATAGCCTAATGAGGGAGATGACATCCAAACAATATATAAAAACAAGCTACATATGGATGCGTAAGACACAATTAAAAGAAGGAATGCATTGGAATTAAGAGGGATTGAAGAAGGCTTCCTATAGAAGATGGGATGTCAACTGGGTTTTAAAGAGAACCAGGAAAGGTTGTAGTCACAATTAGGAGAGAGAACATTCCAGGCATGGAGGAGAGCCAGAGAAAATGTTCATCACTAAGAGATGGAATGTCTTATTTTTGGAACAGCCAGGAGACCAATGTCACTATATTGAAGAGTGTGTGGTGGGGAGCAAGATGTAAGAAAACTGTAAAAGTAGGAGGGCGTTAGGTTACGAAGGGATTTGAATGCAAAGCAAAGGATTTTGTATTTGATCCTGGAGGCAATAGGTAACCACTGGAGTGTGTCGAGTGTGGGGGAGAGGGGAACATAATGAGACATGCACTTTGGGAAAATCACTTTGCAGCTGAATGAAGTATGGATTGGAGCAGGGGGGAGACTCGAGGCAAGCAAAACCACCAGCAGGCGATTGTAATAGTCCACATGTGAGGCGATTAGGGCCAATATAAGAGTGATGGCATTGTCAGAGAAGAGAAGGAAAAGTATTCAAGGGATATTACAGAGATGAAATTGACAAGCCTTAGCAACAGATTAGATGTGGAGGTGGAGGGAGAGAAAGTAATACAGGATGACTTTCAGGTTTCAAGCCTGAGAAACTAGAAGGATGGTATTGCCCTGTATAATAATAAGGAAGGTGGGAGTGGATGAGAGAGAATTTGGAGGAAAGATAATAAGTTCTGTTTAGACATGTTTATTTTAAGATGTCTGTTAGACACATAATTCAAGATTTTGGAAAGACAGTTGGAAATGTAAGATTGGAAGTCAGTATAGAGGGTAGGACAAGAAAGGTACATTTGAAAGTCATCAGCACAGAGATGGTAATTAGATCCATGGGAGCTGAAAAGATCACCAGAAGAAGTAGAAGGGAGGGAGAACAGGACCAGGGACAGAGGCCTGGGGGATACCTACAGTTAGAAGGTGTGGTCTGGGTGAAAATCCAGCAAAGGAGACTGAGGAGAAATCAGATAGAAAGGAGAACCAGGAGAGATCGGTGTCCCAAAAATCCAGAGAGAAGAAAGTATCAAACAGGAGAGAGTGATCAATAGTGTCAAAGGCTACAGAGAGGTCAAGGAGAATTAGGAATGAGAAAAGCTCATTGGATTTGAAAACTAACTTAAGAGGGCAATTTCAGTGGAATAAGATCAGAAGCTAGATTGTAAAGGGTTAAGAAGAGAGTGAGAGAAAAGAAAGCGAAAGCACCCATTGCAGACAGCTTTTCCAAATGGTAAAGCTACAAGGGGCAGAGAAGATATAGGGTGATAGCAGAGATGGAAAGATTAAGTGAGAGTCTTTTCAAGATGAGGGAGAGAAGGGAATGAATCAGTAGACAGAGAGAGATTAAAAATAAGTGAAAGAGTCCTGATGACAGAGGGGGCAATATGTTGAAGGAGATGGGATAGAATAGGATCACTTGAGTAGTTAGGGGGCTTAGCTTTGGTAAGGAGTAAGCCCCCCTTATCATGTGAAGAAGGGATGGAAAAAGGGAAAGTGGTAGAGAAAGAGAGAAGAAGATGGAGCTTATGATAAATGACCTCCCTTTTTTTTCCTGTAAAATATGAGGCAAGAATCTCAGCAAAGAAGGTGGGAAAAGTGTAGCCATGGGAGGCTTAAGCAGAGATGAAAAGGTTTTGAAGAGATGTGGTTGTAAGGCAAGTGTAGAAGAATTGCCTAACATCAGTGAGGGCCCAGCTGAGACAATGTGACATAAATTTGTAGTAGACTTGAGTCAGAATGGTTGCATGATTTTCTCCACCTTTGTTCATCTTCACATGTGTAGGAGCAAAAAGCAATGAATGTTAGGAGAGATCCAAGGCTGAGGCTTGGTAGAGTGTAATTGGTGAAATGATAATGGAGAGAGGCTAGGAATTCAAGAGGGGAGGACAATGTAGAGTTAAATTGGTTCACCCAAGGGGGTAAAGAGAGGGAAAAGAGGAGAAGGAGTACAATAGAGATGGCCTGGGAGAGAATTGAATTGTAAAGGGATTGGAGGTCATAGTGCAAAAAAGTAGGATTTTGTAAAGGAAGGCAGAGGGAGAAAGGAAAAACTAATATATAATGGTCAGATAAGGGGATTTCAGAATTCTTGAACACTGAGGTGGTACATTTATTGGTGATGGCAAAATCAAAAGTGTGACTATCTTTGTGTGTGGCTGAGGTGGGATGGAGAAGTAGGTCATGGAAAGTGAGTAAATTGAAGTGAAAAAAGTCAATGTGTGTGTTGAAGCCCCCTAGGGTATGGGCAGGAGTTGAAGAGGAGAGAACTATTATGAGCCATTGTAATATATTCATTGAGAAAGAAAGGGGAGTGACCTGAGAGTCTGTAGACAACAGCAACCAGGATTCTGATTGGGTTGTAGATATAAATAGCATGAACCTCAAAGGAGGTGTGATGGAGGCAAGGAGAGAATCTGGAAATGGCAGTGGTGACCAAAGATTATTCCAAACCCCCCACCTTTACTGTTGCCTGATTAACAGGACAAAACTAGGAAATTAGGTGGAGATTGGGGGGTTGTAGTACAAAAGACAAAATCAAAATAGTACTTGCCCTCAGAGAGTTTATATTCTATTTGAACAAAACAACATATACTCATATAAGTAAATATAAGATATATAAAAAGTCATTTCTGCATAAAGTACAGGCCTGTTAACAAAAAAGCACAGGGGTTTCATAGAACATTATGATATAGAAGGGAAAAATGGGTTAGGAAGATTGAAAGGTGAGGCTCAAGAGAAATGATGAAGATCTGGGTAGAGAGAAGATAAAAGATTTGGAGCTAGGAGGAGAACTTTAAGTAATGGATCATTCCTATGCTCATGCATCATTTTCCTACACATCCTTACTTGATTTGGCTTAGCAATCAAAAATAGGATGTAGGATGCTTACACCTGATCAAAGTTGTTATTATTTTTTTCTGTTCTCTTGTTATATTACTGGGACATAATAGCATGCATAGATATGTAAAGCAATGAATAGGTGCAAAAAATGCTAAAGGTGGAAGAGGCCTTGGAGATCAGCTAGTCCGAACTCTTCATTTTACAGAGTTGGTAACTGGGGTCTAAATTGGTTCAATGACTTACCCACTGCTGCATGATAAAACAGACTAGAACCCAGGTCTTTTTGACTCTCCACTCAGTGATCTTTTTATCCCACTGCAAAAACATTGTGATAAGGGAAAGAAAAAAATCTCAACTCTATTACCTAATTGAAAATGATAGGTGAATTTGGTTGCAGAATGTATTATTGTCACTTTATGTTGAAAGAATAAGCTGACATTGGGCTTCAGGTAATCCAGATCTATTGTCATTAGCTAGAACAGTAATATGACAATTGTTTGAAAGGAATGGGGCAGGACTTCTGTTTGGCCACTTTGAAGTTAGATTTGGAAAGCAGTGTTGGCATAGATGGATTTGAAAGAGAAAAGCAACAACACAGGAAGCTTTCTCAACACCATCTATGCTAAAATGCGTCTGGCAATCAACCAGGTTTTTTAATGAGTTAAACAGAGTCGTATATCACTGCAAATGTGTAAAGTAGATCTGAAGCACGTTTCATGAAGTAAATTCCTGACATGCTGAAAAATTCTTCTTTTTCTTTTCGCTTTGTTTCCAACATGAGGATTCAGGCACATTTTGAGGCTTTTCTCAACATGGTGCAAGACCCTCTCTTTCTTTGGGAGGAGATGGAGTATATTAATAAAATTGATGACTTTAGTTTACATATTTTCTCTTAAAAGGGCTTTTGTATTTTTAGGGAGAAAGTTATTTCCTACTTGGATACTAGAGTTTGGTGTGTGTGCAGAGAGGGGAGGGAGACTTGTAGGGAAGGGCAGCTCCATCCTTGGGAATCCATTGAAGACTACTGGATGGCATCAGGGGAACTACTTTAGTGGAATTAGGATCCAGAGTACAGTGAGACCAACGACACATTTCTACTTCTCAATGTTCCTCTCTTTTGAAAACATTCTCTGCAACTTGCCTGTGGTTTTTTCCAAGGGAGTTACTGTAAGAGACCTAAAAGAATACACTTCTCGTCTTCACCCTTCATTAGTTTGTGATACCTCCTTTCTGGATTTCCCTAAAGTCTTTTAAATATTTCCAGATGAAGGCATTCATTTTGTGGTTATCATTTTTTTCTGAAAACCTATAAAGGGAATATCAAAATCTCCACTGGTTTGGTAGGTTTTGAATTATTTTGTTATATTGCATCACTTTTGTAGTTCAGAGTGGTCAGATCCAGCCTGTGCTGTGCCTGAGGTTAAAATGGTAAACCTATGATTTTTAATATAAAAATAATATATGCTATAATAAGAAACCACAACATAGCATGACTGCATCATTAAAGTAAAGCAATTTGGACACAAATAGCCCGTTCCTATTTTTGAAGCATTAACCATGCACTTTTGGAGAATTTGATACAAATTTATTTCTGTAAGTAATAGGGAAAGATCAAATGGATGGTCTTTTTCTACTTACTTTGTCAAATGAATGGCTGTTCCCATTACATGGGGTGGGGGTAGGGTGGGGAGGGAAAAAGCCTCTAAACTCTTCCTACCCCACAACAACATAACAGGGAACTGAACTGCACATCTGTAAATAAATGCATCATTAGATTCTCATCAATTTGTAAGCTTCACTTGATGTATGGCTAAAATAATCCCACAAGGATAACTAAAGAAGTGTTTAGTTCCAAACACATGCCACATACATGAGGGGCAGAGTGGGGGAGGGGAAAAGGAAACTATTTAAATGAAGAATTTTGCAGATGCTAGAAATATCTTTTACAACAGCCCAGAGTGAAGAACTATTTTAAGGACATGGCTACCGATATATTCATTAGCAGAGGAGCTCTGGACATATTAAAAGAACACAGTAAAGCAGCTAATGATGCACTTGAGCAGTAACAGGTTGTCATTAGAGCAGCATCTGCTCTCATCAGAGTTAATTATTCAGTTGCTTTGTTTTCCAAGTAGGTGTCTGGTAAAATTTAGCAGAATCTTAATTAAAACACATTTTCAAACTCCTTGGATGCTCATCTCATCTAAAGAAATCAAGACAATTTCCACCATAAACATCAAGCTTCAGTTGAGCCATCAAATGGAAGAAGGAACTCAGCCAATGTAAGTTGTTGAGATTAACCACTGGGATGCTCATAGCATGCCAATAAGGGACTTCTACCTGGAGAAGCCAACTTTGCCCTGAGAATCCCAATAACCAATTAGAACATGTAGTCAAGTGACAAGAATATGAATGTGACTTGAATTGTTTTGCTTATACCATAAGGAAACTGAAATGTAGTATACAATTGCTTGACCAAATAAATGCCAGGTAAATATTTGTACCTCCAACTCAGACTTCTTCTGGGCTTAAAACATTCCTCTTCACAAATCTGACCAATGATTTCTATAGCAAAGTAAAATATCTTAATAACATTCCATAATTCATTAGTTCTTTTTATGGGAATGTTTGACAGCAGTCTTGTCATTTACAATATTAGTCATGAACATAGGTGCATTTTTGCCATGTCATATTTGCATCAGTTCCCCCACATTTCCTATTTCCATTTCTTCCTACTCCAGGAATTCAGGATTAGGACATGAGCATGGTGGTCCCCAGCAAACATAAATGATAAAATAAAAGCAAATGAAGATGCTCAGTGGTGAAAGATGATGAGCTCCTATGAGGTCTCCTGCTTGATCTTCATTAAAAGTACACTGGTTTGGCTAGTCTAGCGGGTTATACTGTCTAAGGCTGTTTTGCATTTTTGAACAAGGTACAAGAAATTGTGCAAGAAAATAATGCTGGAAAGGACCAGTGATCTAATTAATCAGGGATACCTTTCAGTGGTTCACATCACAACTAATCTGTGCTTGCCTATCTTTTATGGTTCTTGTTCATGTCATCCCACAAGCCTGATCCAGGAGAGCCACTTAAAATCCTATGAGCATTCCTTTTGTTCTATTGAGAGCTTTGTGAACTTATCCTTTGTATTATTGTGTTCATGAGAGGAATGAAAACTGTCATAATTGAAATGGTAAATTCATTTTATTATTTAACATTTGTTAAAATTGATAAGATTTAATTCAATTCAATAAGCATTCACTACAAGCCAGAAACCAAGTTATAGACTGAGGATAAGAAGACAAAAATAAAAAAAAATCCTTGCCTTTAAGGAACTTACATTCTACCTGAAGATTGTATTCGGATTACTAAACTACACGTTAGATAGAAATAGATGGGTTGATACATAGATATGTGTATGCATATGACAATACAACATATATGTTGTACATATGTACATATACATGTATACATATTGCATGCATACATAACATATACATGTGTTATGTTATATATGCATGCGTATATAATATATACATATATTGTGACATACTATCTAACACATCTACACACACACATAACATCTAATGTCCTTAAGATTTGCTTCCTCCTCTCTAATATGGAACATGATAATTTATACAGTGCCTATATAATACTGCTGTTTGACCAACAATAGTCATCAACAAGTATTGAACACTTATATGCCAGGGAGCAGCTAGGCAGCACAGTGGATAGAGTGCTGGGCCTGGACTCAGGAAGACTCATTGTCCTGAGTTTAAATTTGGCTTCGGATAATTACTAGCTGTTTGACCCTGCGCAAGTCACTTAATCCTGTTTGCCTCAGTATCCTGCTCTGTAAAATGAACTGGAAAAAGAAATGGCACATCACCCCAGTATCTTTGCAAAGAAAACCCTGAATGAGGTCATGAAGAGTCAGACATGACTGAAAGTGACTAAACAACAACTACAATGTGCCAGGGATGGTGTTAAGAGCTAGATATACAAAGATACAAAACAGTCTCTGCCTAAAAAAAAGCATAAATTCTATTTAGGAGATACATTCAGTACTTACATAAGAGCAAAAGGTATGAGCCTAAGAAACATATGTTCCATGTGGAGAAACATATGTTTTGGGCCAGTTTTGAAGGACTTACACTTTTGGAACAACTATTTATTGGTCCCAATGGACATGTACTTCAGTAACAACGTAATGATCCTTTTTTGGGGTTCCATCATGCCCATGATAGCGAGTAGTGAGGTGGGAGGAAGAGGAGGATAAGAGAAGAATGTGCCTGGGAGGATTCACAACTAAAGGGGGAGAATTATCAGTAAGCTTAAAGAAATAATTTTTTCCTTTCCATCTCTCCACCCCCCTCTGTCTCTGTCTCTCTGTCTCTGTCTCTGTCCCTCTCAGTCTCTGTCTCTGTCTCTCTGTCTCTCTCTCCCTCTCTTTTTCTTCCCTTCTTTTTCTCTCCCCCCCTCTTCCTCTCTCTTTCTTCCCCTCAATATCATTTTCTTTTCTTTCTCTTTCTCTCTTCCTCTCTCACTCTCCTCTTTCTTTCTCTCTACCCCTCTCTTTATACCATACCAAATAAGTAACATAAACATCCAAAAATACAATTAGTAAATCAATGTGTTTTCCATTTCATCATTAAATTGTAAGCTCCTTAAGGGTAGGGACTGTCTTTCTTTTTTGAATTTGTATTCACAGAGCTTAGCATAGGGCCTGGCATACTGTAGACATAATAAATATTTATTAATTAGATGCCTGAATGAAATAAATATGTATATTGTTTATAGGCATCATACAACCAAAATGTAAGGTAAATATGAATAAAACATATAGAACTATATGGACAGTAATTATTAGCCTCCTGAATGAGTTCATCTAAGAGCAAAGCATAGAAATAAATAATTATATTAAAAAGAATGATGACAATGAGGCAATAAACCAGACCTTTTGGGAGAATATGAAGAAATCCTCACAAAGAAAATTTACATCTCTGAAAATATTTATTAACAAAATAGAAAAAAAATCTGCTGATGATCACAGATACCTCTTTCCTCACGTCAAAGAAGTGACAGGATATTAACATAGAAAGCTGTATATTTTGTTGTACAAGATACAATGTATGAGATGGTTTTGTTCAACTGTTTTACTTTTTTAAAAGGGAGGGATTTTGCTTAAATGTCATTAGTACAAGGAAAGTATCTTCCAAAATATTTTGCTTTCACTCCAATTATTAGGAATTTTTCTTTATAGAAAGCTTGAATCTGTACCTTCCAACTATTGCTTTTCAATTGTCCTCTGGAGTTTAGCAGAATAACTGGAACCTTTTTTTCTATGTGATGAGTATTCAAATATTTGAAGACATCTCTTATGCCCTCCTATGTCTTCTCCTGGACAAATATCCCCAGTTCCTTCAAGCAGTATATATTATGTTGAAGTGCTTCATTACTCTGTTCACTCTGACCTGAATACTCCAGGATTTATCAATGTCCTCAAAATGTTTAGCACAGACTTTAATACAATACTAGAAATGTTGTCTGACTAGGGCAGAGTGTAACAGGAACAATATTTTCCTAGTATTAGAAACTATGTCTTTTTAAAACAGCCTGTCATTTTAGTGTCTTGGAGGCCATGACACACTGCTGACTATGTTGACTGTTGAGCATTCACTTCAGTAAAATTTCAATTTTTTTAATAGAAATTGTTGTCTAGCTGTGTCTTCCCCATTCTATGTTACAAGTTTATTTTTCGAAATACGTATGGAGCTTTCTGTTCATTTCTCCTGTAAGGATGGGGATAGAAACTGGACTTGTTATTTCTTTGTAATTGGGAACTATTTGGATGAGAAAACTCCCATAACAATGCAGGTCAGCACTTTTATGCAACTTAGAGAGTTGTCCAGATCACTAAGAGGTCAATGACTTACTGAGGGTCACACAGCCAACAATTTATCAGAGGTGGGACTTGAACTTAGATCATCTTAGCCTTGAGGTCAGTCCACTACTATATTAAGATAACTCTCATTCCTTCCATATTTTATTTGGCCCAATGTTTTAGCCTATAAATATTTGTTTGCATTATGTTAAGTCAAATATTAGCTAAACCTTCCCTTTGTAATAGCTGAAAACTTAGCAAATATTTTATCTACAATTTATTCTAAACCCATGATGCACAAAGTCAAACAGTACAAGGTCACATAGGATACTCTACAAAAATCTTAGTAGAAATCTCCAATTCAGATTGGAGTTCTCCAAACTGGAATTAAGCATAATTACTCTCTGGTTTCAGTTATTCAACCAGCATTGAATCTACCTATTTATCCCAGCATCTAGTTTTAGTCCATCTTATCCACAAGGATAGCATAAGTTGTATACAATTCTATGCTAAAATCCAACTGCATTAACTTTTTATCATGTATTTATTTATTATTAGGCAGCTAGGTAGTGCAGGGCATAGAGTTCTGAGCCTTGAGTTAGGAAGATGTGAGTTCAAATCTGATCCAGAAACTTAATATGCGACCCTGAGCAAATCGCTTGATATCAATTTGCCCCAGATGACTCAGCTATAAAATGGGAATAACAGCACCAACCTTACAGGATTATTGTTAGAATTAAATGAGATAGGGATGCTCATCAATTGGGGAATGGTCGAACAAGTTATGGTATATGAGTGTGATGGAATACTATTGTGCTATAAGAAATGATGAGCAGGATGATTTCAGAAAAACCTGGGAAGACTTGTATGAACTGATACAAAATGAAGTGAGCAGAATCAGGAGAATGTTGTGTATAGCAACAGCAATATTGTACGATGATCAACTGTGAATGACAGCTCTTCTGAGTAATATAATAATGTAACCTAAGACAATTCCAAGGGACTTACTATGAAAAATGCTATCCACCTCTAGAGAAAGAACTGAAGGAGTTTAAATGCAGATTTAAGCATACTTTAACTTTATTTTTCTGGGGTTTTTAAACCTATGTTTTCTTTTGTGACATGCCTAATGTGGAAATATGTTTTGCTTGACTTCACATGTATAATCTATATCACATTGCTTATCTGCTCAAGGTAGGGAGAAGGATGGAAGAGAGGGAGAAAATTTGGAACTCAAAATTAAAAAAAAACAAATGTTAATTTTTTTACATGTAATTGAGAAAATAATAAAATTATATGTATACACATATATAATAAAAATTAAATAAGATAATATTTTAAAAACACAGCACAGTGCCTGGAACATAGTAGGGACTATATATGCTTATCCACTTCCTTTTCCTCCCTTCTCCTTTCCTTGATTCTCCTGATGACATATTTGTCATAAAAGGAAATGAAATAAATTTAATATGGCTTTTTGCCAAAGAAGACATGATAACATTTTGTAATCACCTTTTCTCTATTTACAAACTACCTCTTTAGTATTATATATTCAATTTTAGATAGTAATAGAAGGAGAAGTTACCCTCTGTTCTTATTTATAAAGTTCAATAGTTACCCTTTTCTGGTCCTCTGGCACTTTGTAATCTGACCAGATATTTCAAAAATCACTAGCTGCCACTCAGCATTTCTATATATCGATGATTTCAGTATCCTTGAGTGTAGTCTGTAAGGATTTGATGAAATCAACTAATTGACATAAATGTATGCCTTCCTATCCATGTAACTCCTTGTATTTCAGAAATTTAGAACAGGAAGAGACCTTTAAAAATCACCTCATCTAAACTACCCATTTTATAGATGAGCAAAACCAAAATCCAGAGCTATTAAGCAGAAGGCCCTGGTTACATAACAAGTTAAGGGAAGTTTAGGCCAGAAAATAAGTTTCCTTATTCTCAATCTAATGTTTCTTGACTTTCGTGCTTCTCCCTTTACTCTTTCTTTCATGCAAAGGCAACAGTGCCCTCTGAGTTTTTGTAACAACAATGTTACTTGAAGCTGTTGTGGAGGTGTAAGGCCAATAACACCAGCACACAGGAGGGCTGCTAGCACAGGTCCTTTGATCTGCTTTTCTAAAGGAAAGCAACTTTCAGGGGTTTACAATCATACTTTAATTAAACATATATATATCATTCACTTAGTTCAGGGGAAAAAGTCAGCACCCTGAACTTCAGAGAAAATACAAACAGAAATTACAAAGAAAATAACACAAATCAACAGACAGGCTTCTAAATGTCTGACCATAGCAATACATACATAGTTACCAGAGAGAGAGAGAGAGAAGCACCAACATCAGGGGTTTCAAAGCTGGGAGGCTACTTAACAGCTACCCAGCATCTCATCTGGCTACATGACATGAACACTCTTCCAATGAGTGAGCCCCAAAGCAAAATGCTAACCTTGGAGTATATATACTGTTTCCAATCAATGACTCTTGATTCAATCAAAGACTTGATTCAAACAAAGGCAAGACTCAATCAAAGGCATTTGATTACCTTAGTGTGGAGAAACACTACAAAAGAAAAAAAAAAGCAAAAAGTCCCACTTGGCTTGCAATTACAATTGTGGAAGAGGGAGTCACCTTTTTTCAAGTCTCCCTCATTCTCTCTGATACCCAAATGATATCTAGACTATTGTAATAATAATTAAGGTGGGACTTTTTGCTGTTGATCTTTAATGATTCTTGCCTTTGTTTGAATGGGGTAGATAAAATGGGATGTTTTTCTATTTCTCAGCATTGAGACAATTGGGAGTCATTGATTGATTTGTATCTGATGTGATATTGGGAGTGGGGAACTTTTCCACGCCCAGCCTGGGTGAAGTTGGGGTCCTCAGGGCCCTGAACAGGATATATAAGTGCAGAGGTTAGCGTTCTTTCTCAAAGCTCAGTGCCACAGCAGAAGTGATATGTGACTCTGGACCAGCTGTTGTAATGAGCTCCCAGGCTGAACACCCAGATGTTGATAACTATGAATTGTATTTGGTCTGTAATTCAGGGTGCTGGATTTTTCCCCTGAACTAAGTAAATGATATTTATATGCTGGATTAAAGTAAGAATGTTAACCCCTTAACATTGCTTTTCTTAGTAAAGCAGATCAAAAGGACCTGGGCTTGCAGTGTTCTGTGAGCTGGTTGTTATTGGTTTTACATCCCCACGGCAGCTACTACCTGGATTGTTGATACAACTATCCCCTTGGTTTTCTGCCAAGAAAGATGACATGTCAGAGGAATAGCAACCAGGTAAATGATTTTCTAAGGATCACAGATCAGCATGCAAGAAAATCAGAAAAGGATATGGTTTAACATAGAGATTGATATCTTTTTTTTATATCAGTTCAATTTTCAACTAGTGCCACCCCACCACACACACACACACACATGCAAACACACACACATATCTATAAGAATGAAAAGGAGGTGCCATCTTGTATCTCTTCTTTGAAGACTAGCTTAGTCATTACAATTTTACACCATTTCATTTTGACTTTGTTGTTCTTCTTTTTGTTTAAATTGTTGCATTTCTCATTTATATTTTTTTTTGTTCTACTTACTTTATTTTGGATCAGTTCAGTCTTTCCATGAATCTCTGTATTCATTGTTTCATATTCTTCATATTTGCCATTTCCTATATCTCAATAGTATTACACTATATTCATATGTCAAAATTTGTTGAATCATTCCCCAATCAAAGGGAACAACTTCATTTCAAGTTCCTTTTGTGTCGTAGTAGCACAAATAGTGCTAGTACAATTTTTTGGTATTATGCATACCTTTCTCTTTGTCACTGACCTGCTTGGAGCATATTCCTAGTACTAAGGTCTCTAGGTCAAAGGATACATATATTTTTGCCACTGTCTTGGCATGATTCAAAATTGTCTTCCAGAAAACTTGAACCAATTCACGAATCCAACAACAGTATATTAAAATGGCTGCCTTTCCCTAAGTGATGGAAGAGTATTGCAATGAGTCATGTTACCCTAAGAAAATCTGCTTCCTCTATTTTGCCCTCTCTGACTTTCCTGACCTAGAAAACTGAAGATCTTTACGGTCTGAGGAATGAATTTTCAGGGTTAAACCATTCAACATGCGGTGAAAAGTTAGGTCAGATAGTCTCTATTCAATTTCCCAAGGTGCACTGGGCATATATTCTAGGAGCAGAATACATGAGGAACTGTGAACCTGTTGTATTTTTATGTTAGTCAATTCAAAACTCAAGATTGGATTATAAAGCTGTCACTTTTAAACAACCAAGAAAAAAATAAAGTGAGGTGCTACACAAGGGAGTTGAAAAATCCCACCACAACAGATGGCTGGTGCCATTTTGAATTTAGACTCCCAGAGGAGTAAACCTTGGTAGAGGCTATTAATGCTTCTGTTTGCATCAGGAAGGGCTATTTCAATATTGATGACTATATCTATGTCACTTCATTTGAAAACAGTCACAGAGATTTACTCTCAATTCAGAAGGAGTAAAACAATGAGAGTAAGAGGCTAAAACCTTCTGTTGACAGTAGACTGTAGACTGGCTCGATAAAATTTTTAAGGGACAGTAGAGTAGCACAACTAACCTAGGCATTACAGGACTCATTAAAAGGAAAAAAAAATAATCTAAATGCATTACTCCTCAAAGGCACATATTTTATTTAGTTGTTAAGAGTGGGGTGTTGGATTTTTTTAAAGAACTGTTGCTATTTAATAGAGGTGAAAGTTTTAATGTGAGTACTGTCTGTGTGAGTGTGCATGTGTGTGTGTGTGCATGTGTGTGTGTGTGTAAAGTTGGCGTGACACATTCTGCTCAAATTAGACTTCTAAATAACTAGTAACAGCTGTGGTGCTTAGAAATTGGTTCAGTTTAAAGGATGATATCATGTGCTTATATAAGGAAAATAGGTGTACTTTTTGTATGATGAGAATTATATTCCTTGGTCTATTTCGATCTAAAACAAACAGTATGCAGTTACCTTCATTTGAATGGTAGTACATATACCACTCCTTGCAAATAATTAGTATTTTTCAAAACTCATGAAACAGTACCATCAAATGCCAATTTCAAAAAAAAAAGACTTCCATGTAGACAATGGGGATAGAATCAGACATATGTAAACATGTCTTCCACAGCTATGGAAAAACAATTACCAAGTCAATGAATTTGTGTACCCTTCTTTTCTCAAAGGTAAATTTTCAAGGCTTTATGCTTTGATTAAAGTCCCTCAGAAATAAGCCTTTATTTTTGTTAGTCCAAGTATGAAATATATGATTTATAAATTTAGACATATTTAATGAAATTTCTTTTAATCTGTTAAGGACATGCCTAAAGAAGAATTTGTGTGAACAATTGTTTTGTGAACAGAAGTGTAAACATGAAGGTAAGGGATTGATTCATAATTTTTTCCCTCCTGTGGACATTAATCTGAGTTAAACATTATGGATCTTCTTTTTTTCCTTTGCCTTTTGAGATAAATATTCCACATGCATGTTGCGATCTCAGGGAAAACTCTTTTCAATGCAGATACGGTAATAGTATTGTTTGTTAGAGATTTGGTATTATTTGCTCTAAAAACACATTTACATATTTAAGAATAAAAAAGACAGGGTTGGAAGTGATTCAGTAGCTTGGCTGAGGTTAAGGAAGAGAGGTTCTGAGTTATGATCCAGCTGACTTCATCCACTAGATTACTTAAAATCATGAGTATTCATAACCAGGCCAGGCTGTCCCTCTTAAAAATTCAAAGCAAGTTAAATATTTGAGTAAAGGACACCCTGTTCCTTGAGAGCCACTTTTATTTCTAAGAACATCAATTTCAATCATAAATATATATTTTTGTTTCCTCTTTTTGGTTTCACAAGTAGGTATAAATTGTTTCTGTACTGAAATAAGAAATTCCTCGTTTTTTATTTTCTGATGACTCCTCTTCCGCATTATTTCATATTTTCTTTATTCCGTGTAGTCTGTAAAAAAAAAAAATGTGATCCTAATGCTAAAGGCTTTCTAATTTAATTAGCCAGACTGATATTTCCTAGATCTCACTAAAGGTAATTAAGTCAATGACCAAACTTCTGCTCTACCTATCCCACTGATGACCAAATTAGGTCAATTCCCTTAAAATGCCACATCATTTTTGGTGAAAGAAACTTCCAAGGAAGGTCTAGTGATGCAATTTGGTTAAGAGGGCTACACTTGCTGTGTCCTATGCTCAGCCGGAACATCTCCTGCTTGGAGACATTCCACAAAGTGATTTCACAGGCAAATGGTTTAATGCACGGCCAGCCAATTTAGCCTTTATTTTAAATATATTCTTTATGCATATAGATATTTTGAGATTGTGCCTTCTGGAATGATTACTGAAACCACATTGAAAAGTCATTATGCAGAAACATGGGTGTACAAATAGTTCATAGCTTAGGGGAGCTATAAATAGAACTGACTGAATCTTGTTAAAGAGTTCATGTCCCGGTTATTTAAAAGAACTACTTTGGTGGCATTGATTAGCTATAATGCTACTAATTTGCATCTCACTAAAATAATGGAGGAAAAACAATCACATTCAGTTAGGAATATTGGTGGGAAAACACTGAATTAGAAAATGAATTATGATCTAATTTCAACAAAAGGATAGATTTCTTTTTTCCCTCCATTATGACATGGTCTTTTAGTACTAAGGAAATGTAAGAAAAAGCCTCCAATTTTGCTGCTTAAAGATCCCAGGAAACAAATTATAAATAGGAAAATATATACAAAGAGGATGTACATAGAGGTATTCAATTAAAGAAATACTAATTAAGTACCTATTATCTCTAGTGCTATCCTAGATGTTTGTTGATATACAAAGTTCTCCCCTCTCCCTGAAAAAAAAAAGTTAAAGACAGTTCCTGACTTTATGGAGCTTATAGTATGGAAAGGGGTAGAATACATACAGAAATAATGATTATGTGTGTTTCCAAAATATGTGTGCTGTGAATAGAGTCATTAGTTTATATTGAAGAATTCTAATATTGGGCTAATGTCAATTTTAAACATATCTTAAAATAAAAATCGTACCTTCATAATAAAATACACTATAAAAACCATGTATGGATGTAGAAAAATCAGTAACCAAATAATGTAAAGTCCCTGTTTCTATTTGTCTACTCAATATAGTGTTTTCATATATTTATTTCACAATAACTCCAGAAAGGGTAGCTCGGTTTTGGACCAAATCTGATCCATCAGGAAAGGATACAAGAAAATGAATACTAAGTTTGATTCATGATTCAGTCAGTCATCATGAAATAAAGTAGCAACTAATAAAAAAATTCTTAAATGGATTGGTTTCTGTATTTTTAATGAGCTTTAAAAATGTTGATGTGTGTGCAAGAAGCTAGAAAAATGATTTTTATAAAAAGATGTTCTTTTCTTCAAATTAGACATTCTATTTTTCATTCAATTTAGACAAAACCAACTTTTCATATAAATTTGTTAATATATATCATGTGAAACTTTTATTGTGAGTGAGGAGTCCAAAATTCACTAGTTCATAGTTTTAATTTATTTTTTGAGATTCTCTGTGTGCCATATCCTAAACAGAACTACTTATTGCATATAGCTATTACAGAGTATGTAGAATATTTCTTAATACCAGGTTTCATGAGATTTCTATATTTGAAACTGATAAAAAAAACATACTCCATCTATTAAGAACGCAGAGTAAATATCACAGGGAAAGTGTGGAATAGAAAATTGGAAGGCATACTCAACAAAAGTGTTTCTTATGAACTAATTTTATGAAAAAAATAGGGAAATTTTAGCTTTAAAATATAAATAAAAGCAGTTTGGTCTAATAGATAGCATGTGGTAAGGAGAGTGAGAATTTGGTGAGTACTACCTAGACCTGAATCTATCAGAGATTTATTGTGCTACTTTCTACATGTCACTGAACTTCTCTATCTCTCACTTTCGCTGGCTGCCAAAACAAGCAACCAAACAAAAAGATATCACTTACTTACCTGCAGAGGAAAAAAGCAAACAATAAAGTTTCACAAATATTAGTGAGAACCTTTAACTTGGGGAAGCTGAAAATAGGCTTTTATATTAATTAAATATATTGAGTTTTGAATCTTTATATCATGTGAGGGAGGAATTACAGATAGAGAAAAATCAGGAATATAGTGAGAAAATTAAGCTCACAGGCAGAAGGAACAGTGTTTTTATAGTACATGATAAATGGAATATATTGTTTGCTCTACATTATATCCAGAAGTCTAGGGTACTACTGAACTTGGAATCAAGAACCCAAGGTCTGGGTCTGAATCCCATCTCTTATACTTAATAGCTGGGTAATCACAAGAAAGACACAATCTTGCTGAGACTCAGTTTCTTCATCTGTAAGATGGAAATAATAGCTGTGGCACCTCTCTTGTGTAGTTGTAAGGATGCGAACATGAATGATTTTTATTATCATTGACTTAAGTGAACTCAAATGATGTCTTTTTTGTATTTTTTTCAAAATTTTTAAAAAAGCCTCAAAAAGAGGCCCTAAACACTATAAGAAAAGCATTAGAAATAGGAAAAAGATTCCAGCTGAGATGGTTGCCTAAATTGAAGACAGAATGCCGAGCTCTCACTTGTCTGCTTCATTAAATGCCCAGTTTCCCCATGACCAAATCGTAATTAAGAAATTCAAATAGAAACTACAGTGAATCTCTTTTTCTAACCTACAATTACACAAAAAGAGTCCGCCAGAAGACAGAATACGAAGGGCAAAGTGAGCATTAGCTAGCATGATAAGAGATAAGACATGGAGCCCACAAGACTTTGTATGCAGAATCAACAAGAGCAAAGGGCCCTTCTGAGAAAACCCTAGGAAGGAGACATTGGAAGCTCATAGGAGCAGCAACAGATAGCAACTAGCAGCACAGTGCCAGTCAGCATGATTCCACAACACTCAAAGCAGGACAACCCAGGACCAAGGGTTCTGAAGTCCCTAATACTCTTTCCTGAGCCAGAGAAGGCCTCAAAGGCTCTGAACCTCAAAACTCTATGAGGGAGGTGGAACAAACCTTGATAGGTAGAGGTTATTGCTGAAAATCAGAGGACTCTAGTTGAGACCAAGCAGAACTGATCACCCTACACAAAAATGAGTCTTGGCACAATGCTCCCCTTAAATAGTTAAATGTAGAAAGGTGAGCAAATTAAACAAAACACTACCTAGGATCAAAGACTTCAAAGGAAAGGAAAAAATTGTACAAAAGAGGACAAAAATCCAGAAGAAATAAATCAAGAGATTTTTTTAAAGTGACATAAAATCCATGAAGGAAAGAATTAGAAGGAAATTAAATAGCTTGGAAGAGAAAGTAGTAAATTTCACCCAAGAAATAAAATCCTTGAAAACTAAAATCAACCTTCCCCTCTTCCTAATTTCCCCACTACTAATGGAAGCTCCCAACATCTTGTTAGTCACCCAGGCTCACATTCTTGATTTCTCACTGTCTCTCACTCTCATATTCAATCAGTGGCCAAGCTCTATTGTTTTATCTCTCACATACACCACCTTCTCAAATGTGACACTGCAACTACTGTGGTGCAGGCCCTCAACCTCTTACGCCTGGACTTTCGCGATATCCTACAGATTGGTCCCGCTGTCTCAAGCTTCTCCCTATTACAGTCTATCCTTTAATGGAATAGAGTACTTTCAAGCCTTTCTGATGAAGAGGCTATAATTGCATAGGAAATCTGAAATGCGAACATGAGAGACCACAGAAACCTAGACAGTTAAATTTATTTGAGCAATTGAAATGATCTGTACAATGATGTAATGCTAACATCATACTAAGGAGAGAAGAAACAAGTATTTACAGTCATCCTGATCTATATCTTGCCACTGGACCCAGATGGCTCTGGAGGAGAGACTGAGGCTCTGCCTCACTTAAGTCTAATTCACTTGTAAGTCATGACGTCATCTTCCTGATGTCATGGTCCTCTTCCAAAACTAAGGACAAATAACAACAACAATCCCTTAGGAAACTTACTATCTTCAAAGGGGATTAATGAAGGGTTTAAATAAGAATAACAAAAGCCCTGGAGGTGGATTGGTTCTTCTCTCAAGACATGAAGAGGGAAAAGAAGGAAGAAAGGTATGGAACTTCCTATTTCTCATAATCGAGATGTGTGAGAAGAATATATAAACATAGAGGAAAGTTTGGAGGAATTGAGCATCAAATTCTGAACTTCACTCATTTGAAATTCCCAACAAAAGTTTGGGCATACACAGAATTTGGCCTAGAAATGCATCAATCCTACAGAGAAACGAGAGATAATGGGTCAGTAAGGTCAATAACACAAAGGTCAACAAGGTCAATAAGACAAAGGATAATGATGGGGAAAAGGGATAAAAGAAAAACAAATTTCTTGATCAAAAAGAGGAGATTAAAGGAAGAAAAAAAGAAAAGTACTAGAATTTAAGTGGATGCCTTAGGTTGCCTCAGACAATTGATGAATGACTGAACAAACTGTGGAGATAGGAATATAATGGAATGTTATTAAAATCATGTAAGATGAATTTAGAGAATTCGTCTGGATAGTATAAACTGATGTAGAATGAAATGAGGAGAACCAAGAGAACGGTTCATACCCATGTAACAAAAGTCTAGAGAAAATCAATTTTGAAAGACTTAAGAACTATGACCAACTGTAAGAACTATGAGAACTATGACCAACTGCAATGACAAGCAAAGTGGGATTTTTGCTGGATTGAATGTGCATTGAATCAATCAGAGACTTGTATATGCATTGAGGTCTAGCCAATCAGATGTGCGTGAATGCAGCCAATCAGAGACCTGAGTTATAGCCAATCAGATGTAGGCTAGAACTGTATATAAAGAGAGCCGAGACATCTAGAGGGTGCTGAGGAGAAGATATATAGAGAGAGTGCTTCCAGCATTGAGAAGAGAAGAGATGAAGAAGAATAATGAGCTGTGAGTGTTGAGCTGAGAGGAAACCTAAAAGAGCCGGCAAGAGACCCGAAAGAGCTGGGAGGAGACCTCTGGAGCAGAGAGGAGACCTCTGAGAGTGCAGAAGAGACCTCTGATGGCAGAGACATGCTGAATGAGTCTCTGAACTTTGAAAGCGAGTGGAGCTGTAGGGCAGAGACCTGCCCATGGGAAGGAGGCTTAGCTTAAGCCCCTTTTGAGAGCTATTAAAGTGAACTGAGCTTTGGAGGTGAATTTAGATGGCAGTGTTGGTAGTATGTGTTGGTGCCCTGTTAAGCTTCATTTTTCCAGAAATAGAAGCTGTGGACAGGAAACCCTGGAGCCTGCTGTCAGACAGGAGCTTGGAGTGCAACAGTCTCTGTGACCTGAGACCTGGTACAGGAGCAGAGAGCTGCCTGTGTGTGAATCCAGGTGAGAATCAGGAATCCTTTAGAATAAATAGAGTAGCCCGCATAGTCAATAAAGGGTTAAAATAGCAGTTCTGGTATAATCTCAAAAATGAAAGGATGATATCTGTTTGAATCCAAGACAAACAATTTGATATTGCAGCGATACATCTATGTTCCAACCAATAATGCCACACAAAGTTGCTCAATTCAAATAAAATCTACATCTTTTAGAAATAACAACAGAAAAAAAGATTTCATATTCATCATAGGATATTGGAATGCTAAAGTAGGAAATCCAAAGATAATTGGATAATAGCCAAATTTAGCCTTGAAGTACAAAATAAAGGCAGGGCAGAGACTGATAGAGTTTTTCCAAGATATCTCATTGACAGGACAACTAGGTAACACAGCGCATAGAGCACCAGCTCTGGAATCAGAAGGACCTCATTTAAATCTGGCCTCAGACACTTACCAGCTGCACAGCCCTAGGCAAGGCACTTAACCCAGATTACCTCAAAAACAAACAAAGACACCTTATAGATTATAGTAAACACTGTTTTTCAACACCCCAAAAGGTGACTCTATACCTGGATATTATGAGGTCCATATCAAAATTAGAATAATTATATATTTTTCAACCAAAAGTGGAGAATCTCTATACAGACAGTTAAAACAAGACCTGAAACTGACTGTGACTCTATGAACTTCCTATTGCAAAATTTAGACTTAAATTGAAGAAAATAGGGGAACCCATCAGACCATATAGCTATGGCCTAAATCGTATCACTTATGATTATGAAGTATAGTTAGTTCCGCTAGGAAGAGTGCCTGAAGAACTATGGTCAGAGGTTCACGATATTGCACAAGAGGCAGCAACAACAAAAAAGATCCCAAGGAAAAAGAAGATCAAGAAAGCAAAATGACTGTCCGGTGAGACTACAAATAGCTGAGGAAAGAAGGAAAGGGAAAAAGAAGAAAGGGAAAGATATAACCAAATGAATGCATAATTCAAGAGAATAGCAAGGAGAGAAAAGAGAGATTTCTTAAAATGAGCAATACAAAGAAATAGAAGAAAATAATAAAATGGAAAAGACAAGTGATCTCGAAAGCTTACAGCAAAAAATGTGCATGATAAAAGACAAAAACTTTAGAGACTTACCAGAAGTAGAAGAAATTAAGAAGAGGTATTAAGAATATACAAAGGAACTATACAGAAAAAATCTCAATATCATTGAAAACCATGATGGTGTGATTTCTGACTTACAGCCATATAGCCTGGAGAATGAAGTCAAGTGGGCCTTAGGAAGCATTGCTAACAGTAAGGCTAATGGAGGTGATGGCATACCAGCTGAGCTATTTAAAATCCCAATAGATGTCGTTGTTAAAGCACTGCATTAAATATGACAGCAAATTGGAAAAACTCAACAGTGACCACTGGCTTGGAAAAGTGTAGTTTACATCCCAATCCTAAAGAAAGGCAATGCCAAAGAATGTTCAAATTACCAAACAATTGCAGTCAATTCACATGCCAGCAAGGTTATGCTTGAAATTCTGTAGTCTAGGCTTCAGATATGTATGAACTGAGAATTAACAGGAATGCAAGCTGGTTTTCAAAGAATTAGAGACAAAACTGCCAACATTCATTGTATTATGGAGAAAGGAAGGGAGTTCCAGAAAAAAAAATCTACTTTTGCTTAAATGACTATACTAAAGACTTTGTGTGGATTGCAACAAAATGTGGCAAGTCATAAAAGAGATGGGAGTACCGGATCATCTTACTTTTCTCCTAAAAAACTTGTATGTGGGTCAAAAAGTGACAGAACTGAACATGGAACATTGGTTTAAAATTGGAAAAGCAGTATGAGAAGGCTGTATATTGTCACCTTATTTAATTTTTATGAGCCCTCTCTTCTTTCACCCTTTTCCACATCACCAGTGTTTTGCTTCTGTCTACCACTTCCCCTGATCTGCCCTCCCTTATGTCAGCCCCTCCCCTTAATCTCCTCCTGTCTTACTTCCCTATTGGGTAAGTTAAATATCTATATTCAAATGATTGTATATATCATTCCCTCTTTGAGCCAATACTGAGAGTAAGGTTCAAGTGATGCCCTCACTCGCCCTCCCATCTTCCCCTACACTGTAATAGGTATTTCTCACCTCTTCATGTGAGATAATTTACCCCATTTGACCTCCCCCTTCCTTCTGCATCCTTTGTACTTCTCTTTGTCATCCCTTAATTTTTAGCATTCTCTCAAATTCACCTTATTTCTTTGTCTTCTATGTATATTCCTTTCATCTGTACTATTAGTGATACAATTTTTAAGACTTATAAGTATCATCTTCTCGAGTAAAGATGCAAACAGTTTAGCTCTATTGAATCCTTATGTTTTCTTTTCCATTTTTACCTGTTTACACTTCTCTTGAGGTTTGACATTAGAAGTCAATTTTTTGATTTAGTTCTGGTCTCTTTATGAAGGCTTGAAATCCTTCTATTTTATTGAATAACCATTTTTCCCTTGATGTATTCTGCTTAATTTTTCTGGATGAGTGATTCTTGGTTGTAGTCCTAGCTCCTTAGCCCTCCATAATATCATATTCCATGATGATCCTTTAAGGTTGCAGCTTCCAGATCCTGTGTGATCCTGAGTGACTTTCCAATATTTGAATTGTTTCTTTGTGGCCTTTTGTAATACTTTTTCCTTAATCGTATAGTTCTGAAATTTGGCTATAATGTTCCTTGGAGTTTTTATTTTGGAATCTCTTTCCTGAGGTGATTGGTGGATACTTTCAATGCCTATTTTGTCCTCTATCAGGGCAGTTTTCCTTGATAATTTTCTGAAAGATGCCGTATAGGTCCTCCTTTTGATTATGACTTTCAGATAATCCAGTGATTCTGATATTATGTCTTCTGAATCTATTTTTGAGGTCAGTTGTTTATCCCATGAGATATTTTACATTTTCTTTGATTTTTTTCATTCTTTTGAATTTATTTGATTGATTCGTGATGTCTCAAAGGGTCTTTAGCTTCCAATTGCTCAATTCTAACTTTTAAGGTATTGTTTTTCTAGATTAGCTTTTGTACTTTCTTTTTACATTTGGCCAAATGTACTTTTTACTGTTGACTCTTCTTTCATAATTTTCTTGTGTCATTCCCATTTTCCCCCAAATTTCCGTCTATCTCTCTCATATGATTTTAAGCTCCTTTTTGAGCTCTTTCATGAAATCTTTCTGTCTTGAGACTACTTCCCCTTTTTTCTTTGATGTTTTGCACATAGTTTTTGTTTTTTAACACTATTGTCCTCTTCTGAGTTTATGTCTTGGTTTTCCCTGTCTGCAGTCAGATTTTTTTTTTTTTGCTTTCTGTTCATCTCCTATTTGGGGGTGGAGGGCTTTTTCCTTTCTTTTCAATTTGAGTTTTGCTACCAGAGTGGAAGGGGTACTATCTCTGGCTTCTCGTGCTAGTAGCTGTGGGACCTGGCTGCACTTATGTTGCGCTGAGGCCTCCTCAGGACCCTCAGTCTGTTGCTGCACCATAGGGGTGGAGTGGGGGTTGGCTTGTGCTGCTAGAGGCTAGAGGGGTCTGGCAGCTTATCTATTGCTGAGTTGGGGACCTGGTGGTGGTGTCTGATGTGTGCTGAGGCCCAATGGGGGTGTTTCTGTATTTCCCAGAGGCTACCCTGGAGCACTTGTGGTTAGGCCTCTAGAGGCTGCCTATTTGCCCAGGGTTACACTGAAGTAAAACACAGTCAGTGCTGGCTGGCGTCTATCTGTTTGGCCTGGGCTGTGCAGAAGCATGTTGTGGTTCTCAGAGCTGGACTCTACTAGTTCCCCTGGCTATGCTAAGACACATGAGGGGAGGTGTCCTGGTGTTGGCATTTGCCTGATCCATCACATTGGGGCTAAGGATCTCCCACTGGTTTGCTGAAATGGGGCTTACTGCTGACTTTCTGAGACACATCCAATCTTGGGCCGTGCTCTCCTTTCGCCAGAGTGAGATGGACCTTTCTTGCTGATCTTCCATGTTTCTTGGACTAAAAGATTGTTTCACCCTGTCTTTGCTGGTTCTATTATTCCAGGATTTATTTTGGGGCTCTATAGTTGTTTGGAGGTGAGTATGGGAGAGTTGCAATGGTTTACCATCTTGAAAGGAGAAAGAGGAGAAACAGGAAAAAGAATAGGATGAAGGGAAATACATAGGTAATAATAATAACTGTGAATGTGAATGGGATGAACTCTCCCATAAAATGGAAGCAGATAGCAGAGTAGACCAGAAACTAGAATCTTACAATGTGTTGCTTATAAGAAACACACTTGAATCAGAGAGATGCAGACAGAATGAATGTAAGGAGCTTGAGGAGAATCTATTATGCCTCAGCTGAAGTAAAAAAAGCAGGGTAGCAATCTTTATTTTAGACAAAGTAAAAGCAAAAATAGACCTAGTTAAAAGAGAAAAGGAAAGAAACTATATCTTGCTAAAAGTTGCCATAGATAATGAAGCAATCAAAGAGCAAGAAATAGTCTACCTGACAGATCTATGTGGAGGGGGAGAATTCATGACCAAACAAGCAATAGAGAGCACTAGGAAATGTAGTATAAATGCAACCAAGATTAGAAGGAAAGCAGAAAACTGGAAAACAAACCTTATAGCAAAGGTTTCTTATAAAGGCCTAATTTCTTAAATATATAGAGAACTGAGTCAATTTTATGAGAATACAAGACATTCTTCAATTGATAAATGGTTAAAGGATGTGAACAGGAAGTTTTTAAATGAAGAAATCCAAGATTATTGTAGGCATATGAAGAAGAGCTCTAAATCACTTTTGATTAGAGAAATGCAAATTAAAACAACTCTGAAATACCACCTCATACCAATCAGATTGGTTAATATGACAAAAAAATGATAAATCTTGGAAAGGATTGGGAAAATTGGGATACTAATGTACTCTTGATAGAGTTGTGAACTGACATAACAACTCTTGTAGAACAATTCCCAAAGGGCAAGTGAACTGTGCATATCCTTTAATCCAGTAATACCCCTGTATGCCAAAGAGATCATAAAAAAGGGAAAAGGACCTACATGTGCAAAAATATTTATAGCAGCCCTTTTTGTGGTTGCAAAATATTGGAAACATAGAGGATGCCCATCAATTGGGGAATAGGTGTACAAGCTGTCATATATGAATGTAATGGAATACTATTGTGCAACAAGAAATGATGAACAGGTGGATTTAAAAAACATAGAAAGACTTATAAAAATAGATGAGCAGAACCAAGAAAACTCTGTACACAGTATCAGCAACATTGTATGATGATCAACTATGAGTGGCTCAGCTCTTCTCAGCAACACGATGATCTAAGACAAGCACAAAGGACTCTCAAATGAAAATGCTATCCATATCCAGATAAAAAACTGGTGTACTCAAATTGCAGATCAAATCATAATTTTTTTCACTCACTTTACACTTTTTCCTGATTTTACTTCCTTTTGATCTGTTTCTTCTTTCACAAATGTGATGAATATGGAAAAGTGTTTTATATGATAGCACATATATAAACCATATCAAACTGCCTACCATTTTGAGAAGAGAGGAAGAGAGGGTTTACAGTATTGTCCTTTCACTCAATGCGCAACTTTCAAAGTCATTCCCCATGACATCAGTCAAATTAGTTAGAGATACAAATTAAACTTTCTTATAATATTCTGGTTCCTTTTTTAGCTGACCTATGTAATTAATAGCAAATTTGCTATTTTGCTTTATATATCTATGTTGCTGGGAAGCTCTCTCCCTATTTCAAAAACTGTGGTAACACTCTCAAACCAAGTGAAGAAGTTGGGTTTATAGAGTCCTTGTTCTTATAGACAACAAATTTCTGCTTCCAAAGGATATAAGAAGAGCCTCTCAATTTTTTCCTCCCCATTCCATTCAGCTAATTGCTTCTATGGATCCCCTTAGAACTACCAAAAAATTGTAAATCATTCCTAATACATATTAGAGGCCAAATCTTTTAATGTGTAAAAAATAGTTAGCAAACCATTTGAGTGTGAGTGAGTTATTTCCTTTCCACTCCTCTATATCTCAAAGATTCCAAGACTTGGTGGTACTAACCTCTGGGGCTATAGTGGTGACTAGGCAATAAACATTTATTAAGCACTTACTATGTGCCAGGCACTGTATTAAGCAGTGAGGCTACAAATACAAAAAAGAAAAAACAGGTCCATGGTCTCAAGGAACTTACAATCTACTACAGGAAAATAATACAAAAAAGGAAGCTGAAAGGCAAGAGTAGAGGGAAGGTATCCAGCATGAGGCTATGGTGGGAAGCCAAAAAAGCTAAAACGAGTGCTGTTGGAGCAGTCAAGTGGAAAATGAGATGTCTGAAGTAATGTTAGTCCTGTTCCCTCTTCAGAGGGGCAGAGGGTACTGATGAAGTGTAAGTAATGAGGCTAACTGGATCTTACAAGATGACAAAATAGGTTCTGGTAACTTCTTTTCCTACCACTACATGCTCTTAAGACCACAAGCTTCAATGCTGTCCAGATAGCTAATGGAATCACTACTGGAGACAAAGACTTGTGGAGCATTCTATCTCATATCCAGTCTTCCAAAGTCTTAATTAGCAACAAAAAACATCCCTCCATAATCTTCATTAGAATTTATAAGTTATCTACCTGTGTCTGGCTTCTTTTGTCTCTGGATATTGTGATTAGCTTATCAGAAAATTATTCATTTTTAGAATAGTTACCACCAAATACAAGAGGTAATATGAAAAGAAGAATCTGAAAAATTCCTAATTTCAATTATTTTCTGTGGACCTTAAAACAACCCTAACTGATAAAGAGAAAGGAATTAAGCACTAAAAAAAGGGGACTTCAATAAAAAAAAAGTAGGCATATGAGAAGAGTGAAAAATAGACACGTTAAAATATAGAGCATCTGCTAGGTTCTAGGTGCACTAGATGTGTTCAATTTAGAATATATACAGTCCTATTGTAGTTCAAAAAAGGGAAGCCAATCCTTAAGATAAAACACCCAGGGGCAAGATTACGGAGAAGAAGGCCAATAAAAGGAGAAAGGTTTAGGGCAAAGAATTTTACCGGGTCTTAATCCTCAGAAGGGATGGAGAAAACTAGGTCTCAGTCATTAAAGTGGGAGTGGTTAGATATAACATGGTCTCATTTGCCAGAAGGATCTGAGAGCTGGAGCATCAGATGGGGTGGTTTGGGCCACAGCAGGAGGACAAAGGAAGTCAGCAACTATCTTTTAATGGCATCATCCCTGGTCTTGTCACACCTGGCTCTGCCAAACTCTGACATTCCCCTTCAACAGTGAATGGACACCTATCTCACAGTCACCTTTACACCAGGAAGCTTCCTGAGAGAGGTAAAAGTCATAAGCTTTATACAGAGGGGAGAATCTTTTCACTCAGGTGTGTCTGGTTGGTTTCTCATCTCTGATGTCATAGGCAGGATATGCTAGAATTGGCCAGAAAACCCAATTTGGAATATAAGCACAAGGTGTGGAAACTGAGAAGATGACAAAGAAAATATGGTTTATATTATCAAGGAATGAGAGGACATCATGTTTCATAGCTTAAACAGAAGATACACACAAACACACAATATATGTATAGACATACACATGTTTGCATGTATATAAATAGATATACACATGCAAGTATACATATACATAGATACAATTTTTTTTTCTATAGGAGAACCAGGAAGCTTTGGACATATTTAGAACCAAAAACCTTCCTTCCCCCCAAAAAATTATATTTTGACATATGGAAGATGGCTCATTACTTAAATGGGAATTATCCGTCTGTTAGTTGTATATAATCAGATCATTAACTTATTAGAGAAAAGAAAAAAATTAGCAACACTAAGGAATAAAAATGACCAAAAGATATGGTATACATTTAAAGCACATTTAAACTGATTTAAGCAAATTATAGGTGAAAAAGCAATGTGAAATTGAAGAGTGGAAAAATGACACTGACTATAATAATTCCATTGAAAAGTATAAATGAGGGGCGGAGCCAAGATGGCAGCTAGAAAGCAAGGACATGCATAAGCTCTACCCCACGACCCTCCAAACACCTAAAAAATGGCTCTGAACGAATTCTAGAACTGCAGAACCCACAAAATAGCAGAGGGAAGCAGGGGTCCAGCACAGGACAGCATGGATGGTCACTGGGTAAGGTCTATCACACAGAGCTGGGATGGGAGGGGAGCAGAGCCCAGCATAGGCTATGCCTGGACCAACCAGAGCAGGAGCCAGGCAGAACAGGCCTTAGCACCCTGAATCAGTGAGCTGTGGCAGTTACCAGACTTCTCAACCCACAAACACCAAAGAAAACAGAGAGGGTTAGTGGGGAAAAAACTGCAGGGGACAGAGTTGAAGGAGTTCTCAATTCGGCCACTGCCCTGGGGGCAGCAGAGGTGGTGTAGCTACAGAACTACAGCTGCAGTTGCTTCTAGCCCCAGGCCCACCTGGTGGGAGGAATTAAGTGGCAGATCGGAGCAGGAGTGCAGAGCCTGCTGAAGATCTGAGTTGGAATCTGGGTTGGTGGTGCTTGGGGGAGGAGGAGCACTGGTGTGGCAGAGCTTGCTGTGTAGAAATAGCACTGAAAGGTGGGTGGAGACTCTCTATTGAGCAGTCTGTTCCTGCAAGATTGGAGCCGCAGCTGGAAGGAGCTTGGGGGCCATACGGTCTTTTCCCTCTTTTCCCCCTCCCACACCTAGTTGTGGACTAGACCTCGGGGCTGGAAAAAAGGAGCCCATCCATTGAGCAGAGACATTCCAGTGGACCAGACACCATGGCTACCTCTGCCCCCTTGAGAACCTTGGAAGAGGAGGTGACATGCTCCATCTGCCTTGACTACCTGAGGGACCCAGTGACCAACGACTGTGGTCATGTCTTCTGCCGATCCTGTGTCATAGACATCCGAGCACCCCCAGGGGGCCACCCATCATGTCCACTCTGTAAAAAGACATTTAAGAAGGATAACGTTCGGCCGGTTTGGCAGCTGGCCAGTCTTGCGCAGAATATTGAGAGACGTTGTGGAAAAGGGGAGAGAAGCTAAGGAGAAGCCACTCGAGCCAATGACAATGATGCAGTGTGAACGACACAAGGAGAAGCTACACTATTACTGTGAGGATGATGGGCGGTTCCTCTATGTGATGTGCCGGGAGTCCAGGGAGCACAAGTACCATACGGCCATCCTCATTGAGAAAGCTGCCCAGCCCCACCGGGAAAAATCCTGTTACCTGGGCACCCTAAGGTGAGACAAATAGAGGGTTCAGAGCTTTCAAATGTAGGGGGAAATTGAGATTCAGCACCTGCTGTCCAAACTCCAGATGGAGAGGCAGAACATTGCCTCAGAGTTTGCCCAGGGGCATCAGTTGCTGAGAGAACAAGAGCAGCACCTCCTGGAACCACTTGAGGGACTGGAGTGGGAGATCATTGAGGGGAGAGAGAAATACAACCTCAGGGCCTCTGGGGAGCTCACCAAAGTCTGTTTCTCTAGTCTCCTGTACTATGCTTTCTCTCCTTCCCCATAATAACACCTATCCTTGTCTGACTAGCTGCTTCTCATCCCTCCTTTCTCAACCTTGCCTCTCCCAGTCAGTCTTCTTCCTATAGTAAAGAGACAGTTTCCTGAAAATATAAATGAAAATGTGATCTCAGAACTGGAGGAGAAGGCCCAGCAGCCAGCGGCAGAGCTCATGCAGGACACCAGAGACTTCATCAACAAATATCCACAGAAGAAGTTCTGGAGTGGAAAACCCATTGCTCCTGCTGTTAGAAAAAGGACTGGAGAGTTCTCTGATAAGCTTCATTCACTGAGGAAAGGCCTGAGGGAATTTCAAGGGAAGCTGCTGAGAGTCCTGGAATATAAGACAGTGAACATCACTTTGGACCCTCAGACAGCCAGTGGATACCTTATATTGTCTGAGGACTGAAAGTGTGTGTCCTTTACCAACATGTATCAGAGTCTATACCAACAGCCCCAGCAGTTTGATCCTGAACCTGCAGCTCTGGGTAGTAAGGGCTTCACCTGGGGCAAAGTCTATTGGGAAGTGGTGGTGGAGAGGGCAGGACAGGGGGAAGAGGAAGGGGAGGAAGAAGAGGAAGGAGAGGAGGAAGAAGAAGAAGAAAATGGATATGGGGAAGGAGAGGAGGACTGGGAGACAGATGAGGATGATGAGTCAGGTGGAGATGAAGATGAAGATGATTTGGACGAGGATGATGCTGTTCAGGAGTCCTGTCTGGTGGGTATTGCCAGAGACACTGTGAGGAAGAAGGGGGAGCTCTGCCTAAGCCTTGAAGATAGGGTATGGGCTCTGCGTCTGTCCTCTGCTGGTGTGTGGGTTAACACCAATCCTGAAGCAGAGTTATTCCTTGCCCAGCGACCCAGAAGAGTAGGGATTGCTCTGGATTATGATGGGGGTACAGTGACCTTCAACAATGCAGAATCACAAGAACTTATTTACATATTCTCAGCATCCTTTACAAGGCGTTTAGTTCCCTTCTTTTGGCTAAATTGGCCAGGAACAAGTCTTTCTCTGAAACCCTGAGAGACACACCCAAACACACACACAGCTCCTCTCTCTGGCCCCTCCCTTCCTTCAGTGCTCTGATTCACCCCCACAGTGGCAAGTAGTCCTGAGAAGGAACATGATTCATTGAAAGGAAGAGGGCATCCTCCTGGCCAGGATGTCAGGAGTAGGAGAGAGGAGGGTCTCTGTGCCTACTGCCAATCCTTATGTCCTTAGTTTCCATGGCCCCCATGTAGACTTGCACCAAGGTTAGTTGTACAACTTGAACTGTCACAATTATGAAATTTTTGATGTTCTCCCTTCTCCATGAGGTGATAAACTTCACCAAGGTTCTAGTCATGAATTTCACCTGTTCAATTTCTCTTCCCCCAAAGTCATTCCCAGTGGCATTGGAGTTCTAGGTAATACTGATGATAAACCCCAGGAGTCTTGCAAAGTCTGTTTCTCTAGTCTCTTGTATTACGCTTTCTCTCCTTCCCCATAATAACCACCTACCCTTGTCTGGCTAGCTGCTTCTTATCCCTCCATTCTCAACCTTGCCTCTCCCAGTCAGTCTTCTTGCTATAGTAAAGTGACACTTTCCAGAAAATATAAATGAAAATGTAATGTATGAAATAAAATGGAACTCCCCTAGGGTTTCTTTCAGACTGACAGGCTCTAAGATGTCTGAAGAAGGAAAGGGACTCCATGGATGGATCCCAGGTGCCAGTGGGGATCCATTTCTGTTAGTGCATAATGCTTATGTGAAGCCTTTGAATGAGGTCTTGACCCAAGTTCATACTCTCTGTTAGTCCAGGGCTTTGCAGATGAGGTTCCTAATGGTTGTCAAGGGACTGATCTCGAGTCCTGATGTCTTGGTGTGTACATAGACCCATTTGACTTTGGGAAAATTATTAAGATCAATAAATTACTTTTGTGAATCTATTCTTTGGAGTATGTGACTGAGCCCACGGTCTCTTATTCCTGGGCCTGGGTTGAGCACCCCTCCTCACCTCAAAGGCCAATGAACTGTAGTAGGTGCTGTGTTCTTGCTTGTATATAGAAATCCCCCTTGTCTCTGGTGCTTTTCCAACCCTGAATCTGAGCTCCTCCTTAAATAAGGCCTTAACTTTTTGTCACTTGTTCCCTTTCATGCAGTCTCAGTCTGGTTCCCTCCCTCCTCCCTAAGAAAGGATAGGGGAAAGATACCAAGGTGCCACAGAGGTCCACAATTAGTTCTCCAGCTCTCTCTAGCAAGAGCAAGGGATAAAATGGCTACCTACCTCCTAGGGGAAAAAATCCTGGCTCCTTATCCTAGCATTCACCATCTTCCACAATCTTCTGCTTATTCAACCCAATATTGTGACCTAATGATCCAAAACGTGCTCTGCTCCTGCCAAATTACTCTAATTGTCTCCGCACTCTCCTGACACGCTAGGGTCACTGCTTACTCTTACATTCAATAGTCCCCCAGGCCTGGGATGCCCCTTCCCCTTCCTTTGCCTATCAAAGTCCTTGAGAGCTCACCTCAAGTCCTACCTCACCTGAGAGGTCTTTTTCAATTCTCTTGTCCACAGTGACTTTGTCATTTCCTTTGTCCTGATGTGATTTCTTGTATGTACAATGTGGTGGCACTTATCAGATAGTACATTGTATTACTAATTATCTATTTCCTGTGTACATATTTCTCCCTCTCTTCTCCCCCCCTGCCCCCCACACCAGACTGTATGCTATGGAGGGCAAGGATCATGTTATTCATTCCCACAGTGCTAGACACACTGAATTACTAGTATATAATAATAATAATTATAGTATATAATAATAATAATGAATAAATATTTGTCAAATCAAAAGAAAAAAAAGAAATAGCACTGAAAACAACAGTGCAGCCCCTCAAGATAGGGACAAAGTGCTCTCTACTCTACAAGCAGTCATACCCCAATGAAAAACTCAAGGGTCAAGTAAGTTGGCTATGAACATAGCCAAGCAGCGAAAACAGACTCATATTAAGACTCAGACTTTGGAATCTTTCTTTGGTGACAAAGAAGATCAAAACATACAATGAGAAGAAGTCAACAAAGTCAAAGAGCCTACATCAAAAGCCTCCAAGAAAAACATGAACTGGTCTCAGGCCATGGAAGAGCTCAAAAAGGATTTGGAAAAGCAAGTTAGAGAAGTAGAGGAAAAATTGGGAAAAGAAATGAGAGTGATGCAGGAAAACCATGAAAAACAAGTCAATGACTTGCTAAAGGAGAACCAAAAATACTGAAGAAAATAACACCTTAATAATAGACTAACTCAAATGGCAAAAGAGCTCCAAAAAGCCAATGAGGAGAAAATGCCTTGAAAGGCAGAATTAGACAAATGGAAAAAGAGGTGCAAAAGACCATTGAAGAAAATACTACCTTAAAAATTAGATTGGAGGAAGTGGAAGCTACTGACTTTATGAGAAGTCAAGATATTATAAAACAGAAACAAAGGAATGAAAAAGTGGAAGACAATGTGAAATATCTCATTGGAAAAACCACTGACCTGGAAAATAGATCCAGGAGAGAGAATTTAAAAATTATTGGACTATCTGAAAGCCATGATCAAAAAAAAGAGCCTAGATATCATCTTTCAAGAAATTATCAAGGAGAACTGCCCTGATGTTCTAGAGCCAGAGGGTAAAATAGAAATTGAAAGAATCTACTGATTGCCTCCTGAAAAAAAGATCCCAAAAAGAAGACTCCTAGGAATATTGTTGCCAAATTCCAGAGCTCCTACATCAAGGAGAAAATGCTGCAAGCAGCCAGAAAGAAACAATTTGAGTATTATGGAAATACAATCAGTATAACATATGATCTAGCAGCTTCTACATTGAGGGATCAAAGGGCTTGGAATATGACGTTCTGGAGGTCAAAGGAATTAGAATTAAAACCAAGAATCACCTACCCAGCAAAATTGAGTATCATGTTCCAAGGTAAAATATGGATTTTCAACAAAATAGAGGCCTTTCAAGTTTTCTCAGTGAAAAGACCAGAGCTGAATAGAAAATTTGACTTTCAAACACAAGAATCAAGAGAAGCATGAAACGGTAAACAAGAAAGAGAAATCATATGGGATTTACTAAAGTTGAACTGTTTCATTTACATTCCTACATGGAAAGATGATGTGTATAATTCATGAGACCTCAGTATTAGGGTAGCTGAAGGGAATACACACACACACACACACACACACACACACACATACAGAGCGGCACAGGCCGAGTTAAATATGAAGGAATGATATCTAAAAAAATAAAATTAAGGGATGAGAGAGGAATATATTGA
>CM053622.1:605254818-605283592 GCA_028646595.1 Phalanger gymnotis
CCTCACCTGCAGTCCTCCTTCCCCAAGAACCCCCTACCCAGACTGGGCTTAAATCTTCAGCAGGCTGTTCACTTCTGCTCTGATCCGCCACTTAATTCCTCCCACCAGGTGGGCCTGGGGCCAGAAGCAACTGCAGCTGTAGTTCTAAAGCTGCCCCACCTCCGCTGCCCCAGGGGCGGTGGCCAAACCGCAAACTCAGTCCCTCAGCTTTTCCCACTAACCTTCTCTGTTGTCTTTGCTCTTTGTGTGTTGAGAGGTCTGGTAGATGCCACGGCTCAGTAATTCATGCCTGTAGGGCACTCTCCACTCTGCTGCTGGTCTGGTCGGTCTGCAATCTGTGCTGCGCACCCTGGGCTCTGCTTGGCTCAGCTCTGCTCCCCTCAGCTGGGAGCTGGGAGCTCCGTGTGGGACAGACCTTACCCAGAGACCATCCAGGCTGTCCTGGGCTGGAGCCCTGCTTCCCTCTGCCACTTTCTGGGTTCTGCAGCTCTAGAATTGGTTCAGAGCCATTTTTTTCTAGGTTTTTGGAGGGACTTGGTGGGGAGCTCATGCCAGTCACTGCTTCCCAGCTGCCATCTTGGCTCCGCCCCCCCCCCATTATTACTATTTCTTGAACTTTGCATGCCCACTTCCACACGTATGGTAGGAGATATATTCTAACCCTCTTCCAACACAAATTAACCTAGTTATTCCTTATGACATCCCTTAGACTTGGTTGAAAAGACTAAGGGGCCATTTCCTTATTGCCTAAGTACAAAGCAGTTGCTTAAGAACATAAGAGACTCTCATTTGCTTGGTTAGTTAGTGTATCTTGATGATACTTTCACTCAGTTAATCAACTCAAGAGGTTCTCAGTGTTGGCTTTGTTAAATATCTTCCTTTTGTTATGGCTAAGTAAATCTCATTTTATTAAATGTTGGATGAGCTATGAGTGTCTTATTTTGTTTCAGTATTGAATCTAAACTGTGAGTGGACTAGCCTG
The DNA here is from genome assembly GCA_028646595.1 of Phalanger gymnotis. Lineage (NCBI taxonomy): Eukaryota > Metazoa > Chordata > Mammalia > Diprotodontia > Phalangeridae > Phalanger > Phalanger gymnotis. Next base: position 605,255,801 of record CM053622.1, read on the forward strand.
AGTCAGCTCCAGCCCCGGCTAACATCTATTCTGAGATAAATCCTTTCCTGACCACTCCATCCTTATCAAATAGTTCTCTACTCTGACATTTCATTGAATGGTTAAGTGAATTTGATATTAACTATAATACAGATAGGGAAAATACATAAATTCCCTACATGGATACTGATTCAGAGATCTGGCAAAAAGTGAAAAGAGTAGAATATGGCCAAAATTCTGTTAAAATATACAGGTTCTCAAAAGTAAAAATCTTTCACATTTAAAAGTCTTGTGGACTGGTAAAAAACATATTAGGAAATAGATACTGGCCCACTGAGTGCGTTCCTTGAAAAACACTGCTCATACATAGATTATTATTGGACCATAAATTTACAACTTTAAAAGAACTTAGAGGCCAACCCACTCACTGCCTTCATTTTATACATGAAGAAGCTGGGATACTCAACTACTGTCAGAATAGGATTTAATCACTCACTATTCATATAGTTAACTAGGATTTAATATGTGTTAGTCTTGTCTCCCAAGTGAGACTATAAGCTACTTGAGTAAGGGGATCATACTTCTTTCATATACCCCCCCCCCCCAAAGAACCAAGCATAGCTCTGGTCCATAATATGCATCCAGTAAATGTTTGTTTTTTAATTCAACTAAAAACCAGTGTCCACAATCTTCTGGAGTTGTTGTTATAGTTGCCTCTTATCCATTTAACACTTTTTCAAGGAAGTCTTATCAGGATCTCTTTCCCCTCACATAAATGATTATTGGTGCCATCTGGATGCTTGCTCATAAAATATTCCTTTTATAGGAGATGAAAGTGATCTTCAAATTTAGGGAATTCTGGTTACTAAACAGTTGTGTTAAGACCTAGTATTAATGCTCTTGTTTATAGTATGACCAACTAATAGTTTAAGTTCTCTCTGATTTAGTGGCACTCTTAAAACAAACTTGCTGTGTGACAAAATGGGAGATTCTCTTTCAAATGGATTTCAAAATGTACTCTTTCAAATGAAGCATCACACAAGATATTATTTTGATTTTAGTCCTCATCCCACATCTTTATCCAACACCTAATGTTGAGTCAATAGGCCAAGGAACTGTGATTTCCTTAGAGCAGGAACTCTGTCCTTCAGTTGATGACTTAGTACATAAGTCTTAGAATTGACTACAGCTTAGCAAAGTTAAAAGATTTGCCCTTGCCCATGGTCTCACAAACAATTAGCATCAGAGGGAGGATATGAATCCAGGTCTTCCCAAATCCAAGTCCAACATTCCGTCTCCTACAACATTTTCTTTCTCTTCCATGAGTAATATTTGGCAAATGAAGACCTATGAGCACTTCCACAACTGGAGTATCATGAAAAAAAATTCATCAATTTTAACACTATTGTAGACACATAATAGTTCAGTGTTCAGTTAGGTTGGCTACAAATTGAAAAGAGAAACTTATTAACAACTGTGAATAATCCCCAAATACTATCATCAGATCAAATCTATCCATATTACTGAAAAGACTTATTCATTTTGGTTTGAGAAACACCTAAAGCCTCTGAGGGAAATGAATGAAAGTTGTTGGGAGAAATTTCACAGAAATTATTTGTATATATTTGTGAGTAAAATAAATTATTCTTCTGACATTGGTCACAGAGGGACCTCCTGTGGTGACTACTGAGTTAACAAATACTTCTATCACATGCAAAATAGAAAGTTAGCACTGATTCTTTGATGTCACAAACATGTCATTTGGAAATGCCTCATTTTTGTTGGCATTTCACCAATCAATGCTGGAGGAAGATCTCCAATTATACTTCATCGCTATTTACCATTTGTCCCATTTTCCGCCCACCCATTACCAAGAGTGGTTTACTGTTTAGTCTCTCTTAGAGTTGGTATTCTAGGATCTGAAGCCTCCAGGCAAGTTGTCTCCAATGTTCTCTGTTTAGCCCACTGGCATAATTACGGTATGTGGTTTTTAAAAAAGCACCTTTGAATTTTCATCTTTATTCAAACATACATAATCTTCAGCCAGAGATAGTCTCATAGAGGGACCCTAGAAGTCCCACTTGGGAAATAAAACACATTAAAGGGTAAATTCCCACATATTTTCAAAAGGGAAAAAATGAAACTTTCTTAATCCAGTATTATTTAAAATTATATTGTGTTTGACAAACAACTTGACAGTTGCCCTATCTTTATAGACACACAAACCAAAAGCGGGACATGAAAACTGGATTGCACAGTAGTTTTAAATGGAGAAATTTTAACTGAAAATTAATAACTTAAATAATTTCATTCTAACCCTTAAAAATACAAAGCTATAACCAACTAATTAGGACAAAAAATTACCCTGTAGGTCAGTAAATAAGTTAATACCATTTCCCATCATTTTGGTTACACATAGCATATGATTTGAAATCCTCCAACAAATGCTTGCTACTTACATTCAAAAGAATACCAACATTTTGTTCCTTACCCAACTAGTTATTAAAGATCCTTCTTTAGACCAAAAGGTCCTTCCAGTACACTAGAGCTCCCTTGTCTGGAAAATGAAACTCCTACCATAACCAAAAGGGATATGGGTAGAATTTAAGGTCATTAGGAAATAGAATTTCTTTGTTCTGCCCTGAAAGTTTGTATTATATAACTACAATTATAGACTTCCAGGATGTGGAAGGGAGAACTTTCCTTCTAGCACATATTAATTTGGAGATTTCAATATTGCATACATTTATTATGTTATAGGGACTGATGTTACAAGTAATCATACCTGAAGATAGCAACAAAATAAATTTGCAGGGTGGTCTATTGGTAGTTAGGAGCTGGCAAATGTATAAGATGTGACTTGAGCAGTCCTAAAAGCATAGAGTATGTGCCAGGTCCATTCTATGAACATCTATGATTAAAAAAATAAATGATTTGATTCTCTAAAAGAAAAAAAAAATCTTCCCCAGTGTCCTTTGTAATAGTAATTAAGGTGGGACTTTTTGCTGTTGACCTTTAATGATTCTGGCCTTTGTTGAATGAGGCAGATAAAGTGGGATGTTTTTGTATTCCTCAGCACTGAGACAATTGGGAGCCATTGATTTGTATCTGTTGTGATATTGGGGGTGGGGAACTTATCCAAGCCCAGCCTGGGTGAGGTCAGGACCCTCAGGGCCCTGAACAGGATATATAAGCTCAGAGGTTAGTGTTCTTACTCAGAGCTCAGAGCCACAGCAGGAGTGACACATGACTCTGGGCCAGCCATTATGATGAGCTCCCAGGCTGTACACCCAGATGTTGATAATTACGAATTGTATTTGGTCTGTAATTCAGGGTGCTAGTTTTTCTCCCTGAACTAAGTAAATGATATTTGTATGCTGGATTAAAGTAAGATTGTTAACCCCTTAACATTACTTTCCTTAATAAAGCAGATGAAAAGGACCTGGGCTTGCAGCATTCTGTGAACTGGTTGTTGTTGGCTTTACACCCTCACAGCAGATGCTAGCCGGATTGTTGATACACCTTCCACAAGGGTTGAAACTCCAAGATTAGAGTCACTCTTTGAGCAAAGGAAAACTCCTTTGGATATGCATCTATGAGAAGAATCAAGGTTCAATGCCAATTAACATGTTGATTCTTAATGAAATATAAATATATTTAAATATATAAACTTAAATATTAATTAGCATATTTTGAAATAATGGTAAAGGAAGACTGAAAATGTCTTGGGGATAGACCTAGGCAGGAGACTCTGAGCAACTTGGGAACATCATAAATATAAAAGACAACTGAGATAAGGAAGACAGGTACAAGGGGTAGCCGAAGGGGGAGGAGGACCCCTGAAAGAAGATATGGAAAGATCATTGAAGGTACATTTCACCTATTTTACAAGCCTCACGCGGATTGGCTCAGATTGTTTTATATAACATTAGAGCCAGTTGCCTATTTTAACCATCAAATTCAATCAGGGTTGGGAAACTATATTTTGGATTTGACATTTTTGGGTGATTTTCTTCATTTTCACTCAAATATTCTCTGTCATTGGGCTCTAAGTTTTATTAAATTTCAAATTTAAGATTCAAAGAAAGGTGTAAAGCCACCACATGAATGCAAAAGACAATGAAAGTGTTATTAAACACCAGCATTTTAAACACTTTGCAAATGCATGCATATAACATTAAAACAGCCAAAAGAGGAAAAATGTCAAATTATGAATGGTACTTTTTGCACTTTCTCAAGAATTGTGATCTTGAGGGGTAAGTATATTTAAAGAGGACATGGAAAAAACATTTCTTTGGCACACTAAAAACACAAAGGATTCTATTTTTTAAATTGCCCTTTACATACGAGATAGTATTTATTAATCATTGAATTGAAACATTACTTTAAAATATAAAAATATCACAAAAAGTAATTTCATATTTGCATAACACCTGTCGTCCTATAAGCTTAAAGTTGTTGAATAATGTTAAAAGCTCCATGTTATTTGACTTTGTGTATTGTCGAATATGAGTGGGAATCACAATGAGGAAACTTTGGAAGTCATATTTTCCATCATCATAAACACATCCTGAACAATACAGTGGAGGCTTTATGGAGAAAAGGTTAACAACAGTGATAGGCAAAGAGAAATAGTAGCCAGTAAGACCAAACTTCATAAACATGACAATGTGCCTGTCACCTAGCAACAGGCAAGTGCTGGGTAGGCTGATGTCTGAGAGGTCCAGATGCAAGTGTAAACACAATGTTTACATTGTCCCATTGGCCTAAGCTACATGGTCCTTTGGTTTTCTGGTGCTGACATCCAGGAATCTGATTGGATTGCTTATCTTCCCATGATCAAAAAAAATGCAGACAGACTAATACAGATTAGAAAGTGGCACTTGCAAAAGTATTTACTACTTGGATTCTGTATAATATGACTCCTATTATTATAATTAGCATATTCTGACATTTGATTGGTGCAGAAACAGTCCTTTAGGCAGAACCATAACTAAGACCAGGCAAATTATACCGGGTTCCTGGGTACTATCGTGGGGTATAATGCTACCTCCTAGGAGAACAATGCTTCTATGTCTCTTCCTCATGTGAATGCCGAGATATAGCTCACATTCTGCTCCTCTCAGGCTATATAGGACTGTCCTCTGGGTTATATTCCTTTCTTCTCTTTTGCCCTAGGTAAAATGTTAGTTAATGTGGTCCTGATTGTAGATAAAGGTATGTGTTTGTTGAACGGTAATCATGAAATTCTGTTTATTTGTGCAGAACTCTAGAAAGGGATGTGGCTCTTTGGTGAAGGTATCGCCGCTGCAGTTGCGTGGAGTCCGCTGTCCCTGCCTCTCCTCCTCCTGACTCACCGCTGTTCCCTCTCACCGAGGAATAAGTCGGTCAGGAAGTCACTCCACTTCAGTGGCATTCAAAGACACCGGCAAGACCTTTGTGGAGCCGGAAGTGGCCATTCACTGGAACCGCATCACCCTCACCAGCCACAATGTGAAATCACTCGAGAAAATGTGTGCTAATCTAATTAGAGAAGCCAAAGAAAATGCCCACTAAGACTTCGAATCACAACTAGAAAAACTCCTTGCGGTGAAGGTTCAAAGACTTGGGATAGGTTCCAGATGAGAATCCTCAAATGCCTTATTGATTTGCACAGTCCTTCTGAAATTGTTAAACAGATCATTTGTATCAGCATTGAACCAGATGTAGAAGTTAAAGTCACCATTGCAGATGCCTAACCAATTATCTCTTTTAATAAATTGATTGCAACTATTAAAAAAAAAAAAGGATGTGTGAATTTAGGAGAGACAGAGCCAAGATGACACAGTAGTAGGAAAAGGACTGCCAAGATCCCCCCCCACAAAACTCATTTAAATAGCTGCAGAAAATGTACTAGATTGAATTCTGATGGGAAAATCCAGGAAAAAAAAAGTCACAGTGAGTCATTTGGATAACCTGATTTGACATAGGAAGAGAGAAAGGAAGATCTGTAGACACTGGCAACCGGGGTGGGAGGTGGGGCAGCATGTCACACTTAGAACACTACAGTGACCAGAAAGAGATTGTGCACCAGGCAAGAAGAGATCCCAGCCCCATCCCAGGGCTCCATCAGACCAACACTAGCATCTTGCATAGGGGACAGGTACAAAGTTCCTAATCGCAGGAAGGACTGAGAAGGGGACTTGCTCTTGGGGGGTGCTGTTCTTGAGTATGGAAACCCTGGATTGTGTACCAAGAAAGGAAGAAGTTTAAAAGCCATCAAGAGTAGTAGCAGCAGTCAGATCCCAAGTACAGACCCCATTTCCCGTACATAGCCCAGCCTTAGAGGTGTAACCAAGGCAGGAATTCCAGACCAAAGGAGAACCTACAATTCTGCCTCTCTCAACAGAGCTTTCCATTTGGCTCTACTATTTTTAGGGAATATAGAGGGAGTCCAGGCCTGAAAGTGCTTCTATTATGTCTTGATCTTTAAAAAAGAATGCAAAGGGAAGGAAAAAATAATGCACTGGGAGGAGGGAAGGTTCCTTCCTGGGGAGAGGAATATATTGGAGTGAGGCAAAAGAAGTTCCTTTCTTTTAGAAGGAAGCTTTAGAAGAGTATATTACCCTTTGCCTAGGTATGAAAATGAAGGTTAGGGGAAATTATCTCACTTAATCAGATTATATCAATAAATATCTACACAAACAATGAGGTTGGGGTGGGAGGGAGTAGCTGACACTTCAAGCTCACTCTCATCTGAACTGGTCAAAAGAAAAAAGAATACACAGGCACACACAGTTGGGTATAGAAACACATTTCACCCAACAGGAAACTAGGAGGGGAAAAGACGGCGGGGGGGGGGGGGGAAGGAGTAGAATTTAAGGGAGGAGACTAAAGAAGAGATTAGTCCTAAGCAAAATAAACTCTAAGGATACAGAAAAATATTCATAGCTCTTTTTGAGGTAGCAAAGAATGGAAATATGAAGGGGTGTCCATAAATCGGGAGATAGATGAACAAGTTATTTGTATATAAATTTTGTGGAATACTTCTGTGGTGGCTTCTTAAAGTGATGAGCAACCACTATTCTAGGGGATGAATGATGAAGCATACTATCCATATTCAGATAACAAGATGAAGGACACAAAGTACAAAAGGAGACCAACATTTTTTTGGACATGACCAATGAGGAGAGTTGTTTTGATTGACTAAATGTTTGAGGTGTGTGTGTGTGTGTGTGTGTGTCTGTGTGTACATGCTCATTTGGTGATGGGAAGGGTTGGGGGTGAATGAAAACGCACATATTGGTTGATTGAAATATGTTTTAAAATTTTTAAAGGAAAAGGAAATGAACACTTTAATTTATCTGATTCAGTGAAATATTGGAATATGATTTTAATCAACTCAAGTAACAAGGATATTTTCATGTCATTTCACATAATAAATTAAACCACATTCACATTTGGGATAGGGACATCTTGAATCTTTGAATTCATCTTTGCAAATGTTATGAAGTCAGCACCCTAATGGCTCCCCACAAGTCTTTTATTCCACCTAGATAAAGAAAAATAGCTTTACCTGGTGTGTTAGATATGCTGATAAAAATCAGTTCATTTTAAAAATGAGAATGAAAGTTATATAACCCTTTTCAGCAAGAATATTTTCTCAATAGACTTCATCTTCATGTAGACAATATCCCAACTAATATTACTGCAATTATGATAAAGTCAATATTTAGTCTTTAGAAAGGTATTTGATAACATTGCCAGAATGGTAAATAAAAATAATAATAAAAATCCAACTAGATCATGTATAGCTCTAACAGCCTTTGGGTAGAAAGTGTTCCTGGGTGTTAGACTGACTCTGACAGCCAAGAAAAAGTAAGGCAAATGTATCTTTGTCCAATGGAATCCAATCCTGGTGCTTTTACATTAACAAGAGCATTAAAGGACATGGTAAGAGACCATTGGCTTCAAATAATTAGAATAGTTGAAATGAGGACTCCTACTTTGTCTAAGTATAGTACTATCTAACACCTCTTTTGTATTTCATGGCTACAAAAGTTGCCAAGGGAGATTTCCATGCCATTATATCATGCTGCCTGCTTTGCAAAGAATTGGAATCATTAGTCTGATTCATCTCCTGCCAGTTGCTGATGCTACAATCCCACAGAAAATGACTAAAAATTAACACATTTTTACACAAAGATTTACCACTGAGCAACACTCCTCTTTTCTTAAAATGCATATTTCCCAGTCCTTTATGCAAATTGGTGTTCAGCATCTCACAATAAAGGCCAGAAAGACTATTCTTTGAAATCCCCAAGTTTATGGGCTTTTGGCAAGGAGTGAAGGAAGAAGGCATTACAGTGAGAATGGTGATGAGGCATAGCATTTTCAGTTAATCTCAAGTTAAACAGAAGTGGTTGTTTCCATTGGAAACTGTGACAAATGTTAACCTGAAATTCCTGTATTACTCTACAATTTCTTGTGATTTTTTATACACACTTAAATTAGGTACAAATATAAATTACAATGTGAATTAGAGGCAACTATTGTAGCTCTGAATATTAGTATAGAATTTATTATAAAAGAATTGTAGAAAATCTAAAATTATCATAGAATATGAGTTGGAAAGAGGCTGAGACACTGTAGTCCAAACATTTTTAAACTGGGCCAGTGATTTCAAGAGTGTAGGAAATTCCCAGTAAGAAGCCTTATCTAACAATGCAGATGGGCATTTTCTCTGTAATTTATAGTCTGAGAGACACTAAGAGGTTAAGCAATTTGCCTGGAATAACACAAGTTTCTGTGTCATGGGTCTGACTTGAAGATAGTTGTGATGATTCTGTGGCTGGCTCTCTATCTCCTATCCCAGGGTGTCTCTCCTAATCTAATCCATGCCTAAACAAAAATTCCTCTAAAGCATATCTGACCAGTAGATATCCAACTTTACTTGAAGATGTCAAATGACCCTCTACCTTCCAAAATGCCCATTCTATATTTGAATAGATTTGATTATTAGGAAGCACTATATTTCCTCACATTAAGACTTAATATACAAAGTTTCCCGAAAGCCTTATCCATTAAAGCTTAAAACTGCACTAAAACTTTGGGGACATCCTTTATGCTTCTTTGTAACTCTCGTCCATTGCTCTTAGCTCTGCCATTCAGGGAAAAGTAGAACTAGTTTAATTATTCATATAAAAGACAACTCTATAAATGCTTTCAGATATTTACCATATCACCCTTAAGTAATTTTTCCTAAATACTAAGTAAATATCCTGGTTTCCTTCATTTAGTTCTCATAGGGCTTGATTTTAAATCCCTGCCAAATATGGGTTTCTCTCCTATGGACTTTCTCCAACTTATCAATGCTCTTAAAAAAACATGCATGCAAGGTATGAAGAACTAAACACAAGACGCCAGATTCGCATAGTAGTACAGAATGAAGCAGGACTGTCATCTCCTTATCTTGGACTCTATGTCTCTCAAAGTAGCCTAAGATTCCTTAATATTCTTGGATGCCATAACACAGTGATGAAATAGTGAACATGAAGCCCATCAAATGCTGCAGATTTCTTTCAGATGAACTATAATCTAACAATCTTATGCTTATGCTCCTCCATCTTATCATTATGAAGCTAATTTTTACAAAGTGTAAGGCTTACACTCACTGCTGTTGAATATCATTTTCTTTGAGTTGGTCCAATGTTATAGTCTGTTTCTTCTTGATTCTCAACTGGGCATCCTAGTATATTCTCCATCTATCCCCAGTTGGTGTCATCTGTATATATAAGAAGCATGCCATCTATACCGTTATGCAAACAATTGACAAAAATGTTCACAAGCATAGAACCAAGCACTAGATCTCCTTTCTTACAAATTAAATTTTCTTAACAAAAAATCAATATGAATTATCCAATATTCAAAAAAGATCCAAAGGAAACTTGTATAAGAAACTGTGAACATCACTTATGTACAGTTGAAGAAATGTATGTATAAAATGAACTGAGTAGTAAGAAAACTATTATATTTCTTTATGTCCTCTCTATACTAAGTGGTACAGATGAAAGAGTTCAGGCTTGGAGTCAGAGTAACTTTAATTCAAGTCACGCTTTTGTTATTTACTAACTGTGTAACCTCAGGCATGTCATTTAATCTCTTTAGGGCTTGGTTTCCTCAGCTGTAAAATGAGAGATGTGGACTAGATATCTTCTAAATTCTCTTTCATTTCTAAATCTATAATTTTCTGTGTATGTGTATGTATGTACATATATACATATATATATATAAGCCGACACCATTAAATGTATTCTTAAAAATATTTTATAATGTTTTAATATCTATGACTAACTACTAACCTATCACCCCTACGTTTCCCCTCTCAGAGCCGAGGTACTCCCTTTTAACAAACATATAGCATCTTCTTTAGGGTCATTTCCCCAGCCTGCACTCCAAGCTATCCCCAGAGTATAGCTGACTACTTCTCAGCTCAGGGTTCTGAGGCTAACCTGAGGAAATGGAGTTTCTAATAAATACTGTTGTTCCTGAGACTCCACCAGAGTATTCGCTATCAATAATCGACCAGTTCATTATTCTCAATTTTTAGAAAAGACACATACTGAGAAGTTATACCAAGAATACTTGTTAGAAACATTACTTCTCCTCCCCAAAAAACTTGAGGAGCATATATTTTCCCATCGATACATACAAATTCTGTAGGGAAAATGGATACACACTTAAAGCATAGTGGTAGTGAGGGATATGTAAAAAGAACTCATGTAGCAAAAGGCTACTTCCAAATGTTGGACTTAAATGTTCTTTTCTCCTTGCTAAAGTCATCAGGAAGATTCTTTGAGGTATAGCCCATCTTGATGGGCTTCCAAGACCTGTGCCTTTGTAGAGTGCATAAGCGGCATTCTTCTCTGGTGCAAGGGATATTACTCTTCAACAGTACCACTATCCTCATTGACTGTCTTTCTACCCACAACAAGGTGGCAGAGTGGATACAATCCTGGGTCTGGAGTCAGAAAGACTTCAGTTCCAATTCAATCTCAGAAACTTACTGGCTGTATGAATCTTGACAAGTCACTCAACCTCTCTGTCTCAGTTTATTAATCTTAAAATGGGAATAATAATAGAACCTACCCCACAGGGTTGTTTTTAAGGTCAAATGAGATTAAACAGTGCCTGGTACATAATAGGTGCTTAATAAATGTTTGTTCCTCTCTCACTGTAGCTGGATCTACTGTCATTGATCACTACCACTCTAGTATCTACTGTTACCATGTCTAGTCGTGATGGGCATGTTGGATCTCGCAAATTCAGAAGATTTACTGGACACTTTCACCTCAGAATACTTGTTCACCTAATACAAGGAAAGAAGAAAAAACATTGATAGTAGGACCCATGTGTTCAAAGTCATCATGGCCAAATGGAAGACAGGGTGGCTTTTATAACAAGCTCAAAGTAGTTTTGTCTCACTCTCAAATGCAAAGGAAAGAGAGTAAGAAATGGCAGGTTTTCCCTTTTGATACATGTTCAATAACAATTAAGCCATCATTATCAGGTCTAACTGTGCAACCAATTAGAAGACTTTTCTTCATCATATAGTACCAGCCCCTCAGTCAAGTGTGGCCAGAAAATAGTTGCCCCCACCTCAAGTTTCTATATGGCCAGTTCACCTAAAATCTATCTACATGTACTTTGAGAACATATACTTCAAGGGCCTCAGGGGTCAATTCACCCTTGCTACAAAAATATTAATTCACTAAAACAAATCAACACAATCAGTCTGAGAATGAATTTTTATTCTTCACTTCACGTCCATTACTTTTTGGTCAAGAGATGGGAAGGAGTTTCACTGTCATTCATTTTATGATATTATCATTTATTGCTTTGATCCAAGTTCTGAGGACTTTCAAAATTGCTTTTCCAAAATTATCGTTGTCATCTAATAAATTGTCCTGGTCCTAGTCCTCTAAAGCTAATGCTGATCCATTAATGAATACCCTCTAAGTTCAACCTTTTATTTGTCTAAATTTTATTTGACCAAATGTGTCTAGTTGTACTATCATCTAGCCTCCAATATCTCATCATCTAAGAAAGGAAGAGAAAGCAGCAGAAAAGAATACTTCTTGTTATTGTTCAGTCACTTCAGTCATGTCCACCTCTTTGTGTCTCCATTCTTGGTAGAGATACTAGAGTGGTTTACCATTTCCTTCTCCAATTCTCTCTTACAGATGAGAAAACTGAGGAAAACAGGGTTAAGTAATTTGCCCAGGGTCACATAGCTAGTAAGTGTCCAAAGTCAGATTTGAACTCAGGTCTTCCTGACTCCAGGCCCAGTATCCTATAGAGTGTGCCATCTAGCTTCCCAAAGGGAATGCTACAAAGGACCTAAACTCTTCATCATATGGCTCTAATTTCCTTGTCTAATATCATCTCGAATTATTACATTATAGAGACCCCACTCTTAATTCAAACTGGTCTGTCACTCAAACATTCCTCGTACATTCTTTCCTCTACATATGTAGTTTCTTTCACCTATTATGCTCTCTCTGATCTTCTTTTCTAAATGTCTCTGCTCTTTCGAAACAGTTTAAATCCAACCTCTCTGAGAAGCCTTTCCTGGATATTCCAGTCCATATTTACCCTATGAGGCTTAGTTTGAGGCTGCACTTCTGACATTGAAATAGCTGTATAGTCATGTAGTTAAATTAACCTCTTGGCCTCAGTTTCTTGATCTATAAAATGAAGAAGTCGGATTGGAAGTTCTCTAAGGTTTCTTGACACTCCAAATCTATGATTTTGTCATCCTAGAATATATAATCTATCCTGCTGCTATTTTGTATCTTTGACATTACTTCATAAAAACACTTCCTGATTTTTTGTATTCTTTATATTTATTATATATTAGTACATCATATTATTTAACTATCCTAATATTGTTGGACATTTAGGTCACTTCTTATTTTTTTCAACCACATATAATACTTCTGTGAAAATGTTTGACTATATAACTCCTTTATTTATTTGTTTTTTTATTAATACTTTCAGAATATATCCTGACAATGGAATTACTGGGTAAAAGTGTATGATTCGTTTTTTTCTTATTTTCATTATGAATTGTTCAACTGCTGTCCACAAATATTGTGTAATTATGCAATTCCCACCAACAATAAAAGAGGACATCTTTGTTTCCACAGTCCCACATGATTTGAATTTTGTTGTTTTAATCATTTTCATAAAAAATAATTTTGTGTGTCTGAGGTGGTACTTCAAAGTTGTATTTTTTTTTAAATTGCATGTCTTTGATTATTAATCACTTAAGTTGCTATAACAATTTACATTCCTTCCTTGAAAATGTTTTATTCATATGCTTTGGCCATTTATCCATTAAGGCCTGTGAATAAAATACTACAACTTTTTAACATTTTTATATACAGTTAGTTGTCAAGTGGTTGTCATTTGCCATGACAATTTTCTCAATCTATTTTTCTTTTAAATGTTTTGTTGAATAGTTTTTTTTTATTTTTATGTAAAACCTCTATCTTGTGACCAATAATTAATCCTACTTGTAGAATTGAAAAAAATTATCACCCAATTTTAATACTTCCATTCATTTTCTTCTATTGTGATAGAGTTTGAATTTTTATGTTTAAGCCTGTCATCCAGCTGGAACTCACTAAAGGATATGGTGTAAGATATAGGTCCAAATTCCTTTCTTGACAAATCGCTAACCAATTTTCCAAAAGTACATTTATTAAAAATTAATCTTTTCCTCTATTATTATTTTCTAAATGTTCATCAAATATTAACCTTTCATATATTATTGGTTGGATATATGGTATATCTACTCTGATTTATTCCTTTATTTTTCTCAGTAATGGAGAGTTTTCATAACTGCTTTGTAATATGTTTTAAAGTCCAAGTTTGTATGACTCTTTTTAGCATGCCCTTAATATATCTCTATATAGGTTTCATTATGATTTGGTCTAATCCTATATAAAAGTCTCTTGATATGTTTATTGGTATAGAATTAAGCTTATAAATGGATTGGGAAGTATTGCCATTTTTACAATGTCAATCTGATCTATCCAGAAACATATTCTTCAGATTATTTACACTCTTTGTTTTTATCATTATAAGCTTAGAGTTGCATCTTTTTAAGTCCTGCATATTCTCAGGTAGTTTAGTTCTCCAAATAGTTTGTTTTTGAATATAATAAATGGGCTTTTTTTCGCATAGTGTTTTCTTGTTATTTTTTAAAATTTATTTGTTGTTTTTATTCATTTTTGGTTCAGGCAATTGGATTTTTCTTGATATAATATCACCTGCAAATAATAACACTTTGATCTCTTCATTCACCATGTTAATCTCTAGAATGTTTTTCCCATCTTATTACTTTGTGATTGCTAGATGTTATATGTCAAAAAAAATGGATGGGTTTCTTTACCCTACCTCTTTTTACTAGGAACATTTCCAGATTTACTCAAAGGCAAACCTTGTGCTTCCAACAAGTTCAGAATCTGGAACTCTGGTATACTGGAGTACTTTCCTGACCTTTTGAAACTCATAAGATTGGAACCTTCATTCCATTTACCTAGAAAGGAAAAGAACAAGCGGAGTGGCCAAGAACCAGAGACCACATGGCAATGCCACTTACATTTTACTCTAGAGCTTCTATTCAGTGGTGCTACCACCAAATGATTCTGCAAGCCCACTGAAGTGAGCACAAATAAGCGTTCATGTTTATGACTTATAGTACAGTTAGAGATCCTTCATGTAAGTTCTTCTGCCCAAACAACTCTGACCCCATAAGAAGACTTATGCACAGGGCAGAAAATATTGTGCCCAGCACACAGCACCATGGGCTAGAAGGAAACAGAGCTTTGAGCCTGAGGGAAAGGAATCTAGAAACCTTATTGTGGCCAATCCTCTCCTCCTAGAGTTTAGTCGGATCAGGGACTTGGAGCCAGCTGATGTCCACGTCCCTTACATAAGGGAGATAAAACTTAAAGAACAAAGCTCAAGAGAGAAGGCACTAATAAAAACTATAATTCACAAAAATGTAAACAACACAGAGGATTGTAAAGAAAGAAGGAATAGTAAGTAAAATCTCAAAAAAAAAAATCAGAGCACTTTGAAGAAAAATGAAATAGTATTAACAGATTAGAGGGGATCCTGTGGAGTCCCTAAAGATCATAGAAAAACAACAAGAAACTCCCGAATTGTTCAATAGCAAAATAAAACTCTTAAAGGGAGAAATTAGAGATTTTTTTTAAATAAGTAGAAGCTATGTGAGAGTGAATAAGATATTTAGAACAAAAATATTGACAAAGAGGAAGATTTAGCAGAAGAGAAACAAAAGGCGATAATCTTAAAAGCATCCATGAATTGTATACAAAATAGTGATCTGCTTGGAAGACAAGCTACAGAGATAACTTAAGCATGATATTCTTTAAAACAACCTCTTAAGTCAAATCTAAATATATATTTTCTGCCTTAAATGTGTTTCTATCCCCTACTCTTCACTCACATAGCCACCACCTCAGCTGAGTGCAAGCCCTCATTTCCTCTCACCTGTATTATAATCATAACTTACTAATTGGTCTCCTTGCTTTAGCCTCTACTTTCTCTAATCTGTTCTCCACACAAGTATGACTGATCACATTAAAAAGGCCCAAGAAACTCCAGTGGCTTCCAAATTCCTCTTGAAGAAGTCACAAGCTCTTTAGATTTTTATTAGGAGCATTTTAGAATCTGATACAAACCTTAACTTTCCAAATTTATTGCACATTATTATCTTTCATACAACGCAGTTCAATAAAATCTACCTAATGCGATTCATCATACTTCACATTCCAATCTGCACAATTCTGGTCCATGTCCTTCCATACATAAATGCTTCAGAGAGTGTCTTCAAAACTCACTGAAGGCCTTCAACCAGGTCATTTATTATGTAACACAAAGAATGTCTATTTGTTATCTCTAGCTCTCACTATATGACCAGATCATTTTTTTCCTTGTCATACATTTCCTTGATAAGGACTTTTATATGATTTCATTTCAGAAATTTTCATTGGTAATATGCTTCAACCTGTTTACATCCAACCTCAATCTTTGCATTGTCCTTTGAATTTTCAACCTTTTTTCCCATTCTAAGATTATGATGTTCAGTTACATATAGCATCACCAGGATAATACTGCAGTTAAAAAATATGCTGTAGTCTCAGTGAGCACTGTGGAATTATTGAAATTGTGGTCTCCTAAAAGTAATTGAGTCTTTTCTCTTCCTATTCAACTTTAGGCCTAACTTACTTTCTAGGTAACTTATCTTATATATATCTAGATTTAGTGTCGGCCTAAGCTATACTTACTGAGTACTTTATTGAATGACTTTTAAGTATCTATAATAATTTGGGAAATATGTGTTTTCCTCCATTTGTCTTTTTTCTATTTTGTTTCCTAGACTTCTCTCTTTTGAGTGGTTATGAATCTCATTGCAGAATCTCAGTGACATTTTGGGGTTCATTCAAATAAGTTCAGCATTATCTACTATATGGTAAAAGTTCACAATCTACAGAGAACCCTTCTATCATTTTAACTTTGTGTGGTACATCCTCCAAGAGAATGAAAAACACTTTTGGTAAGCATATACTTCCATTCTATGCTTCCTTTGATATCAATAATTGGAGAATCTTTCAGCAAAGTCGATTCCAACGGTAATGGTGAGCTGTTGGAGTCTATTGAATACTGTTGAGGGTGGTTTTGGTAGTTGTGTGGAGGCCAGATTCAAGAAGCAACTATTCTGAAGCAAAGAAAAAAAATGGAAGGTTATTGCAATAATCCAGATGAAAAATGATGAGGGGTCAAATTTGTGTGTTGGTTATGTGAATGATGAAAACATATGTAAAAGATGTTGGGTAGGCAGAATGAGAGACATTCCGTAGATCCAAAATTGATAAAACATGGTCACTGACCATGGACATGGAATGAGGAGAAAGAGTGAAAGACGATTCCAAGTAGAGAAACTGGGTAAATGGAAGGATGATCATGCCCTCTATATAAATAGAAAGGTTTGGAAGATGAGTAAATTTGGTATAAAAGAGGATTTCTGATTCTGATTACACTTTGAGTTTGAGATACCTACATGATATCTGGTTTGAAGTATGATAATTTCCAAAGTCTCTTCTAGCTTTATGATTCTATGAAGAATTGTTGAGTAATAGATTTATTTTTCAAGATGTTGAGTTATGAAGAGTATGAACAAGAAAATAAATGAATGGGACAAAAAGACCAAGGGAAATCTTTTTTAATATCGAGAAATCTTTGATCTACTAGGAGTCAGAGGGAAAGAAAGCAGTATAAAGGAAAATATCTAGCATAAAGGGGAAATAGAGGCCAGCTGCTAGAGCAAGGTCCTGAAAGAGGCAGGAAGGAATGCAATCAAGAGGATTGGTTAGCTTTAGCAAGGAGTTTATGTCCCTTCAGAAAGTGGAGGGAAGCAATGAATGAGTGATAGTAGTAAGGGACCTTGATGGCTGGAAAAAGAAAAGAATATTGCACTTATGCAGTGTTTAAAATTTCAAAAAAATTCTTTCCATGCAACACTCAAATGATGCATTTGATGCAAGTACCATTTCCTTTTTAAGATGAATGGATAAGTTATGCAATATAGTTACACGAGAAGTTATAGTTACATGAAAACAGCTAGAATTTTCATCAGTCTCTAGACACTAACTCCAGTACTCTTTACATGCCATTATGCTACTTCTGTTGAGAAAGTTTCTATCAGATGGCCCAAATCTACTGTGCTGTAATCATGAGGGCAATGGTATAATCAAGAAATTGAGAGGATCAAAATTTGGTACCATTTCTTTGGGACCCCCTAGTCACCTTTGATGAAACATCATCATCATAATCATTTTTATTTTTCCCTCTTCCTCACATCTCCTCTGTCCCAAAGTAGTTATAGGGTCTTGTTTATTCAGTAACTGAACTATTCTCAAATCCATTTCCTAAGTTTCCTTACATTGGAACCATTATAACTCAAGGCCTCATCGCTACATACCAGAGATGTTTATCTTTGCATCCCCAGTGTCCAATGTTAGCCTACACATAATAAGTCCTCAATAAATGTGGATTTGATTGAAATTTAATTGAATTTAATCCATTTGACCTCTCTATTAGACTGAATCTGAATCTGGATACCACATTTTAGAAAGGATAGACTTAAGGTAAAGTTCATCCAGAAAAGGGTGACCAGAATGGTTAGAGATTGAGATCATATTGTACAAGAATCAATTGAAGGAAAAATGATGCTTAAGATGAAAAAAATGAGGGTATGAATGATAATAATAATCAAATATTGAATGACTTTCATTTGGAAGAGGAGTTAGCTGATTTTGGCTTGTTCCAGTGGGCAGCTGAAGATAGATGTTACAAAGAGCCATGTTGAGTCTGGACATGAAGAAAACTGAAACAAAACTTCCCAACAATTAGAGACATACAAAAGTGACCTGGAGTACCTTAGGAGGAAGTAGACTCCCCCTCCCTGAAGATCTTCAGGCAAAGGTTGGGTGATTGCTGGCTAAGGATGTTGTAGATGTGATTCTTGGTCAGCTACAGTTTCAGCAATTCTGCTCATATTTGTTAGTGCCTACCATGTACTGATCACTACAGTTGCTGGGTAGGTATTGGGACGATCTAAATAGAAATCTCAATCATACAATTAACATTCATTGAATATCTATTATATGTTTAGCATTGTATTACGTATGTCCCTTTTACTATCTATCATCTCCAACAAAATGCCTAAATACAATCTCACAAAAATATCACAAAAATCCCTGTTCTTTTCTACCAAATTGAAGTACATAAATATCTATAATGCTTCCATGTTTAGCCATTCTGGTTTTGTTCTTCTTTCTAAGCAAGACATCATCCTGTTGATTCCTTACTGTCCTTCATGTTTCATACCTAACCCATTGCCCTGTTGGTCTTTTCCCCAATTTCTTAATTTAGCCTTATAATAATCATAATCATAATATTTGATATTCCCAAAGAAAACTCTGTCTTTACCCCCAACCTCACCTATATTCTAAACTTCTCTCTATTGTCTAGTGCCATCTTTAACTCATCTTTTTTGATCACTCCAATCTGTAATCAGTTTTCAAATTTTGGAATTTCTTTCTCTAGCTTACGGGTCTTAACATTTTTATATATGCACACGGACCTTTTCAGCAATCTGGTAAAGACTAAGGACCCTTTCTCAGAATTATTATTTTTAAACTCATAAAATAAAATACATAGGAATTCAAAGAAAACCAAATATATTGAAATACAGTTATCATTTTTAAGTCCATAGATTCTAGCTTAACAAGCTATGTTCTGGACCATCTCTTACAACTGTCCCTTTCTCACTACTAACATAGCTTCCAGAGTGATTTTTTTAAAGGGCAGGTATGGCCATCCCACTTCCTATTCAATAAATTCCAATGAGTCCCTATTGTCTCCAAGATCAGATATATGCTCTATGTTTGGTATTTAAAGTTCTTCATAACATGATACCTTGTTTTAGATTTTTTTTTTTAAACACTATCTCCCTTCATGTATGCCTTAGTCCACAGCCACACCAGGTTACTTGTTGTTCCTCACACATGACACTATTCTTATGTCTTTGAATGGGCTGTAACCCTCATTTAGAATGTTCTCCTTCCTCACTTTCATCTCTTAGAATCCCTGGCATCCTTCAATATTCATATCAAGTGTCACCTCCTCCAAGAGGACTTTCTCAGTCCCCTCTTCTGCTAGTGCATTACCCTCCAAAGCTACTTTCCTTCTATTCTGTAGTTTCCTTGTACCAATTATGTATATGTTGTCCCCCCCCTCATCAGAATGTAAGGTCTCTGAGGGCAGAAATGATTTTGGCTCTCATTTAACTCAGCTCTTGGTACTTAATAAGTGTTTGTTGATGATTTATGAATCATTTTACATACATCATCTTATTTTATTCTAATAACACTTTAAGGAAGGTGCTACAGATATCTTCCCAACTAATTCAATGAGATTAAGTAATTTACATGGCACCTGGCACATAATAAGTATTTAATAAATATTTGTTGACTGGCTGCCCAAGATCAAAAAATTAGCAAAGATAAGAAGTGGGATTTGTATTCGAGTCTCCTGATTCTAAGTCTAGTAGTATGTCCACTACCCCACATTGCCTATGAGACCTGTAGATGGTTTCTATTGCTGAGATTACTCTAATTTCTCTTCCTGAGCTTCATGCATGCAGTTTTATTGACCACGATGAATAAACTCTGAGTATATGGGCTTCAATATTATTTTTCTCATACCATGTTTTTTTTTTACTCTCACACTACTCCATTCATATTCTAAACATTTTGCTGAATATCTGCTACTGCAAGTCATTGTGTCTTATATTGTTGAGAATGCAAATATTCACAACATGGATCACTTGCTTCAAAAAAGTAGTCTGTAAGGGACAGAACACATATACAAATTACAAAAAAAAATACTTGTTCCCCTAATCTTCCAAATATGCCATCTTCCTATTGCTTTTGGTTTTGCTTTATTGGTCTGTATAGGTTTTTTTTAAGATCACAATTATTTTTGTAAATCTTCCTCCTTCATCAATTTCCTTTGTAGTAAAAAAAAAATAGTTAAGCAAAACTGACCACTAAAGACCATGTCAATCTGCAGTTGTCACATTCAGCACCTATAGTTTTCCACTCTTCTGCCAAAAGGAAGGAGGAATATTTTAGCATCTGTCTTGTGGAATCAATATTAATCATTTCATTTAATCTGGGCTCACCTGTCTTTGGAGTTTTTACATTTGCATTGCTGTAGTCACCGTGTATATTGTTCTGTGGTTCTGATTTCTATCCTCGCCATCAGTTCATAGAGGCCTTCTGTTTCTCTGAATCCCTAACTTCTTAAGGCTCATTTATACAGGCACATACCAAAATTTGCTCATTCATCAATTGAAAAGTACCCACATTGACTCTAGTGCATTCCTACCATGAAAAGTACTGCTATGAATTTTTTGGAATAGATAGGTTGCTTTTTAAAGAGCTAGAAACTTACACCTTCATGAAACTTTCCTTAAGTAGAAACAAAGTTTCTGTTCACATCTCAACTTCAGAGATAATCAAATGAATCCATTAAAATATTTTTATATTACTGCTGCATCATCAATATCTATGTTTTATATGGATTTATCTTCTGTTACTACCCTATCACTAAATTAATTTTAAAAATAAGCTTCTGAAAAAAGATTCATCAGTATGTTAGGTAAGTCTTAGTATAACACTTCAGATGCAAAATTCTTTTACATTTTATTGTAATTATGATGAGTAGTCAACAAGAAGTATGCAAGAAATTATATTTTGGAGAGATGTATGGCCAGAAAAAAATAGGTGGGTCACGTTGGGACAAAGCATGACTGATGGACAATTTGCATATTTCATAGACAGCTATAAATATTAGAAGGACAAGAAAGAAACTCCCAGAAAATTGAATAGACTGCCCATGGAGTTTTATGGGAGGACATGGGCAAGGATCATAGCATCATAGATTTAGAGCTGAAAGAAACCTTAAAAGCTATCTAAACCAACCCTCTCATTTGAGTTGCACAGAATGAGAGGGCACGGATGGATTGTGATGTGTGTGATTGGAGAAAGTACCCACTAATTGAGATCATAGTACTATCAAAGTACCAAAGAAGTGATTGGTGAGAATGGCAACATTTCTCTCAGTGGGAATGTATGTGGCATGTACAGTTATAATGCATACTAGAAAATCATCTATTTATCACGTAACATTACTCCATTCATTGATTTTTGGTTGCATCAAGCCATTGGAAAGAAGGAGAATTATAATATTTATGATGACCAAGCTTTTGAGGAATACTTGCTCTGGATCTGGATTTCCCTCCTAGAACAACATTTTTCCCCTTGAATGTTTGCTCATTTTATGAGAGTCACTGACAGGAAAAAAAATGCCCCTGTAAAGCTTGTTTTACTTTCTTTGTCAATCATGTATTAGGCACATGCAGTGAAAATGTTATGAAGAAAAAAGTACCACCAAAGTCAATGCCGTGCCAGTTCTACATGCATATACTAGACATGCAGATGTTTCACTTTTGAATTCAGACAAATGTAGGACGAAAAAGGGGGAAAAAACAGGAGGACTGGAAGTTACTTCAAATAAAAGTCCACAGCTCAAAGGCAAAATATTTGAAGACAATGTATTATAAGGAATTTTTTTCAAGCCATAGAAAAGATGTTTTATGAAATTAAGCTGGAAATATCCTAAGTGGGAAATGACCACAGAATAAATAGGAACCTTTTAGAAAGACAGCAAACATGTGTTATTTATTTTCCTGGTAAATAGAAGTGGCAGATTCAATCAGCAAGAAGCATCAGATAGTTATGACCATTTTAATCATGTAAAAAAGGTCATGAGATTTGTTTATGGTGCATTTAACAGCATTTTCAGTTTAGTATTAAGGAAAGTGAATAACTTCTCTTTAGCAATAAAGAGGAGATAAGATAGGACTCTTTCTTTTATGTGGCAAGTAATACAAAAAAACATAGAACATTTAAGGCATCACCACAGCTATCTTTTTTTCCCTCTTTATAAACATATGGAATTAGTTACACCCAATTGCATAAAAAATATTTTAAACTATCAAACTGTTCCAAAGCATGTTCTGTGCCATGTTCCATGAAGAGAGGGGCTCCCTTCAGTTCCATTTTGAAAGGCCTAAAAAGTGCCGAGTGGTAGTACTTTCTGTATTTATATCTGCTTAGAATCTCTAATGTTTTAAAGCCATGTTCAAAAATGTTAATTTTAGATGTTAATTATAGAGCTGGAAAAAAAGCAATGGTTATAAAATAGCTAGCTGAGGTTAAGTCCTTCCATAATGATCAGTTTTGGGTACTCCCTGTTATTTAAATGACTACTAAAAAATACATTAAAAACACGAGCATGTGGCAAGCATATCTCTTGACTTGGAATTTATATGAATGATCACACTGACTCCAGCAAAGGAAATCAAATATTTATTTGGTCCCATAGCTTTTTCCCTAACATATGATAAATACAAATTTTACATTTTGTTTTATGTGGAATCAAAGATTAAAGCTAAAATCCTTCATGTTAAGCAAAGATAGAAAATATTTTCTGAAGGATGCACCCTCAGCTTTCCACAAATCTTAAGTTCACTTCATTTCTGCCTCCAAACATGGATTATTAGTTAGCTAAGGAAGGGAAACATGAATGAGGAAGAAAAAGAACAGTCTCAAAACTTAGCCAAATACCACAGGAGTCCAGTTGTAAGCAAATATTTTATCTAAATATCCAACACCTCACCATATCAGACAACCAGCAAGCAGGATTCAGCAATATTATGTTTTCTAATAGTTCCCCAGTGCAATAGGGGCTGCAGATTTTTTTCTGGCCTCATTTCGCTGAGCACAATTAATTGATAGCAAGCAACATATAGAGGGAAAAGCCTTCCTTGTTCAATGTGATTGGAGGCTAAGGTCATGAGGCCAATTTTCTTATGAGATTTGTGGAAATCAGGCTCATTTCTTTAGAATAAACTCATATGTTATGATGCCAGAGGTGGCTTTTTGGTAAAGCTAGGTTATAATCAAGGTTGACTTCAGGTTCCCTGCCATCTCCCCCTTCTGTGGCCTCTATCTCTTCTTTTGGCATTGACCCTCTCCAATTCTCATAAGCCCCCAGTGATTTCCACTTCATTCTTCCAATGCAGGATGTCCATTGTGAGGGAACGTGCAGGAATTTTCCATCTGCCTACTCCATGTCCAATAATACCTGTCCTGTGCATTTTCCTTGTCCCCAACTATTTACTAGCAACCAACTAGCTTCCTTGCATTCCTTTATCTCTTTCAATTCAATGAAGTTTTACCATTTTCAAAGCTCTTTTGCATCCATTATTCATTGGGAAAATAACATGATATAGGGAAAGGAATCTAGGATTTGGCATTAGAGGACCCAGACTCAAATCCTGGTTCTGTCTCTTATTTACCTGTGCAACCTTGGGTAAGTCACTTAACTGTGTTTCAGTTTCTTAATCTCTTAAATGAAAAGAACTGAATTATATGACCTCTAATATACATTGAAATTCTAGATCTATGATCCTATGTTTTTAGGAGCCTCATAACAATCCTGAACTAGGCAAAACATATGTTATTATTAAGACTGTACAGAGGAGCAAATTTAAGTTAAAGGAGGTAAACTGACTTGCCTAAGATGACACAGTAAATATCAACCATGAGGAGAAGCAATGTAGTATTCCTATGACTGTTAGTTTTTATATCCTGCTATGGTATTAGTGGATTATAGTGGCTTAATGCCTTTTGGCTATTTGATTTTTGAATTAGATTCTTAATATATAAACATAAAATCCTGGAGAAGCTCTATTGTGGTAAGCATCACTATTATCAATGAATCAGCAAGTATTTAAGTATACACTATTTGCCAGATACTATTCTAGGCATTTGGGATAGGAAGAAAAAATGAAAGATCCTCTCTTCTACAAGCTAAAATTCTACTAGGAGAGACAACACATATGAATAAAAATATGTACAAAATAAACATAAGAAAAACTTTTGTGAGAGGGCACTAGCTGCTGGAGGAAATCAAGAAAGGCTTCATGTAGGAGACAGCATTTTAATTGAGCTTTAAAAAAAGCCTAGGGATTCTAACAAGCAGAAGTAAAGAGGAAGTCCATTCAAGTCATGGAAGGCTGTGTGTAAAGGCCCAGACATAAAAGATTAAATGGCATATATGAGGAATTGCAGGAAGACGAGTTTGGTTGAACCACAGAATACACGGAAAGAATGATATTTAGTAAGGATGAAAAGATAGGTTAGAGTAAGGTTGTAAAGAGCTTTAAATACTGAAAAGAGGAGTTTATATTTGATCCTATTAGTTTATCGAGAATCACTGGAGTCAACTAAGTATGGTCAGAAGTTTGCTTTAGGAATATTATTTGGATAACTCTATGGATGATGGTTTAGAGAAGGGAGAGGCACGCACGACGCAGGGAGATCAATTGGATTATTTCAATAGTATGGGCAAGAGATGATGAAGGTCTGAATGAATACATAGGCATTTATTGTTTACTCTGCACAAAGCACTGTCCTAAGCACTGGAGATACAAATAGAAAAGTAAGACAATCCTTGCTTTCAAAGAGCTCATATGCAAGTGGTAGAGTAACAATGTGGGTTTCAGCTGCAAGTCAAATGGGAGGTCCAATGGTTCTTAGACTGCAGCGGCAAAACAAATGTTAATGCTTCTTCTTTAATGTCATTTCCACTCATAATATCACATCAGTTTCTAATGGTGAACCACTAGACAATGCCAAAGACTTTGGGGCAAAACTTATTTTTTCTATGTCTTCAATAAATGGGGCTGTAGCAGCAAGAGGAGCAGTTGCTAAGCTGCATCTCCACAGAAGTTGCTTCCCAGGATGGTGGCTGTAGGCACTGGATTGGAAGTATTGCTATTACTCATGAGTTCAGGGTCCTGGGCTGTCTCTACGGGGTCTGAGGAGAAATGGTGGTTAAGATGATAGTGGTGGCTTAATTTATCTGGCATGTGTTGCCTCCTATCTCTCCCTCAAGGTATTTTGCTACTTCAGCTAGTCTTCTTGCCTTCCCCATGAGAGACAATTCATGGGCAATTTATAGAGATGGAGTTCCCCACTAGAGTTTCTTCTCCAGATGATGATTGAGAATGCTGACTGAAAGCAGGACTGGTGGTCTTTCAGGTTTTGCCACACCCACCATTTCCATGCTTATCTGCCTGTTGACAGCAGTTTGTCAGCAGTTGTTGCTGATAGTGATGGGAAAAAATAGACCCCTTATCAACAATTATTTCCTCAATGGTGGCTACAGGGACTATGATGGAGTGAGGTCATTTGGCTTAAGGGACACTTCTAGTCCCAAGACAAGGCTTTAGTCATCATTTGTGTCTGGTGGCTGTATGAATAGAGAGAAAATGATGTTGTAGGGGTTTAATTCATAAAACCTGTCACTTGGTTTTCTATGTGAAGTATGGGAGAGTGGGGAGTCAAGAAATACTCTGGGGCTGCAAGTCTGGATGACTAGAAGGAGAAGGGGGCTCTTAAAAAAAAGGAATACTCAGAAGAAGGGTAAATATGAAAGGAAAGGTGACTTCTGTGTTGGATATGTTGAGTTTTCTGTGCTTATGGGATGTAAAATTTGAAATATCTGATGGATAGTGATATGGCTGTGGAGCTCAGGAGAGACATTAGGTCTGGCTGTGAAGTTTTCTGCACAGAGTTAGTAACTGAATGCATTGGTACAGATGAGGTCTCCAAAAGAGAGGCAAAAAGGGGCTAAGACAGAACTTCAATGTATATCCTCAATTAGGGGATGGGAGGTGAATTATCCAGCACAAACGTCCAAGATGCTCCAAGATTCTCCATGGTGTATCTCTCCTGAGCTTTGGCATCAGGCTTTTGAACTCCTGAACACAGGATGGATGGCTCTGCTTTGGTTCAGAGGGTGTTTTACCCAGCTACTCTGGGAACAAATGGCATCAATCAGAGGCTGCAGCTCATTCTTTATCCACCAGAAGTAGAAGTTCTTGGAGTACAGACAAGTTCTCATTCACTGTATAATTTCCATCTAGATCTTTAGTCTACAATGACCATGTAAAATTAGAGATAGTTTGGCCTGGTGCATTCTCACAGAGTGACTCCAATCAAAACCTAACATCTGATTCAGAGGGCCCCTCACTGTAAAGGGAATGGATAATTTTCTTTATTGTCTTCTACTTCTTAGTGATAAAGCCATTCTCTGGGGTAGATTTAAGGATATGTGGCTTCCTCGAAGTCCCAGAAAGGGCTTTGCCTTTGGTTCTTCTTTGCCTGGACTCAGCACCGAGAGTTCACCTAACCTAGACCCAGGTATATATGTATACACACACATATGTACATACATACATACACACATATACATACACACACACATAAATATATACATATATATATATATATATGTATGCATATTCCCTTCAGCTACCCTAATACTGAGGTCTTGTGAATCAAACACATCATCTTTCCATGTAGGAATGTAAACAAAATGGTTCAACTTTAGCAAGTCCCTTTCAATTCCTTTTTATTGTTATTTTTCTTGATTACCTTTTCATGCTTCTCTTGATTCTTGTGTTTGAAAGTCATATTTTCTATTCAGCTCTGGTATTTTCACTGAGAAAGCTTGAAAGGCCTCCATTTTACTGAGAGTCCATATTTTGCCTTGGAGCATGATACTCACTTTTGCTGGGTAGGTGATTCTTGGTTTTAATCCTATTGACATCCAGAATATCGTATTCCAAGTCCTTCGATCTCTTAATGTCGAAACTGCTAGATCTTGGGTTATTCTGATTGTGTTTCCACAATACTCAAATTGTTTCTTTCTGGCTTCTTGCAGTATTTTCTCCTTGATCTATGAGCTCTGGAATTTGGTGACAATATTCCTAGGAGATTTCTTTTTGGGATCTATTCGAGGAGGTGATCTGTGGATTCTTTCAATTTCTATTTTGTCCTGTGGCTCTAGTATATCAGGGCAGTTCTCCTTGATAATTTCTTGAAAGATGATATCTAGGATCTTTTTTTGATCATGGCTTTCAGGTAGTCCAATAATTTTTAAATTATCACTCCTGGATCTATTTTCTCGGTCAGTGGTTTTTCCAATGAGATATTTCACATTGTCTTCCACTTTTTCATTCCTTTGGTTCTGTTTGAT
>CM053622.1:605284092-605313233 GCA_028646595.1 Phalanger gymnotis
TTTAGCAAGTCATTGACTTGTTTTTTATGGTTTTCTCACATCCTCATTTCTCTTCCCAATTTTTCCTCTACTTCTCTAACTTGCTTATCCAAATCCTTTTTGAGCTCTTCCATGGCCTGAGACCAATTCATGTTTTTCTTGGAGGCTTTTGCTGTAGGCTCTTTGACTTTGTTGACTTCTTCGGGCTGTATGTTTTGATCTTCTTTGTCACCAAAGAAGGATTCCAAAGTCTGAGACTGAATCTGGGTGCGTTTTTGCTGCCTGGCCATGTTCCCAGCCAAGTTACTTGACCTTTGAGTTTTTCAGCTGGGTATGACTGCTTGTAGAGTAAAGAGTTCTATGTTCCAAGCTTGGGCAGATGCAATGCTGATTTCAGAGCTATTACAGCCAGCTCTGGCACACCAGCACTCCTCCTTCCTCAAGAACCCCCAATCCTGGCTAGACTTAGATCTTCAGCAGGCTCTGTACTTCTCCTCTGATCTGCCACTTAATTCCTCCCACCAGGTGGGCCTGGGGCCAGAAGCAACTGCAGCTGTAGTTCTGTAGCTGTCCCACCTCCACTGCCCCCAGGGCAGTGGCTGAACTGCAAACTCCCTGTCTGCAGCAGCTTTTCCCACTCACCTTCTCTGTTGTCTTTGGTGTTTGTGGGTTGAGAAGTCTGGTAATTGCCACAGCTCACTGATTCAGGGCGCTAGGTCCTGCTTCACCCAGCTCTTGGTCTGGTTGGTCCGCGTGGCCTATGCTGGGCTCTGCTCTGCTCTGCTCCGCTCCCAGCTCAGTGCAGGATAGACCTTACCCAGAGACCATCCAGGCTGTCCCGGGCTAGAGCCCTGCTTCCCTCTGCTATTTTGTGGTTTCTGCAGTTCTTCTCTGTTGTCTTTGGTGTTTGTGGGTTGAGAAGTCTGGCAACTGTCATAGTTCACTGATTCAGGGTGCTAGGGCCCGCTTCACCCAGCTCTTGGTCTGGTTGGTCTGCGCAGCTCATGCTGGGCTCTGCTCCACTCTGCTCCACTCCCAGTTCGATGCAGGATAGACCTCACCCAGCAACCATCCAGGCTGTCCTGGGGTGGAGCCCTGCTTCCCTCTGCTATTTTGTGGGCTCTGCAGTTCTAGAATTGGTTCAGACCCATTTTATAGGTTTTTGGAGGGACTTGGCGGGGAGCTCATGCTAGTCCCTGCTTTCCAGCCACCATCTTTGCTCTGCCCCTCTGAATCCCACATCTTTAACTGAGTTTTGCCTTAGATTTACAACTTTCTACTGCTGTTGACAAGTGCACCTGAAGATTAAAATATAATTGATATTATCTAGATTTTTCCAATCCTTTTTTTTAGCCTTTTAAGAAAGATCTCTAACTATAATTTGAACTCCATTCAAAGTATGCATCTGTTTCTTCCCCTTCCATTAAAACATATGGCAATTTCAGAATACAAATTCCCTATTTCCAATGGATGCCATCCATTGTTTGATCTTGTGACCTCACAATCACGTACAGTTTTGTTAATCCATAATCCCAAATCCAACATAAGAAATTGTATATTCAGTGAACATATATTATTAGGCTATTTGGTTCTCAACATATTTATCTTTTCCCATGAGGAATTGCTGAAGTTAACTGGTGTGCATTTGAGGGAATTATCAAGTGTCTCCTCACTAATGAAGATTTATGCCTTATAAGGCTCATGTATCACATGATACAGTTAAATCCCTACTAAATACTGTACATTTTAACTGTTTATGATAAAAGTAAATAAATAAGCTAATGCTGTTTTCCTTCATTCTCGAAAAGGTCCATGACTTCATGGAGGCGATGCCATGAGATGCAAGTGAATTGGATTTAAGTGAGGGAGGGCAGTGCAAAGTCACCAGTCCCACTTTCTCCTCCAGAGCCATCTGGGTCCAGTGGCCAGATATGGATCAGGACAACTGGAAATGGCTCAGGATGCAGTGGGAGACCTTGGCCTTTTCAAGCTAAGATCTTTAACATGTCTCAGTTTGACATTCACTCAGGTGAAATGTGCTAATATAAATGGATTGTATTGCTTGAAAACATGAACATTAATTGACATCATTAAAAGTTAATAGCGGACACAAATATTTCCTACGGACGTAGGAGTAAGGAAATGTCAAATGGAAGAGGAATCATACCAGTATCTTTATCGGTGGTGTCAGTGATTTTAGTACAAATTTAAAGTATATACCAAATAAACATTTCTTTTATCCATCAGAAAATAAAGGGGCCTGGGATCAACTGATGAATATATAGGTATACCAATAAAAATAAAATGAAAGCTAGCCTACATAAAAGCTTATCCATAGTAATCTTCAGTGACTCATTTTTATGACCCTATACCTAACTAAAAATCCTTAACAATATATAAAAAAATTGGGTAGCCAAATTATATTTTAGGATAGAATACTATTGTTCATAATCAAGTTTTCTGCTATCCTTTGTAGGAAAATGGAGATAATTATGAATAATGCCTTGACTTGTTATTGATACTTGCTTAAATATTAGATTCTATAAAGATTTCTCATGGCCAAGGTGCAATGGGTCAGTGATCAGGGCAGAGCCAGGTATATGTGAATTTATAAATTAGTTTGGATACCAGCATTTGGCTCCTTACTCTTGCCTTGGAATTTTTGTCAAGTATTTGGGCCTCCCTAAATCCCCTACTGTGTTGTGAGGATACTGTAGAAAACTTTGTAAAGCATTTTGAAGAAGCACTGAGATGTTATGCCAGGGGGTTTAGTCTTATCTTCATTCTGCCCCTTATCTATAAATTTTATTGGGAATGGTTTTAAATGAATTATGAAATGCACAGTTTACATAATCATTACACAAATATTTGATCAGATACCTTTTTTTCCTTTTAAACACCAAACAAAAAATAATCATAGCCCTGGATTTAATTTTTGGAAATTTTCGTCACATCTTTGTAGCATTGTGATTGTATCCTATGCCTGCTTTTGAAAAGAAAAGCATTAGAACAAGGCAGGGAAGTAGAAACAGAAAAAAATCTATCAAACACCACTTAAAAGAGATCCTATGAGGAAAACTCATAGGAATATTATAGTCAAATTCAGAAACCCCTAGCTCAAGGATAAAATATTAAAAGCATCAAGATTAAAACAATTTAAATATGATGGTGCCACAATTAGAATTACACAAGAGCTAGCAGCAAAGATGTTAAAGGACCATTAGTCTTGGGACACACTATATCAAAAAGCAAAGGACCTGGGGCTCCAGCCAAAAATATTATGCCCCGCAAATTTAAGTATTATCTTGAATGAGAAAAAATGGATATTTGATAAACTCTCAGATGTTCAAGACTTTTTTTTTTAAATCTAGAACTTAATAAAAGATTGGTTATGCAAGAACCAAGAGAAACGTAAAGTACATACCAAAGACGGCCTATGAGGGATTCATAAAGACAGATTGTTTACCTTTTATATAATGTAAAATGTATATCTAAGATTCTTATTAATAATTGGTGAACTCTTAAGAAAGAGAGGGGTAAACCTGACTATGATATGAATTAGAAAAGTAAAGCCATTTAGAAAAAGCTAAAAGGAGTAACCACTTTATATACAAATGAGGTGCAAGAGGAAGAAAGGATAGAGGGGAATTAGATGGAGGAGGAGGGC
Source organism: Phalanger gymnotis (assembly GCA_028646595.1). Lineage (NCBI taxonomy): Eukaryota > Metazoa > Chordata > Mammalia > Diprotodontia > Phalangeridae > Phalanger > Phalanger gymnotis. The sequence continues at coordinate 605,287,739 of CM053622.1, forward strand.
TGGTAGTTCGGGTAACCTACTTTCATTGGGAATGGATTTAAGAGAGAACAGTACATATATATTTAGAAGAATATAAAAGTCTTCTAAATTTAGAAGAAATAAAGTGGTATGGGTATAGAGATGGGGAGAGGACAAAGGAGGGGTTTTTAGAAAGCAGAATCAGGGAATAGGTAAAAGGGGAGTATAGGAGTGTGTTTGGATTTATGAGAATGGAAGAATAGGGGCGGGGGGTAGGCAAGTAATAGAAGGGCAAGGTAGACAGTAGAAGTAGAGGAATCAAGAGGGATAGGAAACAAGAGATACACACAAATTTAAAAACAAAGATGAGAAGTAGTATGTTTGGGAAAGTATATGTCTATATATGTATGAATATCTGCATATATGTGTATGTATATATCTATAGCTATAGAGAAATATATCTAAACTTCATTGTAGCCTTTGGGAGTGGGGGGAGGGAAAAAAGAACAAAGTAAAAAAGTGCACAGCAGAGAACAAAAGAAAACTCGCAAGGAAGCAAAGAAAAGATGGACAATTCTCAACACAACATGTATTATTTATCATATAGGATTTCTTGAAATGAAAACCTATTGTTATATATTTTGAATCCTCTCTTGCATTCTGCTATGCACACTACATGCTTTTTTTTTCTTACTTAGTATTTAAGTTTCAATATTTAAATTTATGGTATGTTCTGTTCTTTTTCTCTATTCTGTATTTGTGTTCTGGCCCTTGAGTCTAAAATTAAACATATATATATATTGAATTTGAATATATATATATTTGAAAATTGAATCTATATGTATATATACATATATGTGTGTATGTATATATACATATATATGTATGTGTGTGTGTGCATATATATGTGTGTATATATATATATATATATATATATATATATATATAACATAGTGCTATACCACACAAGAAATAGTCAAACTGAGATTCAAGCCCAAGTCTACTACAGCAAATCCAGTACCTCTTCTACTCTTCTTTACTATCTCATCTATATACACAAAAGACAGTACTCATTTAGCCCTGATTTATAGCATTTGCCAATTTCTAAGGTATAAAGGCTCAGATTGAAAATTTAACAATTAGTTCCATTTTTGAGTTTATCTGAGCACTCCCATAGTTAAACTCATCTGAAGACCACCTACCTCAAAAGTCATAAGATCATAGATTTAAGAGCTCAAAAAGAACTTAGAGAATGTCTAGTCCAACACTCTCATTTTATAGATTTTATAGATGGGGAAACTAAGGCTCATAGAGGCTAAGTGACTTAGCCACGGTCACACAGTTAGTAAGTTTCAGAGGCAGGATTTAAACCCAAGTCATCCTGACACCAAGTTTAGTATGATCCCTACTATACAATCTCTATCAGATTTCCTGAATATCAAGCTTATAGATTGGCTCATATTTTTTTTCTAATGATATTAAACCAATGGCCTAAGATGGGGATTTCCTTTTAGAATCATCTTATAACTCTTTTTAAAATTGAAATGTACTAGAAGGTCACTATGCTACTATTGAGCCTATTAGTAGCTTTTCTAAGATAAATTCTATCTTTGACCCCAACCGAGAAGGTTTACTTATTCAAATAGTAAAGATTATGTCTAATTAGATTACAATGTCTAAAAGACATAGATCTAAGGACAGTGTTAGTGTAAGGCTCCAGTTAAATGACACTGACCCCTCTGTTAGAAATTCTGCTCTTTATTTGAGTGCATGCATCTGGGTAAATGCAGGCCAGATATGGTACTTAATAATATCTAGCATTTATATACTGTTTTAAAGTTTGGAAACTGCCTTATAAAGATCTCGTTTTATTCTCACAGCTACCTGGTGAGGTACGTACTGTTCTTATCCCCATTTTTACACACGAGGAAACTGAGGCAAAAAAACCTTTTATGCCTTGGATCACTCAACTAATAAGTGTCTGAGGCTGGATTTGAATTCAGGTCTTCCCTAATTTTTAATATAATTCTCTATCCACTCTGTTACCTAGCTATCTTTTGGTCATGGACAAATTTCTCCTCTTTTAGCACTATGGCTCTGAGAATACCAAGTTGGTCTGGGTGAAATTCTTTGGAAAAATATTACTCTCTTTGACTGAGACTTTGAAAGCCACATTTAGGTCTGGTCTTAAGTCCTCTGGTCAAGTGATAAATTTAAGAAATAGGAGCTTATTATGGAAATGCTGACATAATCTTAACCAGAGCAGCACAAATTACCCTATTATTATCTATTTATTTTCATATATAGTCAAATAGATTTATACTGTACTCACTGAGAGATTTTTTAAAAGTTTCATGGGAGTTGAATACACACGTTATACATAGTGCTTCTTATAATATGGCATCTAAATAGAATCAGAGAATTATTATAATTCATAATTCTACATTTATATTTCTTTTTTTAGATTTATTTTTAGTTTTTAACATTCACTTGTATAAGATTTTGAGTTCTAAATTTCCCTCCCTTCATCCTCTCCCCCTTCCCCAAGATGGCACGCAATCTGATATAAGCCATACATGTAAAATCATATCAAACATATTTCCACATTAGTCATTCTGTGAAAGAAGAATCAGAGCAAAAGAGAAAAACCATGAGAAAGAAAAAAGAGAGAGATAGAATAGAATACTTCAATCTGCATTCAGACTCCATAGTTGTTTTATTTTTCTGAATGTGGATAGAATTTTCCAGCACAAGAGTCTTGGAATTGTCTTAGATCATTACATTTAAGTCTAACAAAGTTGATCATTGCACAATGTTGTTGTTACTGTGTACAGTGTTATCCTGGTTCTTCTCACTTCACTCAGCGTCAGTTCATGCAAATCTTTCCAGGGAAATCTGCCTGCTCACCTTTTCTTATGGAACAATAGTATTCCATTACATTCATATAACTCAATTTGTTCAGCCATTCCCCAAATGATGGGCATTCCTTCAATTTCTAATTCTTTACCACCACAAAAAGAGCTGCTACAAATATTTTTGTACATGTGTCCATTTTTCCTTTTTGTGAGCTCTTTGGGGATACAGACCTAGTAGTGGTATTGCTGGATCAAAGATTATGCACAGTTTTATAGCCCTTTGGGCATAGTTCCAAATTGCTCTCCAGAACAGTTGCATAAGTTCAAAACTCCACCAACAATGCATTAGTGTCCCTCCCTTCTGTTAGACCTCCTCCCTTTTCTTTCCCATTTCCCCACCTACTTGCTATAGGGTAAGATAGATTTATATACCCAACTGAGTGTGTATGTTATTCCCTCTTTGAGCCAATCTAATGAGAGTAAGGTTCAAATAACACTCACCTCCCTCCTTTCTTTCCCTCTACTGTAATAAGTTTTTGCACCTCTTCCTGTGATTCAATTCACCCTTTTCTGCCTCCTTTTTTCCTCTTCTCCCAGTACAATCTTTTTTTTCACCCCTTGATTAATTAATTTTTTATCAACACATCAAAGTCAATTTATTCCCACACCCTCTGTCTATGTATAACCTTTCTAAATACCATAATAAAGATACAGTTTTAAAAAGTTCCAAGTATCTTCTTCCCATGTAGGGATGTAAACAGTTTAACTTTAGTGAATAACATCTTTTTTTTCTTTGTTGTTTACCTGTTTATGCTTATCTTGAGTCTTGTATTTGACGATCAAATTTTCTGTTCGGTTCTGTTATTGTGGTTGTTTTTTTAATCAGGAATTATTGAAAGTCCCCTATTTCACTGAAAGTTCATCTTTTACCCTGAAATATTATACTGAATTTTCCTTGATAATTGATCCTTGGTTATAATCCAAGCTCCTTTGCCTTCCAGAATATCATATTCCAGGCCCTGTGATTCTTTAATGTAGAAACTGCTAAGTCCTGCATAATCCTGACTGTGGTTCCACAATATTTAGTTTTTTTTATGGTTGCTTGAAGTATTTTATCCTTGACTTGATAATTCTGGAAATTGACTACAATGTTCCTTGGAGTTTTCCTTTTGGGATTTCTTTCAGGAAGTGATCAGTGACTATATTTCTATGACTAATTTGCCCTCTGATTTGGGAACCTCAGGGCAATTTTCCTTGATCATTTCTTAAAAGATGCTGTCCAGGACCTTATTTTGATTGTGGCTTTCAGGTAGTCAAATAATTCTTAAATTATCTCTCCTGGTCTGTTTCTCAAGTCATTTGTTTTTCCAATGAGGTATTTTCCATTTTCCTCTATTTTTTCCATTCTTTTGATTTTGAGTGATTCTTGATATGCTATTTATAGCTTCTACTTGCCCAATTCTAATTTTTAAGAAATTGTTTTCTTCAGTTAGCTTTTGTCTCCTTTTCTATTTGGTCAATTTTACTTTTCAGCATCAATTTTTGTCCTTCCTTTTTCAAATTTTTGACTCTCTTTTCCAAATTTTTCTTCTACCTCTCTTATTTGACTTTTTACATCCTTCTTGAGCTCTTTCAGACCAATTTATATTCCCCTTTGGGGTTTCCAGTGTAGGTATATTGACAGTGTTGTCCTCTTCTGAGTTTGTATTTTGGTCTTCCCTATCAACATTTGAAAGTCTATGGTCAGGGTAGCGACAAGGTGGCAGTTGGAAAACAGGGACTCACTTAAGCTCTCCCCCAAATCCCTCCAAACACCTGCAAAAATGTCTCTGAACAAATTCTAGAGCTACAGAAACCATGAAATAACAGACGGAAGCAGGTCTCCAGTCCAGGATGGCCTACATGGTTGCTGGGAAGGGTCTATCATACGGTACTGGTTGCTGAGCACAGCCCAGCATGGGCCATGCCAGGACAGACCAGGGCAGAGGAGATCAGGCACACAGGCCTCAAGGCCATGAACCATTGAGCTATAGCAGTTATGAGACTTCTCAACCCACAAAAGCCAAAGACCATGGAGCAGGTCAGTGCGAAAACTGTTTGATCTGGGTGAGAGAATTGAGTGATGTGGACACAGCCTTAAGGGTGGTGGAGGTGGTACAGTAGCAACAGCAGGAAGCTCCTTTGGCTGCTTCCAGAGTTCCAGCATCAGGTGCTTCCATTGTCCCTGGCCCACAAGGTGGGAGGCATCAAGCGGTGGACCAGAGTGGGAGTGCAGGAAGCACTTTGCTGGCACAGAGGCAGGGTTCTCTCGCTTTGCCTGGCTTGATTCTGAGTCACAGTCATGGTTGGTGGTTCTTGGAGGAGGAGGAGGAGGAGGGCTGTGTGGCATAGCTTGTGGTGACTATGGAGAGGTAGTCCTTCTGGTAGCTACAGGGCAGAAAGGAATGCTTGCACTCACTGAGCAGAGCACAGGCCAGGAGAGGAGTATCATACCACCTCAGAATAGAAGTAGCTCTGAAAACAGCAGCACAAAACCCCTGAAGCTTGGGACAAAGCACTCTCCACTCTGAAGGTAGTCATAAGCTGACCGAAAACTCAAAAGTCAAGTAACTGGCCGGGAAGATGAGCAAGCAGCATAAAAGGATTCAGACTCAGACTATAGGATCTATTTTGGTGACAAAGATCAAAACATACAGCCAGAAGAAGTCAACAAAGTCAAAGAGCCTACATCGAAAGTTTCCAAGAAAAATATGAATCAGTCTCAGACCATGGAAGAGCTCAAAAAAAGGGTTTGGAAAATCAAGTAAGGGAAATAATAGAGGAAAAATTGGGAAGTAAAATGAAAGTGATACAAGAAAATCATGAAAAACAAGTCGAAAACTTGCTAAAAGAGACCCCACCAAAAAAAAAAAAAACACTGAAGAAAATAATACCTTAAAAAACAGACTAGGAGGGGCAGAGCCAAGATGGTGGCAGGAAAACAGGGACTTGCATAAGCTGTCCCCCAAAGCCCTCCAAACACCTACAAAAATGGATCTGAACAAATTCTAGAGCTACCGAACCCACAAAATAACAGAGAGAAGAAGGTCTCTAGACCAACATGGCCTGGATGGTTGCTGGAAAGTGTCTATCACACTGTTCTGGGAGTAGAGCACAGCCCAGTGTGGACCACACTAGGACAGACTGGGTGCTAAGGAAATAAGACAGAGTAAGCCTTAGGGGCCTGAATCACTGAGCTGTGGCAGCTACCAGACTTCTCAACACACAAACGCCAAAGACTACTTAGCAGGTCAGTGGGAAAACCACTGGATCACGGTGAGAGGAGTGCATGGTCGGCCCCAGCTCCTGGGGTAGCAGGGATGGTGCAGTCCAGCAGCTGCAGCAGCAGAAAGCTCCTGTGGCTGCTTCCAGAGGTCCAGCTGTGGTTGTTTCTGGCCCCTGGACCAGAATTAAGCAGTGGATCAGAGTAGGAGTGCAGGGAGCATTTTGCTGGTACAGAGGCAGGGTTCTCTTGCTTTGCCCTGCTTGGATCTGGGTTGTGGTCCTTATTGGCAGTCCTTGGGGGAGGAGGAGCACTGGTGTGGCAGACTTTGCTTTGTAGAAGTAGCTCTGAAAACGGTAACACAACGCCCCTGAAGCTTGGGACAAAGCACTCGCCATTCTGAAGGCAGTCATACCCTGACACAAACCTCAAGGGTCAAGTAGTTGGCTGCAAACACGAGCAAGCAGCAAAAGAATCAGACTATTGCATCTTTTTTTGTAACAAAGAAGATCAAAACATACAGCCAGAAGAAGTCAACAAAGTCAAAGAGCTCACATCAAAAGCCTCCGAGAAAAATATGAATTGGTCTCAGGCCATAGAAGAGCTCAAAAAGGATTTGGAAAGTCAAGGAAGAGAAGTAAAGAAAAAATTGGGAAGAGAAATTAGAGTGATGCAAGAAAATCATGAAAAGTAAGTCAATGACTTGATAAAGGAGACCCAAAAAATACTGAAGAAAATAACACCTTAAAAACAGACTAACTCAAATAACAAAAGAGCTCCAAAAAGCCAATGAGGAGAAGAATGCCTTGAAAGGTCACATTAGCCAGATGAAAAAGGAGGTCCAAAAGACCACTGAGGAAAATACCACCTTAAAAATTAGATTGGAGCAACTGGAAGCTAGTGACTTTATGAGAAATCAAGATATTATAAAACAGAATCAAAGGAATGAAAAAAATGGAAGACAATGTGAACTATCTCATTGGAAAAACCACTGACCTAGAGAATAGATCCAGGAGATATAACTTAAAAATTATTGGACTACCTGAAAGCCATGATCAGAAAAAGAGCCTACACATATCTTCCAAGAAATATTCAAGGAAATCTTCCCTGATATTCTAGAGCCGGAAGATAAAATAGAAATAGAAATCACCTCCTGAAAAAGATCCCAAAAAGAAAACTCCTAGGAAAATTATAGCCAAATTCCAGAGTTCCCAGGTCAAAGAGAAAATATTGCAAACAGCCCAAAAGAAACAATTTGAGTACTGTGGAACCACAATCAGAATAAAACAAGATCTAACAGCTTCTGCATTAAGGAATCGAAGGTCTTGGAATATGATATTCTGGAGGTCAATGGAGGTAGGACTAAAAGCAAGAATCACCTGTATAGCAAAACTGAGTATAATGCTCCAAGGTAAAATATGGATTTGCAATAAAATAGGGGACTTTCAAGCTTTCTCAATGGAAAGACCAGAGATAAATAGAAAATTTGACTTTCAAATACAAGAATCAAGAGAAGCATGAAAAGGTAAATGGGAAAGAGAAATCATAAGGGACTTACTAAAGTTGAACTGCTTTGTTTACATTCCTACATGGAAAGATGATATTTGTAACTCATGAAACCTTTCTCAGTATAGTTGACGTAGACAGAGGGCAGAGGGTGAGTTGAATATGAAGGGATGATATCTAAAAAAAATGAAATTAAATTAAGGGGTGAGAGAGGAATATATTGAGAAAGGGGGAAAGGGAGAGATAGAATGGGTAAATTATCTCACATAAAAGTGGCAAGAAAAAGCAGTTCTATTGAAAGGGAAGAGGGGACAGGTGAAAGGGAATGAGTGACTCTTGTTCTCATCAGATTTGACTTAAGGAGGGAATAACATGCGCAATCAATTGGGTATCTTACCCTACAGCAAAGTAGATGGGAAGGGGATAAAAGAGGGAGGATGATAAAAGGGTGGGCAGATCAGAGGAGGAGGTAATCAAAAGCAAACACTTTGGAAAAGGGACAGGGTCAAGGGAAAAAATTGAATAAAGGGGACAGGATAGGATGGCTGGGAAAAAGCATTTTGCATAATGATACGTGTGTGACCTATGTTGAATTGTTTGCCATCTCAAGGAGGGTAGGTGGGGTGGGAAGGAGCGAAAGAATTTGGAACTCAAAGTTCTAAAAACAAACATTCCAAAAAAAGGTGTTTTTACGTGCAACTGGGAAATAAGACATACAGGCAATGGGGTATAGAAATCTATCTTGCCCTATAAGAAAGTAAGGGGAAAGGGGACAAGGAGAGGGGAAGTGGGGTGACAGAGGGGAGGGTAGACTGAGGAAAGGAGCAGTCAGAATATATGCCATCTAGGGAGGAGTAGAAATGGGGAGAAAATTTGTAACTCAAAATCTTGTGGAAATCAATGTTTAAAACTAAAAATTTTAAATAATGAAAATAATTTTTAATGTCTATGGTCAGTGTGCTTTTCTGCTTCTTGCTCATGATGTTTGCCTATTTCCTGGCTTTTAAAGTTGAGTTCTCCTGCTGGAGCACAGGAGGTACTGTCGCAACTTTCTTGTGCTGAGGGCCAGAAGCCTGGTCACTACCTTTGTGTGCCGGGACCTCAGGTGCTGGCAGCTAGAGGCTAATGAGGTCTGGCAGCTTACCTGGTACTGAGCTAGGGTCCTAGTGGTAGTTTCTGACATGTGCTGAGACCAGGTGGGTTTTTTTCTGCATTTCCATGGGCTATACAGAAGCATGGGGAGGTCTGGCTGCTGGAAGATAACTGTCTGCCTGGGGCTACACTGAAACATGAGGAAGTCTGCTGCCGAAGGACGCCTGTCTACCCGGCTGCCCAGAGCTGCTCTGGGGCACATGGTGGTTCTCCAAGCTGGAATCTGCTGGTTCCCCTGGCTGTGATAAGGCATGTGTGGGGTTCTGGTTGGCATTTGCTCATTTCGCCACTCTGGGGCTCAGGAACTCCCACTGGTTTGGTGAGGTGGTGCCTGCCACCAGCTTGCTGGGAAGCCTCCTGTCCTGGACTGCACTCCCTTTTTACCCAAATGATAAGTACCTTTTTTGCTGATCCTCTAAGTCTCCCAGGCAAAAAGATCGCTCCACCCCTTCTTTCTGCTGGCTTCATTGTTCCAGGATCTGTTCTGCAGTGTTATTTTCTGGGTGTTTGTGGATGAGAATGGCAGAGGGACAGCCATCTTGGCTCTCATACATTTAGATTCCTACATGTGCAATATCATAATTCCACATTTATAACATTTTACATTTGGTTTACAAAATTATTTCCTAACAATAATCTTGAGAAGGATAAGTATTCATCTCACTGTTTCACAGATAAAGAAACTAAGACTTGTAGAAGTTAAAGTTGCTTATAAACTGTGGAACTAGAACCTAAATCCATGCTTTCCAACTCCTGTTTTAACATGCCTCTCCATCTACTGCTTACTGACAGTGTTTTAAAGTTGGAAGGGTAATTATAGATCATATACTAAAATTCCCTTAATTTTCATATAAGCCAAGGCCCAGAAATTGAGGTGACTTTCCTAAGATAATACAGTTAACGTAATACCATGCCAGAATGTGAATCTAAGTCTTCTATTCTAAACTTTGCATACTCTCCCATTCTTGATGGCTCACGGTCTTTGAAATTATATAATGATATAATTAGACACGAAATCAGTTCACCTGAATAGCTCAGATCTTTGACTCAAAATACCCCTACTCAATGATATCATAAGACATTTGACCTTTTAGCTATTTAGCAGCCATCAGCATCAAATGAATAAATTATCCACCACTAGAGAAGAGGATGAATTCCCCTAAACAAACCCATTTTTTTGTTTTTGTAACATTACTTGCAAAGTATTTTCTCATTTAAATGTTTAAAAAAATTTCCAGCTTCCCACTTAATTCATTAATTTGTGTCCTTCCCTTTCGTAAAGTTTTAGCCTTATGATCTGCATTATTAGATATTTTTGTTGACATTAAATATCATTGTTTGAAAATTATGCAAAATTTTTATGACTAAAAACATCACTAAAACGGGTATCGTAGTCTTGGAAGTCTCTTAGACCAAAGAAATCAAAACTATTGCCATAGGAGACACAGTCCACCACCAACCTCTGGTAAGACTAGCTTTTACTGATATGGGCAAGTAAACTTCTGCTGCTTCCACTTTTCCCTCTAGAAGTTACCTAGTTAACCCTGCTTGGCTATTGCCTTGACTAACTTCTTAGGTTTTCTGTTCTGATTTGCATACCTTCTTCTCCTGCTAACAACTACACAATATTTCCTACTTATTGTCTTCCACTTCCTGGTTCACCTGGCCTATTCCTGACTAATCAACAGATCTGACTGGTCTGTTTAATCAAACTGTTTCTCTAATTAATCAATCTTGGCACTAGACTTATCTGACAAAGCCTAAGGTCTTGTTGTTTAGTTGTTCAGTCATGGCTGACTTTCATGACTCCATGGACTGTAACATACCAGGCCCTTCTATCTTCCACTGTCTTTCAAAATGTGTCCAAGTTCAATTGGCTATGAAGATTTTATACATAGCAGTACTGGGTCTGTATCCCCAAAAGATTTTAAAAAAGGAAAAAGACCTAATACACAAAAATATTTATAAAAGCTCTTTTTGTGAAGGCAAAGAATTAAAAATTGAGAAGATGCCCAGAAATTGCAGAATGGCTGTTGTTGTGTGGTTTGTCCTTTGTTCTCAAAGAGGACCATGACATCAGGGAGGTGATGCCATGACTTGCAATTGAATTGGATTAAGTGAGGGAGGGCTGTGTAATTCACTCTGGAATGCCTAAACAAGTTGTGGCATAAGATCGTGAAAGAATACCGTTGTGTTATAAGAAATAATGATGAGCAGGATGCTTTCAGAAAAACCTGGAAAGACTTACATGTACTGATGCAGAATGAAGTGAGCAGACTGAGGAGAACATTACACAGAGTAACAGCAATATTTTACGATGATCAGCTGTGGATGGCTACCCTCAGCAATACAATGATTTAAGATATTTCCAAAGGACTCATGATAAAAAATGCTATCCACCTCTGAAGAAAGGACCAATGGAGTCTGAATGCAGATCAAAGCAAACTGTTGTTTGTTTGTTTGTTTGTTTTTTACTTTGTTTTCTTTGGAGTTTTTTGTCTGTGTTTTCTTTCACAATGTCAAATTTTCACAATGTGGAAATATGATTTGCATGGCATCACATGTATAACCTATATGATATTGCACATCTTTTCAATGTAGGGGGAAGGGGGAGGAATGAAGGGAGGGAGAGAATTTGGAACTCAAAATTTAAAAATAAAGTTAAATTTTTTACATGTATTTTGAAAACTATTTTTTAAAAATATTTCATAAAGATAAAATAGGCATGTGAATTAGTAGTTGGTGGTGTACATAGTTGTCTTTATTAGAGCATCATTCGTGACTTTTGTTTCCTTATCATTTGCTATCATCCTCCTCTTTGAGATGTATTAGAAATTGATCTCCTGAAGCTTTCAAATTTCTTTGCACACAACTGGAATATATTCTTTGTGTGTTTTCACCACAGCTTCCCTTCCTAATTTCATCTTCTTAAGTGTCACTTTGGCTTTCCAATTATAGCACATTGGGCATTAAGGTCTTGGGGTCCAAATATAATAATTCCAATAAAACTAATGAAAAGAATAGTTAACTATAGAAATAAAGATACATTTTGCCATTTTTTATTTGTTATATTCTCAGTTTTATTTATAAATGCTCTTGGAATAACCTAAGTTCCTTGGACTCATACCAAGGTACCCACACTCTTTTTTTAATTTTTGAGGTGATTCTGTTGAGAATATTGTGCCACATTACTCTTCATCATGAGTCCTCTGGACTTGTCTTGGATCACTGTATTCATCAAAATAGCCAAGTCTGTCACAGTTGATCATCACTCTGCATTGCTGTTACTCTGCACAATCATCTCCTAATTCTTCTCATTTTTCTTTGCATCAGTTATATAGGCTTTGCCATGTTTTTCTGAAATCACCCCCTCATCATATCTTATAACATAAGAGTACTCCATTACAATCATATGCCACAATTCATTCAGCTATTTCCCAATTGATGTGTATCCCCTCAATTTTCAATTCATTTCTACCACAAAAAGAGCTGCTATAAATGTTTGTGTGTGTGTGTGTGTGTGTCTGTGTGTGTGTGTACATTCTTTTCCTTTTTTGATATCTTTAGGATATAGACCTAGAAGTGGTATTGCCGAGTCAATTCTATATTGAGTATTGAGAAATGAGACTTTGTATCAGCAATTAAAATATAACATCGACACTAATCATGAATATGCTTATGTAGTTCTGTATTGCAAAATATGAGAGACTTTCTATATGGAAGGTAGAAGTAAAACATTTATTCAGACACCAGATAACCAGATCCCATAACCAAGCAACTAATTCCTATAATCAATAGCCCCACTTTATCATAACAGCAAGGAACTTAAAACACAATATCACAGCATGGAGCCTCACCATCCCAAAACCATCTGCTGGGGCCTTTCCAAAAACTTACTCACACAGCACAGCACAGCACAGCACATCTGTTCTTTCACTCAGCTCTAACTGTTGTAACTTCTCTCTCAGTATTTCCTGTGACACAATTTCCTTTTCCCCTCAGCAAGCTCCTCCCACCACATGTGACTTAGGCTTCCTGTGATGTAAGCAGGTCACATAACCTATTAATGGGTGGGAAAGATCTTCCAATCTAAGTTGCTATTACAGACCTTTATCAGAGAAACTTGCTATGAAAAATTTTTGACATGAGACCACATGTATCATCTTCCTGTGTAGGAATGTAAAGTTTAACTCTACTGAAGTCTTTATGATTACTCTTTCATATTTACCTTAAAAATGCTTCTTTTGAGTCTTCTGTTTGAAATTTAAATTTTCTGTTCATTTCTGGTCTTTTTATCAGGAATGCTTGAAAGTTCTTTATTTCATTATGTATGTATGTATGTATGTGTATATATATGTGTGTGTGTGTGTGTGTGTGTATTGCCTGGAAGGATTATATTCAGCTTTCTTAGGTAGCTTATTCTTGGTTGTAATCCTAGTTCTTTTGCCTTCCAGAATATCATATTCCAAGTTCTTTACTCTTTCATGTGGAAGCCACTAAATCTCTTGTAATCTCATTTCTTGCCTCACTCTCATTTCTTTTCCCTATTTTTCCTCAACCACTCGTATTTTTCTTTAACTTATTTAACAAAATTATTGCTGTCCTTGGGTCCAATTAGCATTTTTCTTTAAGCCTTTTTTCTTTAGATTTTTCACATCTTCTGAGTTTATGTCTTGATCTTCGCTCCCACCATAGTAGCTTTTAGGGTCAAATTCTTTTGTTGTTGTTGTTATCGTTGTTGTTGATTTGTTTTCCCATTTTATTTCATGGCCTTGAACTTTAAGTTACAATTAGGCTCTGCTCACCTTGTTGCAAAAAATGTCAAGCTCTTTTGTGATGCTGTTTTCAGAGCTACTTCTGGAAAGGCATACAAGTTTTGCTCCTTCAAGGTGGTATGATCTTGGGAGAGTTGCACTCATTGCTCTCCTAGTCTATGTTCTTGCCTTTAGCCAGGAAAAGCCCCTGGTTCCCTGCAGCCACACGCACTAGCACCTCTCTTTGCTTTGGAACTGTGATGAGGGCTCCTTCTCCCTTGTGACTGACTGCCAGCACTCCTTTCTGCCCTGAAACCAACCCAGAACTGCATATGAGCAATAGGAGTGCCAATCAGCACAAGCTTTACCAAGAAGCATCAAAAGGTCTCCTGTAATCTATTTCTGATCAGTTGTCCAATCTCCTTCTTGTGTCTCAGCTCAGAGCTCCCAAATCTGCTGCTGCTACTGTTGCCACTGCATGTGTGGGCTCTGGAATGCTTCCACCCCAATGATATAGATTTCTCCTGCAAACCTCTTAAGTTAACTGAGGCCAGAAAAATGTCTCACTCCATCCTTTGTTGGCTCTGGTACTCTAAATTTTGATTGGAGGTGTTATTTTAAAGTTGTTTGGAGGGGAATGTGGGGAGAGTTCAGCTGAGTGGCTGCCCCTAATCTGGCATCGTATCTCTGCCCTTCCATGCCTTTTCTGAGAAATAAATAGTGGCACTGTCACAAGGAGAAACCAATCCAGATCTGTCTCACCTCAACTCTTGAGCTTCTTCAACAACCCCACCACCACAAAGCTAGAAGAGCCAAATGGTTCTTAGCCCACAGTAGGGGCAGCAGAACATTACACAGTAATGCAAAATTTATAACAGTGTGACTACAATATTTACATGGCATAAAAATTAACATTTTTTTGTTTATGCAACTTGAATAATAGTATGTTTTTTTGACATCAGAGAGAATATCTGAATTAGATTCAAGAATATATGTGTCTGTACATATATATGTATATATATATATATATACATATATATATATAATTCAACGTTCTTATTTATGAGCATAAATTGTGAAATCCAATATAACTAAGAGAGGCAGCATGTTGTGGTGAAGAAAAGGATCAGCTTAGAGTTAGCATAATCTTCGATCAAATTCTTCCTCTAACAAATATTAACTATGGACACCTGAGGAAATATTTTAACCTCTTAGTGTTCAAGACAATTATCTGAGAGTATAAATTATATAATAATTTCTGCTCTGAATTAGGAGATAGAGTTTGCTCAGTAGTGTGCTCCCAACATCATTAAAATCACAGGACCAAAAACTCCTGGAACTAATCAATGTATTGATTTATCATTTATGAGCTTGATAGATATCTACACTTCATCAGAATTAGATAGCATTATATTATTGGCATAGATGGAAAAAATAATAGTTTTATAGTGAAATGAAGGGATAAATATATTTAGAAGCAATCTGCCATAAATCTTTCTAAGTTATTCTGTAAGGTGCAAATGATTTGCACATCTTTGTCAATGTGGTTCCCCACATTTCAAGTCTTCCTCTTTATGTGTTGTCTTCCTCCATTAGAATCACTCTTTGAAGAAAGGGGTTGTCTTTCTTTCTATTTGTGTTTGTATTCCCAGAGCTTAGCACAGTGCCTAGCTTATAGTAAGTGCTTAATAAATATTTATTGCCTGATATTTCTCATGCAACTTAGTTACATAAACCAACTGGGGGACACTGAGAAGTTAGTTCGTGGTTTAGAACTTGTTCATGGTCACCTAGTAAATATGTATCAGGGACAGGACCTGAATTCATCTTCTCTCCTTCAAAGTTTATCCTATTTTTATTATACCATGCTATGCCTCAGAGAAGTCATCACATATTTGTATTGTATACTTTAGTTTACTATTGCTGTTATAGGATAAATATAAGATACTTAGATCCTTTTGAAATAAAAATCTAGCCGTTTCTTTCTGTTACATTTAAACTCCTACTTTTTCCCCAACTGGATGTTAAGTTCAAGTAAAATTCAGCATTAGTGAATCTAAGGTAGACAAAGCACTGGTATTTGTCATTAAATTCCAACTCACAGTATTTGTTTGACTCATTTAGCTGCCAACCTATTGTATTAAATTTTTAGTACAATTCCTAGTTATCTTTTTCAAAGAAATAGCTATAAAAATAATCTATTTAATTATTCTTAAACTTTGAATGCATGATTTAATAGAAAGAGTTGCGGATTTGATGTTAGCAGATACTACAATCCAAATCTAATGTGGACAGTAAGTTTGTGTGTTAATCTTTGAAATGGGTAATCTTCATCAAGGAAAGGACACTTTTTGGCTAGCAGATAACAATGACATTTTTCCATGTAAATATTTTGCTCAATATAGCATAGTATATCCAATTTTTTAAATGGGGAACAAACATATTTCATATTTTCCATTATAAAATTTCATGCTTTGGTTTTGGAACATTTGTAAAATGTTATAGAATTGAAAATTGTTACAGAATTAAAAATAGGTTAGTAAACACAATGAAAGTCAATTCCAAAGGTCCATATGTGATATATTTTTTCCTCCTTTTTGACAATACAAAGTTAAAATGATAATGTGATAATAGCACTTTTCCCTTAAAAAATTATTGGTGATGTTATTTTGTTTTATGCCACAGTTATTTCCTAGTATCACTTTCCCCACCATTAAGCTCTTTCTTGTAACAAAAGAAAAACCATTAAATGCCAACTTCTAAAATGAAAATGCTATATTCATCACTCTATGCTTTTCTATTTTGAGTTAGGGAGTATATTTTCTGCCTTTATTTTCCAGCCCCCAAATCAGACATCATAATTAATATTAGGTCAATTGTATCTTAGTGGTATTTTTCTCCATTTTATCATAGTTCTTATACTGTTTTCTGAGTTTTGTTTCTTTTTTCTACATAAATCCATACAAATCATTCCCTATTTCTCTGAATTCCTCAATTAATTATTTCAGACTGTTTAATCAATTCTTAACTTGACCAATAATATATTAATGTTCCATCAGTGTGTCCTCCTCCCAACATAGGATATTTCTTTTATTATCATTTTTATTTGATGGCTAGCTATGTAGAAAAACTTCCATGTTGTTTTAATGTGAAGTTTTACATTATCATTAATGATTTGGAACATTTATTAATACATTTTGTTCCAAGTGTACTGCACTTTAAAAAAATTAATTACAGAAGTCAAATTGCATGAGAAAACTCATTGGTATTAAAGCTATAAAATTCAGAAGAATCTTAATTTGTAAGTTATATAGTCCATTTTTGGACCAATACCTGTAGATGAAAAAATTATAAAATGACAGAAAGCTATCTTATCCTTACAATTACCCCTACTAATTGTACCATCTAATTATTTTTTTCTGTATTGTACTCAGCATAATAGTCTGATTTCACAAGAATGAATAAATCTTACTGTAAAATATCAAAACAATAAATCTTTCCTATTCAGTCTTTTTTCTCTACTGCCACCTATTGTACATTGATAGACAAATGAATTATACATAGTAGAATTTTATTTTTTAAGCTTGTTACAGTTTAAATTAAATTATACTGAATGAGTAAAAACAGCTAATTGTGACATATGATATTTAATAAGAACTTTAAATGTAACAGGAAATTTACCACTTAAATATCTATCAAATATTTCATAAAATTGATGTATTTTAAACATTTCATACAAAATAAAGTGAAGAAATAATCCAAGCAAATGCAATATTGTTTGAACCCATGATAACAAAACCAAATTAAGATACTGATATTGAAACATTTTGAATTTTAAGGAGACAATATAGGAAAACTATGCTTCTACTATAACTAGGCCATATCTATCTGCCCCTTTCAGATTCATCATATATGGTTCATCTTCCTTGAGATATAACATGGGCTTGAGGTAAGTGAAAAGGAAGATTTTCTTGCTTCAGAAATTTGATTTAGGACATACCAAATTTCCAAAAATGTATGAGGTACCTTAGGGGACAAAAAGATTTTTATTAAGTTTAAAAGCTTAGAGAATGTTTAACCTTGGATCAAACAAAAGTATGTCTTACTTCTTAAAACAATTATTTTTGTTGTTATTTCACATCCGACTTCATCCTATCTTTTCAGACATTTTCTATCTCGATAGAATGCAAGTTTCTTCAGGGCAGGGATTGTTTTATTTGTATCTTTATATCCAGCCCCTAGCACATAGTTAAGTGCATGTGGAATTGGATTGAATTGAATAGCACTTTACCTTACGCACTTTAAATTATAGCCAAATTTACCTTATTAGTATTCACACAACATGAAATTCTATTATCTGCTTTTTTGCCTTTCCATATGCTATCCCATAGATGCTCTCTCCTTACCTCTCCATTAAAAATCCTTAGCTTCTAATATATATCTGAAAATTTGTTATATTCAATTCAGGATGTTAAGGCTCAACTCAGGTACTACTTCCAGTAGAAAGCTATTTCTGAGCCAGTGAGTTGTTAGTGCTATCTTCTTCTTCCAGTGAACAAATGCTTGGTTGGATCTGTGTTCTCATTCATATGGAGGTTCAACAGTTCAAATCACAACTCATCCATGTCTGCCCATCCTAAACAATTCTCATACACATTCTTCCATGAATTTACCAATAGCAATCCACTCAATGATCCAGCAGGAGTGGGGAACCTGTGGCCTCAAGACCACATATGGCCCTCTAGGTCCTCAAATGTGACCCTTTGATTGGATCCAAACTTCATAGAAATCTCAAATCATTCTGTGAAGTTTGGGTTCAGTCAAAGGGCCATACTTGAGGACCTAGAAGGCCATATGTGACCTCAAGGCTGTAGGTTCCCCACTCCTGACTAGGGGATTTCTTATATTTCTCTTCATATTGCAAAGACATTAGGTAAACATGTGAGTTTTCCCTTAGGCTCACCACATGACCACCCCATTTCCCTTTTTAACATATATTACTTATAGGACATCCTTTACTCTGGTTCTCCATAATATTGGCTAAATGTTATTAAAGCTCTCCATAGCACCTGCTTCAGCTGCCTTCATGGGCATTGGAACAAATTGTTCTCATCCACCCATTCTGCAACTCACCAATGATTTTGAGACCCCTTGATTACCTTCAAGCTGGTTTAGCTCCTCAGTCAAAATAGTTTACTAGGGGTGGGGCTGCTGTGCATGCTCCAGCTTCTCAAAGCCATGGGTGAGAATTAGGTAGATCAGTTAGACACCAAAAGTGGAAAGCCATCACACAAGAGGTACTAGTCCTCCCTGAACACACCTTACACTTGCCTAAAAAATTATTTTCTGGAGAACTTACACAGACCAAGTGCTCACACGGTGGTCAGAAAATGTGACAGAAGGACACTCTCAAGGTCTCTCTTAAGAATTTTGAATTGATTGTGTAACATAGGAGACACTGGCACATGACCACTCAGCATGGCATGCCCACATCAGAGAAGGTGCTGTGTTCTATGAGCAAAGTAGAATTGAATCAGTTCAAAAGAAATGCAAGATGTGCAAATTTAGAGAATCCAGCCCATATGTTTGTATGGACTACTTGTGCCCAACCTGTGATAGAGTATTTCAAGTTCATATTGGTCTTATCGGCCACAGCTGAACACACTGTAACTTGGCTCTAACATAGTGAATGTCATTTTGGACCTCTTTAAGAACAAAGAACAATCATATATAAGTGTTATTAAATGTATTGCAGGCTGTTTACATGTACCATACATTTCTTCCTTGCCCTTCTAGTGATACTCAAGTTTTATTCCTTAGGAGCTTAATATTCTAAGTCTCATAGTCATACAGCAATTCTAGAAGAATATTGGTATAAAAAGATAGGCCTTGATTTCAGAGAACAATTTGAGACCATTCAGCCCACTTTCTTTCTCCTGTTTAAATCTAGACCCATCTCCTTATCAATTTTTATTACCTAACCAATGAACATATACTGATGGACACACTATATAATTTGTTCATCTAATTATATTCCATAGTCTAAATAATAAGTATTCCTCATCTACTAGGTTTTCCCAAGTAGTTGACTAAGCCATACTCTTCAGAGTGATGATAGATATTGCCTTAGAGGCTCTGCAATTTGCTGGATCTTAATAAAACAAGCATAATGTCATCCACAAGAAGTTATGGAAGAATTTAATGTCTAAAGGAATCATCCTCAACTTGGCCTATATATTGGTTCCTCTTCAAGATAGAGGTGACCAGCTTTGTCAAGCATATGTTTCCCTGATTTAGGCTTCATTTAAATTTAATAATCAGAGAGTTTTTGAACAGGAAAATTTCTGTCACCACATCTTTCAAAGATTTTTGGAAAATTTTTAAGTATGCATGGGAAATATCTTCTTGGAAGAGATACTTTAAAGCAGCATTTTGCTCTAATAAAGCAATTATTTTAGTCAAAAACCAATAAACATTTCAGGGTCTTGTATTCTCTATACCTTTGAGACAAGTAGGTTATTTGAAAGATTATGATTATTGTTGTAGATGATATTGACGTTATTCTTCTTTCATTACTGTTACTTAAATAATGCTTTAAGAATTGCAAATTGCTTTACTTATGACATTTCATCAATCAAGACAGCCTTCCTGCCTAATAGCCTTCTCAAAAATGTCTCCAATCTATGTAGAAATTACTCTTTAAAAAATAAAGGTAGCAAACTTGTTTACTTTCCCTTAGTAACTGTCTTTTTGGAATAAATAAAATCTGAGGTTTTATTCGAGTTTTTGATATCTTTCTCTTGAAAATACTTTATGAATGAATCTTTCAATGTCTTTGCAATTGTTTCACTTAAAGCACAGCTTTTTATAAATTCTTGGTCTGATCTATCTTTCCCATATTTATTCTTTAGTGTTATTTCTACCTCTTCTATAAGCACATCTGAGACTGTGATGGTATATAGAGCCCAAGCATGATAGTTCAACTATACTTAATGTTGAAAAAAAATTGTTCTAAAAAAAAATCTGGAAATCTTCTCCATCTTTTTTCTATTTGTTGTTGATCTCCTAGTGTTATCCTTAAATGCCCTTGGCATAACTTTGCTAAGTTGGGTCTCCTGCCAAGCTGGTGATTCATTTTTATCAGAAGTTCAGTCATTTAGTCATGCTTTCATTCATTTGGAGGGAACTGGTGGCTCACTGGATAGAACACGGGGGCTGGAGTCATGAAGAACTGAGTAGACATATAGCCACAGACACTTGCTAGCAGTTTGACCCTGGTAAGTTGTTTACCTCAGTTTCCTCAACCAAAAACAGGGATAATTGTATCTATCTTCAGAGTTGTTTGAGGATGAAATGGGGTAATATTTGTAAAAACCACTTTTCAAAGTGCCTGGCATACATTGGGTATAAATGTTTATTAGGAATAAATGCTTATCAGCTCTTTTTGTGGTGGCAAAGAATTGGATATTAAGGGGATGTCCATCAATTGAGGAATGGCTGAACAAGTTGTGGTGCATGAATGTAATGGAATTCTATTGTGATATAAGAAATGATGAGCAGGTGTATTTCAGAAAAACCTGGAAAGACTTACATGAACTGATGCTGAGTGAAGTGAGTAGAACCAGAAGTATGTTGTACACAGTAACAGCAACATTGTGCAATGATCAGTTTTGATAGACTTAGATCTTCTCATAAATACAATGATCTAAGACAATTTCAAAAGACTCCTATGTATAGTAATTAAAGTGGGACTTTTTGCTGTTCTTCTCTTAAATGCCTTTAATGATTCTGGCCTTTGTTTGAATGAGGCAAACAAAGTGCAATCTAGTCTTGGAATGTTTCTCAGCACTAAGACAATCAGCAGTCATTGACTTGTATATGGTGGCACTAGGGATTAACTTTCCCACACCCTAAGTGGGATTTTTCACTATTGTTTCACTGCTTCTCTGCACTGAGGTAATCAAGTGCCCCAGGGCCCTGAGAGGGGTATATAAGATCTAAGGTTGGTGGTTGACTCTTGTGGCACACTCATGGAAGGAGTGTTGAGACTCCAGGCAAGCCATAACTGCCTCCTGGCTTTGCTAACCCAGACCCATTGGTTCTTCTCTGGTAACTATGTATCGTGATTTGATCAGACAAGGTCTGTTTCTTGATGTTTCTGTTTGTATTTGCCTTGAAGTTCAGGGGTTTGATCTTTTCCCACTGGAATAAGTGATGGATATATGTATGTTTAATTAAACTGAGATTGTTAACCCCTTAAAGTTGCTTTCCTTAGAAAAGCAGATCAAAGAACCTGTGTTGGCAGCTTTCTGTGTGCTGGTTGTTGGTGGGGCTTACACCCCTACAGCAGCTGCTAGCAGATTGTTGCTACATCATGACAGAAAATTCTATCCACATTCAGAGAAAGACCTATGGAGTCTGAATGCAGATCAAAGCATTCCATGTTTTTTGGTGTTTCTTTCTCATGGTTTTCTCTTTTGTTCTGATTATTCTTTCACAACATAACTAATGTAGAAATATTTTTCATATGCTTGTACATATGTAGCTGATATCAGATTGCTTGCTATCTTAGGGAGGGGAGAGGAGAAAGGGAAAAAAGGAGAAAAAATTTGGAAATCATAGTCTTACAAAAGTGAATGTTGAAAACTATCTTTACATGTAATTGGTAAAAATAAAATACTATTAAGAGGAATAAGTACTTATTTCCTTACCTTTCTCCTCGACCCTCATTTAGCAAATATTTATTTAATAGCCCAATGCCAAGTTCTGAAGGGAAACTCTAGCTCCCCAATCACAAAGTTTACAATATTTACAAAGATAAAAGTTTAATTCAAATGAAAATTCAATGACAAAGCAAGAATTAAATTGACTCCAAGATAAAGTTCAAGCTTCTTAGATTGGCAATTGAGGATCTCTGATACCTAGTACTTAGTTGATTTTTTTCAAACTTCTCTCTCTTTAGTCTTGTATTTTTAACTCTCACCAATCTTATCAGTTCACCACTGCCCAAACATGACTTCTAATTCCTGTCTCCAGACTTCTATTCCAGCTATTTCCCCTATCTAGGAATGTCTTT
This sequence comes from Phalanger gymnotis, assembly GCA_028646595.1. Lineage (NCBI taxonomy): Eukaryota > Metazoa > Chordata > Mammalia > Diprotodontia > Phalangeridae > Phalanger > Phalanger gymnotis. The sequence goes on from CM053622.1 coordinate 605,310,302, forward strand.
GCCTTCACTAATACCTATATGAATTTCAGTTACTCTTTAAGAGAAAATTCAGCATATGAACAGTAAAATAAATAATAAAGAATGTAAAGAGTTGAATAGCGTCTTAGAAAAATTCAATATGATGGACCACTAGAGAAAAAATGAATGGGAATATAAAGGAGTGTACCTTTTTCTCAGATATACATGTCACCTTCACAAAAACTGACCATTACTGAAGCATAAAAACCTCGATACCAAATGGAAAAAGGAGAAATCTCAAACGCATCCTTTTTAGACAATAATACAACAAAAATTACTTTCAATAAAGGGCTGGAGAAACATAGATTGAAAATTATCAGAAAGTAAATAATTGAATCCAAAAGAATGAGTAGATTGAAGAAAAACTCAGAAACAATCAATAATTTCATTACAGAGAATGACAACAATGAGACAACACACTGAAAATTGTGGGATGCAGCAAAAGTACCACTTAGGAGGAAATCTGTATCACTAAATATATACATGGATAAAAGAGAAAAAGCAGATCAATTAACTAGGCAGGCAATTAGAAATGTAACAAATTAAAAATCCCCAAGGAAACATCAAAATAAAAATCCAGAAAATCAAAGGAGAAATTAATAAAATTGAAAGTAAAAAAAAAATTGAACAAGTAAATAAAAGTAGAAGCAAGTTTTATGAAAAAAAAAATCAATACTATAGATGAACCATTGGCTTTTTAGATTTTAAAAAAGAAAGAAGAAAATCAAATTATCATCATCAAAAATTAAAAAAGGTTGAATGGAGAACCAATGAGGATTAATTTAAAGTAATTATTAGAAGTTATTTTTGCCCAATTATATACCAGTAAAACTAACAATTTAATTGAAATGGATGAATATTTGCAAAAATAAAGTTGTCTGATTAACAGAAAAGGAATAAATTACTTAAATCTATCTTAGAAAAAGAATTTAAATAAATCATTAATGAGCTCCCTAAGACAAAACTAAATGGATTTACAGTTAAATTCTACCAAACATTTAAAAACAAGTAATTCCAATACTATATAAACTATTTTTAAAAATTGGTAAAGAAGGAATCCTACCAAATTCCTACTATGACACAAATATGATTTTGATTACTAAAGCAGGGAGGCCTAAAACAGAGAAATAAAACTATGGGTCTAGTTTCCTGATGAATATGATTGCAAAATTTTTAAATAAAACTTTAGCAAGGAGATTTTAGCAATGTAACACAAATAAAGAAAAATCTAAGCAGCTGGAGAAATACTAATTATTCATGGGTAGGCAGAGCCAATATGATAAAAAATGAAAATTCTACCCTAATTAATTTACTTATTCAATGCCTTATCACTCAAACTAGAACACAATTATTTTACAGAACTAGGAAAAAAGGCAATAACAAGACTCATCTAGAAGAACAAAAGGTCAAGAATATCATAAGAATCAATGAAAATAAGTGTGGAAGAAGGTGACCTAGTAGGATCAGATTTCAAAGCACATGACAAAGCAATCATCATCAAAACAACCTGGTATTGGCTAAGAAATAGGGTGATAGATCAGTGGAATAGAGTAGGTACAGAATATACAGTAGTAAATGACCATAGTAATCTAGTGTTTGATGAAACCTAAGATGCTTTTGATGCAAGAGCTTACCATTTGAGAAATATGCCTGGGAAAATTGGAAAGCAGTTTGGCAAAAACTAGGCATAGGCCAACATCTCATTCCATATATCAAAATAGGGCAAAATGGGTAAAGGATTTTGACATTAAGGGTGACATCATAAGTAAATTAGAAGACCATGGCAAAATATACCTGTCAGATCTGTGGATAAGGGAAGAGTTTATGAGCAAACATGAAATAGAAAGGATTATGGGAAGTAAAATGGATAATTTCTGTTAGATCAAATTAAAAGATTTTGCACTAACAAAACCAATGCAGTCAAAATTAGAAGGAATATAGGAACCTGAAATTGAATACACAATGGAGACTCTTACCAAAGATGTAAAAGAGAGATAGAATTATTCAGAACATAAAAATATTTTAAAAAAAAATCTGACAGAACAGAAACAAAAAGAAAGAACACAAAAAAGAAAACATAGATTTTATACAAGTTAAATCAATAGACCCTGAAGATAGGATATATAGAGATAACTTAAAAATCATAGGTTTCCCCATGAACATGACAAATTAATATAAAATAGCAAATAAAAAAACCTCTCACACCCATAATTCAGGAAATAATACAAGAAATTTATCTGGGAATAAAACATCAAATTAAGAAAGTTCAAATATTTTCTTTTTTTTTTTACTTTTTACAGTTTCTTTTATTTATTTACTTAATATTTTTAGTTTTCAGCATTAATTTTCACAAGAGTTTGAATTACAAATTTTCTCCCCATTTCTACCCTCCCGCCCACTCCAAGATGGCATATATTCTGGTTGCCCCTTTCCCCAGTCAGCCTTCCCTTCTGTCACCCCACTGCCCCCCATCACCTTTTCCCCTACTTTCTTGTAGGGCAAGATAGATTTCTATGCCCCATTGCCTGTATATCTTATTTCCTAGTTGCATACAAAGACTTTTTTTTAACATCTGTTTTTAAAACTTAGAGCTCCAAATTCTCTTCCCTTCTTCTTCCCCACCCACCCTCCCTAAGAAGGGAAGCAATTCAATACAGGCCACATGTGTATCATTATGTAAAACTATTCCACAATACTTCTGTTGTGAAAGACTAACCATATTTTGCTCCTTCCTATCCTGTACCCCTTTATTCAATTTTCTCCCTTGACCCTGTCCCTTTTCAAAAGTGTTTGTTTTTTATTACTTCTTCCCCCATCTGCCCTCCCTTCTATTATCCCTTCTTTTTATCTCCTTACTCCTTCTTTCCTGTGGAGTAAGATATCCAATTGAGTGTGTATGTTATTCCCTCCTCAG
>CM053622.1:605313733-605406283 GCA_028646595.1 Phalanger gymnotis
TCTCTCAATATATTCCTCTCTCATCCCTTAATTTGATTTTATTTTTTTAGATATCATCCCTTCATATTCAACTCATCCTGTGCCCTCTGTCTCTCTATATATGTATATTCCCTTCAGCTACCCTAATACTGAGGTCTCATGAATTATACACTTCATCTTTCCATGTAGGGATGTAAACAAAACGGTTCAACTTTAGTAAGTCCCTTATGATTTCTCTGTCTTGTTTACCTTTTCATGCCTCTCTTGATTCTTGTGTTTGAAAGTCATATTTTCTATTCAGCTCTGGTCTTTTCATTGAGAAGGCTTGAAAGTCTTCTATTTTATTGAAAATCCATTTTTTTTTTGCCTTGGAGCATGATACTTAGTTTTGCTGGGTAGGCGATTCTTGGTTTTAATCCTAGCTCTATTGACCTCCAGAATATTATATTCCAAGCCCTTTGATCCCTTAATGTAGAAGCTGCCAGATCTTGTGTTATTCTAATTGTGTTTCCCAATACTTAAATTATTTCTTTCTGGTTGCTTGCAGTATTTTCTCCTTGATCTGTGAGCTCTGGAATTTGGTGACAATATTCCTAGGAGTTTTCTTTTTCAAGAGTCTTTCTTTCAAGGATTCTTTCAATTTCTGTTTTACCCTCTGACTCTAGGATATCAGGGCAGTTCTCCTTGATAATTTCTTGAAAAATGATGTCTAGACTCTCTTTTTAATCATAGCTTTCAGGTAGTCCAATAATTTTTAAATTCTCTCTCCTGGATCTATTTTCCAGGTCAGTGGTTTTTCCAATGAGATAGTTCACATTGTCTTCCATTTTTTCATTCCTTCAGTTCTGTTTGATAATATCTTGATTTCTCATCAAGTCACTAGCTTCCACTTGCTCCAATCTAATTTTTAAGGTGGTATTTCCCTAAGTGGTCTTTTGGACCTCCTTTTCCATTTGGCTAATTCTGCCTTTCAAGGCATTCTTCTCCTCATTGGCTTTTGGGAGCTCTTTTGCCATTTGAGTTAGTCTATTTTTTAAGGTGTTCTTTTCTTCAGTATACTTTTCAGTATTTTTTGAGTCTCTTTTAGCAAGTCATTGACTTGTTTTTCATGGTTTTCTCACATCCTTCTCATTTCTCTTCCCAGTTTTTCCTCTACTTCTCTAACTTGCTTTTCCAAATCTTTTTTGAGCTATTCCATGGCCTGAGGCCAGTTCATGTTTTTCTTGGAGGCTTTTGATGTAGGGTCTTTGACTTTGTTGACTTCTTCTGGCTGTATGTTTTGATCTTCTTTGTCACTGAAGAAAGTTTCCAAAGTCTGAGTCTGAATCTGAGTCCATTTTCACTGCCTGGCCATGTTCCCAGACAACTTACTTGACCCTTGAGTTTTTTGTTGGGGTACAACTGCTTGTAGAGTATAGAGTACTTTTTCCCAAGCTTGAGGGGCTGTGTTGTTGTTTTCAGAGCTATTTCTACACAGCAAGCTCTGCCACAGCAACACTACTCTTCCCCCAAGAACTGCCAACCTGGACCTGACTCAGGTCTAAGCAGGCTCTGCACTCCTGCTCAGATCCACCACTTAATTCCTCCCACCATGTGGGTCTGGGGCCAGAAGCAACTGCAGCTGTAGTCCTGTAGCTGCACCACCTCCACTGTCCTGGGGATGGTAGCCGAAACATGAACTCTTTTAACTCTGCCTCCCGCAGTTTTTCCCCACTAACCTTCTCTGTTGTCTTTGGTGTTTGTAGGTTGAGAAGTCTGGTAACTGCCACAGCTCACTGATTCAGGGTGCTAGGTAGGGCCTGTTCTGCCTGGCTTCCAGTCTGGTTGGTCCATGCATGGCTCACGCTGGGCTCCGCTTCATTCTGTTCCCAGCTCCTTGCAGTAGACCTTACCCAGTGACCATCCAGGCTGTCCTGGGCTGAAGCCCTGCTTCCTTCTGCTATTTTGTGTGTTCTGCTGTTCTAGAATTTGCTCAGAGCCTTTTTTTGTAGGTGTTTGGAGGGACCTAGGGGGGAGCTTACACAAAACCCTGCTTTCCAGCCTCCATCTTGGCTCTGCCCTCTCTGATCAAAATATTTTCTTAATGAGATAATCAAAACTAAATTATTCTTCCAACTCCAAGAGATGAGGTGGTTGAATTTAAATAATGGAAAACAGCACATTCTCTGAGCAGGCACAAGAAAGACCTTTGATTACAAAGTAAAGGAAAATCAAGTAATACAATTATTTTATAGCTGTAAGAAACAACAAAAGAAAAGGAAGGAAGGAAGGAAGGAAGGAAGGAAGGAAGGAAGGAAGGAAGGAAGGAAGGAAGGAAGGAAGGAAGGAAGGAAAGAAGGAAGGAAGGAAAGAAGGAAGGAAGGAAGGAAGGAAGGAAGGAAGGAAGGAAGGAAGGAAGGAAGGAAGGAAGGAAGGAAGGAAGGAAGGAAGGAAGGAAGGAAGGAAAAGAAAAACAGTAGAAAAACACAGAATGTTAAAATTACAAATGCCCCAAGCAATACAGAAGCAGAATGTCAAAATTTCAAATACTACAAGCAACAGAATCACAATAAAGGTAAATAAGCAGAACTAGAAAGGCAAAAATAAGTAATGAAATAAATCGTGCCATATTTAGAGGTCAGTCAGTGAAATCAAGCACCTATTATGTTCTAGGCATTGAAATAAGCACTAGGAATAAAAAGGAAGACAAAAGAAATGAATGAATGAATGAGTGAATATATAGATAAATGAGTAAGTGAATTTATGAATGAATGAACAAACAAACAAACAAACAAATAAACAAACCATCTTCACTCTCAAGAAGTTCTTTCAAGGAGTTAATAGAGATAAAAAGAGAGAAAGGCTGTGTCCTATGGAGGGAGGAAAAAAAGAACCTTAAAGACTTTCTTTAAAGACTGAACACAAAGATTAAATCAAAACATTAAGTAAAAGTGAAAAGGCAGAAAATCAGACATGAAACACGACACACTTAGCCCTATGACTCCCCTACTAGTGAATCAATATATTTTTGGCATAAAATAATCAAGTAGGAGAGGTCATATACAAGTAGAGGAATGGATGGTGTGCCCCTTCAAATGCATACAGTTAAACATGGATGCGATAGAGTTTTCTATAGCCTACTAGAAAAAGTGATTGCTTCAGGATATTGGTAAGGGTGGCAAAAAGGGAGAGAGAGACAGGATTAAATCTAAAGGGCTAAAAGGGGTAGTCTCAACACTACAGAAATGAGGGGATTCCACTGAAGAGTAGTCATGGTGGGAGAAGAATGTATTTGTTTTGGAACTGATGATAGGTTCAATCTGGGAGTAGTTTGTACATTGAGAGGTGACCTTCTCTGAGACAGTGTTGTGCCACCTGGCCCAAGAGAAGTAATGTGTGAATTCCTAGGGGAAATTAGTACCCAAAATGATAGAGAAGGGACATAGAGCCAAAGGTGTGATGGTATCACCTTTGGAAAGGAAAAGGCTCCTAGGGATGTTGCTGGACCACATAACTTGGTACAAAGGGTAATTTATACCGCAGGGAGCTGCTTCTATCAAACTGTGCTTCTCATGAAATGATTTTTCTAAGAGGGGGAGATAACATGTTTAAAAAAAGAGATGAAGGGAAAAAATCTCAGGACGCAATGACAAAAAACTCATTAGAAGGGGAAACACAAACTTGACAGTTTAGAAACTTTAACTCCATGAGGAGCAGAGAGAAGTTAAAGATGAAACAAATAATAATATAAGCAACAAAGAAAAGAATAAAAATTCCAGAACATATTAGAAAGGAGGATAATTAATGAAAAGAATAAAGCAAAGAAAAATTTCTTAGAAAAAGTAGTAAAAAGAGAAAATAATTATATGAAAGATAATTTTATTGACTCAAAATTGCTAGGATGTAGTTAAAGCCATTTTCAGAGAGAAAAATTGTATCTTTAAAAACATACATTGACAAATTGGGAAAAGAGAATAAATTAACTGAATATGTAATTTAGGAAGTGACAAAACCAACAAATAAGCTCAAAATAAATACAAAGGAAGAAATCTTGAGAATTAAAGGAGAAACATATATTAGAACACAAAAAAGACTATAGAGCTGATAAGCAAAACTAAATTCTTGTTCTTTGTAAAGATTAACAAAATTGATACATCATAAAAAAACCTTAAAAGAGTCATATATCCATGAATTAATGGCAATCTTAGTGAGGGCATTAGTAGGAAACAAACAGACTCTTATAAGTATTATTAAACAATAGACCACATCTTTACAATCACACAAGTAACTAAAAGATGCCAATGGCATGAAATTCCATTGTACTTATTGTTTGTTCCTTACCAAAAATAGATATGACTTAATAGAACAAAACACCACCTTATAGGCCCTTTTATAGGAAGTCCTATCCATACATCAAAATAATGCAAGATTCTTTGGATTATGTAATAATAGAAATAGCCCCATTCATTGAAGCTCTGGTAATATACATAATGTAAGGTATTAAAAAGAATGGTTGGATATTCTCACCAAAGATAGTCTTCATTATGATAGATGATATCAAAGGCAGAGTTATGAATGGATTCCCAGTGAAAGTAAAGTCCTCCAGATACTTCTGTTTAAAAGTGACAATGTGTTAATTGCACCAAGCCCTGAGATATTGTGGAAATTCCTGGAAGAAATCTGTAATCATTCAAAAGGAGTGAGGTATGACTGTTCACAAAGGAAAGACCAAATAGGTAAAGAACACCTGTTACCTAGATTTCTTCATGCATTTGGCCAGACACCCAATAGAGAATTTCAACAGTATGTTTATCTGGGACAGAGAATACCAATGGACAATGAATTGAGTTCAGAGTTGAAAATTAGGAGGAGAGCAGGCTGGATTGCTTTCAGGAAATTCCAAACCTCCTTTACTGACCCCAAGCTTCCCATGAAACCAAATGCCCATCTTTTTAATACAGACATTTTACTGCCTTTGATATGTATAAGTGAGACATGGAACACCACCATCTCTGAAAAAATAAAGATGAGCATTTTATATCAATACTCATAAAGAGCCAAGGAGAGGCTAAAGTTAGGAGAGGGGAGACTCCAACAAATAACCAATAAGTAACTAAAGAATAGGAGTGAAGGATGTCATCAATAAATTGTATGTTAGGAAAAGAAGGACTGATCCTATGGCAAGAACAAGACATGACAGGTCAAAAGCCCAAGTATTCCACTGGTTTTTTCACAATATCAGGAGAAAGTGATGTCCAGCATGATGGGTGTTCTCAGTCTTGAAAACTTTTGGGAAAACTAGACAAGAATCATTTAGGGAGACAAGGAAGAGATAAAATTTGATCTTCATTAATAGAAGAAACTCTTGGATCAATAAGATCAGAGATCCATGCAAGTATTGAATATTGGGTATGACCTTGTATAACTGTACAATTTTTCTTTCTCAGACCACTTGCCTATTTCAAGTTCCATGGTGTATATTGTACTATGTTTAATATAAGTATCACTCTTTATTCTGGTAAACTTTTTAAAATAGCTGCTTTTATATTTTTAAGAAATGCATTTGAGCGAAAATGGATGTATTTATACACAGAAAATATGAGTAGCATTATCAAATGAGCATACATTATATCTGTCAAAAATGTTTGTTTTTATGATAGCTGTGTATGTGTATGTGTGTACATATGTATTGTGTATATGCGTATGTATATATATGCATATATATATGTATGTATGTACATATTTAAGTCAGGATTTTGTATAGAAGAAAAAAAATTCAGGAAGCACTGCAATAGACACAGGTCAGCAGACTTTGACTCTAGGTCGGGGTGGGCAACTGTATTAGCAAGTACCCTAGCACACCCAGGATGGCCTGTTAACACAGGTTCTTTGATCTGCTTTTACAAAGGAAAGACAGCTTCAAAGGGGTTAACAATTAAACAATGCAGACTTTATTCTATCTAACCTTCTCACCAGGGTTGCTGAGTATCAATTCCTACAGCATTCCCTAATCACCCTTCTGGCAGAGGCTGGTGAGAAGGGGTGGGGCAATATCCCCTACATCTGGATGGGGCCCATCGGACAGGTACAACTTGTGCATTCCCCTAAACCCCCTCAAGCCTCAATGGGGGCCAGTTAAAGCAAACACAGAGTCCCCCCAAGCCTTGATAGGAGCCAATCAAGGCACACATAGCATCCTAGCTTGTGCATTTCAACCCTAAAAGTTCCCCACTCATTGACCAGTGCCCACCCGCTTTATATTTACACTCCACCCCTCCAAGGGCCTGATCTTTACAATCTAAATACCTGACACCTGGCCCTTACAATCTACATAAGTCATCATGGTGGAGAAGTTTTGAACCATAGACTCATCATATCCCACACCTCGGAACAAGAGATTGTTATGGCCACAGATCTTGGAAAACCAAACTCCAAAAAACACTAACAAAAATCATTTTGCTTACACTTACAGGAACCTGCAGTCTTGAGGCCTTAAAAAAGATCTGTTCTGTGAAATTTGGATTTAATTAAAGGGTCACACTTGAGGAATTAGAGTACCACATGTGGCCTCGAGGCCACAGGTTCCCCACCTCTGCTCTAGGTCCTTCTCAGTTATTAACTAGCTGTCTGACTCTTGACAAGGAAGGAAAGAAATAGAAATTTATTAAGTGACTACTATGTACTAGGTACTATGCTAAGCAGTTTAAAAATATTATTTCATTTCATCCTATCAATAACGCTGAGAGGGAGTTGTTATTATGATATTCATTTTATAGAAGAGGAAACTGAGGCAAACAGAGGTTAAATGACTTGCCCAAGTTCACACATCTACAAAGTGACTGAAATCAGATTTAAACTCATGTCTTTCTGTCTCCAGGCCCAGGTTCTATCTACTGTGCTACCTAGCTGCCTCAGTGACAAGTATATGAAAAGTTACTTATCCTTTCTGAGACTCAGTTTCATGACAGAAAAGGAAAATGATAAATTCTAGAAGGGATATAGGAAAACAAGTACACTAATGCATGGTTAGTAGAGTTGTGATCTGGTCCAACCATTCTGGAAAACAATTTGGAACAATACCAAAAGATCTATAAACTTGTGTAGACCCTTTGAACCAGAAATACTACTATATCCACTGTGCCACCTGGCTGCATCAGCGAAAAGTATATAACAAGTCACTCATTCTCTCTGAGACCCAGTTTTCTCATCTTTTAAATGAAAGGGTTGAATGTTATTGTTTCTAAGATCCCTTCCAGTACTTTGATTTTAAATCTATATATGATTTTGTAATTATGAGCTTTTCTTAAAATATTTTGCTGATTTTGTTTATGGAATTCAAAATTATCCTTTCCTCTAAAAGATTTTTTATCATTTTTAAAGTTGGCATGTGCAAAATTGATAGTTTTTAATCCAAAGTTCAAATATATAGTGTTATAATAAAATATTTAGAATATATGTGTGTATGTGTACATGGAAGAGTAGGGCATCTGGAATCTATTTGCATGAGGAACTCCTTGGTATTGAAACCCCTAGTGTAGAAACCTATTCTTTCAGTGTAGATCACAAAGTTGTCTACAACTTTTGTAATGAGAAAGCCACCAAGAGTGCCAAGAGGTTAAATGATTTTCCCTTGGTCAGACAGTAATTATCAGAGGCAGGATCTGAACTCACATTCCTCACTCCAAAGCCAATCTTCTATCCACAATGCTACCCAACCAATATGTATATACTGACATATATGTGGGTATATATAGGTGTATATACATATACATGCATGTGTCTATGAGGAAAGGTGGGATGGGTGTATACATACATTTGTATATATACATAAATGTGTATATATGTGTGTATATATAAGTATTCATACACTTATGTCTATTAAAAATTGAATAGATTTCTGGTTCTTGATAGTTCCTTAAAAAGCTTCCTTTCATGGCTACCTATTAGTTCATATATAAAAACTGAGAAGAGAATTGTTCAGCTCTGTAAAGATGCCATAGAGATGGAAGAAAACACATTAAAGAAAAGTGAGTTATCTAAAATGCTTGAGTTAAATAAAATGTAATTAAAGCTTGCCTACCCCCTTATCTTACGATGCATAAGCTCTCGTGTGGAAGCCTTAAAAGAGAAAAAAAGAAACGAAGCTAGCATTAAATGTGTTTTAACTTGACCATTTAGATGACTAGACCATCTCTAAATGAGACAATTTTCTATGCATATATGTCAGGTACATAATGCTTCATTAAAGACAACTCTTGTGACAATTAAAACACCCTCAAATTCTCTATCAATTGTGTAAAGGACATTGGTAGAATGAGAACTTGTAAAGGTATTTAATTGGGAAAAAGATTAAAAACAAGTGATTTGAAAACTAAAAATAAGTCTATGATGAAGTGCTCTAATTTTATAAACAAGCATTATCCTGGGATAGGTAAGTAGTAACAGGGTGTATAAGCCTGTAACACCAATGTTACTTGCTGCTACTGTGGCTATGCAAGGTCAATAACACCAGCACACAGGAGGGCTACTAGCACAGGTTCTTTGATCTTCTTTTCTAAGGAAAGCAACTTTAAGGAGTTAACAATCTTACTTTAATTAAACATACATATATCATCCACTTAGTTCAGGGGGAAAAGCCAGTACCATGAACTTCAGAGAAAATACAAACAGAAATTCCAAGCAGAAATAATATAGACACAGAAGACAAGGCTTCTAACCATCTGTCCATAGCAATACACACATAATTACCAGAGAGAGAAGAACCAGCCTCTGGGTTTTCAAAGCCAGGGGGCTACTTAATGGCTACTCAGAGTCTCCATACCAACACTCTTGCAATGAGTGAAACCCAAAAGCAAAACCTCTCCTCCTGCAGTTCTGAGAGTTCTCTTCTCAGTTCAATGGCTATCCTCTGGGTATGTAAACCTTTTTTCAGGGCCCCAGAGCTTCACACCTCTGGAGGGTTTCACACCTCTCCTGACCTAAATAGCATAATGGTGTGGACCTTCCTTCAAACAAAGGCAAGACTTAATCAAAGACACTTGATTGTCTTGGTGCTGAGAAGTACTCCAAAAGAAAAAAAAACAGAAAGAAGTCCCACTTTGCTTGCCCTTACAAAGGGTGATACTCTTCACTTTCTTAGGCATTTATTAAATATTATTGAGTTGTGTTGTGATTCCCAGCTAAAGCAATCGAGGAGAATGTAGGAAAAGAAGAGAGCAAACAAAAAAGGCAGTTGAAGAAAACCTATTAATAGTCATTTTCATCATATGAAATGGTTTTAAATGAGTATTGAGCCATTCTTAGCATGAGAAGGTCTATCTGGACTTCAAAGGAAGCAAGGCAAGGTTAAGTTCCTGCATGTAAAGGAAATGAGAAACTGGGCCATGCTAGTCACCAAGGGACTCAACCAAGTTTCAATGACTCAAGAAGATTGATAAATGCCCCTCTCAGGGGTGGCTTGAGTAGTGTCATTGAGAGCATAGGCTTACATAGACCATGGGCTAGGTGTAACGACATACACTAGTACAAGCCTTGCCATGGGCCATTCACATCCTGGGGGAAGCTTTAACAGAACATTGATTCCCAAGGTTGATAAAGAGAGTAAGAAGACTTTGTTTGTGCTTTATGAGTTAACATGCCATAAGTTCAGATGAATTACTTCCCAGTATGGTAAAATTAAATAAATAAAAGCATTTTTAAAACATCAAATTAGAGCTTATGGTAAATGGTCTAGATTTGTGTGTGTGTGTGTGTGTGTGTGTGTGCGCGAAATATATATTTAGATGAAAGAGGGAAAGGAGTAGTGCTTTGTAAGGAATGAGGAGAAGAAAGAGAAGGTTTAGAATGGTTTCTCAGGTACATGGGATAATGAACCTGTTAGGGAGAAGTACAATGACTGCCTTATTACAAGGGCCCAGTTGAAATTAGAGAACACGAAATTTTAAGTGGACCAATCAGCACAGTCACATGACTTTCTCTAGCTCCATTCAGTAGTATTTGAGTAGGAAAGAAGGTGCCAATCCAATAATATGCTGGATCTGGCCCATGTCAGTTCATTTTCTCCTCCTTTACCCCTGTCTCACATAACAAGGTGGCCTTACTCCTTATCAAAGCTAATCCTTCTACCTACTCATACAATCCTAGTCCTTCTCATCTCCTCCAACATCGTGTCCCCTCTGCCATTCTCACTCTATCGCTTATTTTTCTATCTCTCCCTGTCTATTAACTCATTCCCTAACACCTACAAATATATCTACCTCTCCTACATCCTGAAAAAGCTCTCACTGGATTCCTCCATCCCCACTAACTTTCATCATACATCTCTTCTTCCCTTTATAGCTAAAACTCCATGAAAAGGAATTCTCAAATAGGTGCCTCCACTTTGTCTCCTCTCACTTTCTTCTTAACCCCTTACAATTCAGCTTCTGCTCTTATCATTCCACAAAAACTGCTCTCCAAAGTCACGACTGATCTTAGTTGCCAAATCCAATGGCCTTTTCTCAATTCTTATTCTCCTTGACTGCAGCCTTTGGCTCTGCTGATGACTTTCTCCTCCTTGATATTCTGTTTTCTCTAGGTTGACAAGACACTACTCTCTCTTGATTCTCATCCTGCCTATCTGACCACTCCTCAGTCTTTTTTTCTGGATCCTCCACCAGATCATGCCCTCCAACTATAAGTGTCCTTCAAGTTTTTATCCTGAGCCCTCTTCTCTCTCTACACTACACTACACATCTGGTGATCTCCTTAACTTCTATTGATTTAATAATCATCTCTATGCTGATGATTGTCAAATCTATCTATCCTGCCCCAAACTCTCCTATGACTTCCCATCTTCTATCTCCAACTGCCTTTCAAATATTTCACAGTAGATATCCAGTAGACGTCTTAAACTCAATGTGCCCGAAACAACTCATCATGCCCACCCAACCCCCGCCCCTCTCCTAGTGTAGCTGTTGCTATAGAAGGCAATGTCAGCCTCCAGACCTCAGGCCCGAAAGTTAGGAGTTTCCTCAACTTCTATCTCTTATCCACCATATTCAAGCTATGGCCAAGGCCTGTTGACGTCACATCTGCAACATCTCTCAAATATGCCACCTTGTCTTCTCTGACGCTGCCACTACTCTAGTGCAGGCCCTCATCACCTTATGTCTAGACTACTGCAATAGCCTGCTGGTGGGGCTGCTTGCTTCAAGTCTCTTCCCCATGCCAATCCATCCTCTATTCAGCTGCCAAAGTGACTGTCTTACAATGAACATCCATGTCACACACACACACACACACATACACACACACACACACACACACACACACACACATACATACCTCATTAAATTCTAGTGGGTCCCTATAGCCTCCAAAATCAAAGCACGTCATAACAGAGCTTCCTCCTACCTTTCCAATTGTTTTATGCTTTACGCCTCAGTACATACTCTTCTACCCAATGATACGAACATGAGATATTGTACAAACAAGACACTATCTCGGCTCTGGGCATTTTCTCTGACTGTTCCATGCCTAGAATCCTCTCCCTCCTCAAATCTTTTGAGCACCAACTAAAATTTCATCTTTTTCAAGAAGCCCTTCTCAAACCCTCTTAATTCTGATATCTTCCCTCTGTTAATTATTTCCTATTTGTGCTGTGTGTGTATGTCTGTATACATACATACATACATACTACATATACATATATATATACATACATATGTCTTTGCATGCTGTCTCCCCCATTAGATAGTAATTTCCTTGAGGACAGGGACTATCTTTTGTCTCTTTTTGTATGTACAATGCTTAGCACATACTAGGTGTTGAATAAATATTGATTGATTGACTATTAATTGATAAGTGTTGACTAGACAAAAGAGCAAGGAGTTTGAAATTAGAGGATGCTGTAGAATTGATAGGTAGATGATAGAATAAGAGAGTTGAGAGGGAACATAGAAATGACACGGTCCAGCATACACCTCTTAGAATCACTCAAACAACATACACTCATTAAACATATATTACATGCCAGCCACTGTGCTAGGTACAGGAGAAACCAGAAAAAGGAACCATCCTTGTATTCAGAGGGCCTATAGGTAAGGAAACTGAAACTGAGAGGGGAGAGTGGCTTTTTTCATAGTTGCTCCAATAATTAAAGGCAAAGTTGAGTCTATAATCCAAATTTCCTGAGTAAGACATCATTTATGTAGCACCAGAGATATGAATATGCTGTCAATAATTACACTCTATCTTCGAATACATAGCAAGAGCTAAAGTTTCAGGAGATCTGTATCCTAAGTCTTGAACTTCCACTCATTCCATCTGACTGACAGTCCACTCAATCCATCTAATATTGACAATTCCTAACTTTACTTTCTTCATCAGAAGACAGTGACAAATTTCTCTCAAACTTGACCAATGATTTTATTAGACCTCCCACTAAGGAAATTCTCTCTTCCAATGTAGATCAACATCTGCACTGTAATTTCAAGTCTTTGAAAGTTCTTGGGACACCAAAAGGATAATTCATTTGCCAGGGTCACATAACCAGTGTATATCAGAGGAGAAACATGAACTAAGTTGTCCTGACTCCGAGCCCAGTTTTCTATCCACCATACTATTCTGTCAATAACATAGCAAATCTTAAAGATATATTTTTAAAGAACCAAATAAGATAACACCCATAACCTCTGATACAAAAACAAAGCAGAATTATGTCAGGACAGATTTCTGGCGTAACCATCCAGGTGTTTTTCTTTATATCCAGTGATGATAAGGTTCTACACTAAATGACTTTCTCTCTTTCAAGCTCTGTTTATCTTCATCTCTTTGTTTGTTCTGAGATGTGGTGAAATATATCATTTGAGAATTCTATGTGTTTTATGCCCCAGAAATTAACTGGAATTTGATCATTTCCATTTGATTGGCCCTCTAATGGTCAGAGAAGAATTAGATACAATTATAAAAAATTTATAAATCTCTAGAGCAAAACTGATCAAAGATTATTATGTTCTGCAATACTTTAGAGGCCACCAGAGGATATGGTTATGAGAAATGATGATGAGAATATTTTGACCATTTCACTATGAGAAAATCCTGAAAAAGAATAAAAGAGACAATGGAAATTGGGAGGCTTCTTTTTTTTTTAAGTGAGATACATGGATAGGAATAGTAGAGACTACAAAATCATCCAGTCTCAGAATAAGAATCCCTTCTATTACACATGTGACAAATGGACACCCAGTCTTTGCTTAAAGACCTCCTGTAGGGGAGGGAGATGGAGACCCTAACCCCTAAAGCAGTTCATTACTCTGTACTCTCAGGGTGGGAAAAAAATTTCTATGCATCAGGCCATAATTTGCCTTTTTTGCAACTTATTCACTGGTCTCACTCATTGGCCTCTGTGGCCAAGCACATTACAGATAATCCTTCTGCTGCATGGCAGAACCACCATATGCTTGAAGATGAATCCTCCCTGAATCTTCATTTTCACAGTTGAAAAATCTAACTAACATTCCATCAACCAAATCTCATCTGGCATAATACTAGAGCTCTTGATTACCCTAGCAGCTTCTTTAGAATATCCTTTCTCAAGTGAGACTTTCAGATCTCAGTATAGATGTGGCAGAGGATAGTAGAACTATTAGCTCCTTAGACCTGAACACTACTAAACATTCTCCTAATGAAGCCTCAGATTGGATTTGCTTCTTTTGCCTTCCATGTAATAAGGACTCATATTGAATTTGAATATAAGTAAAATCCCCAGATTGTTTTTCCAATGAACTATTGTGTGGCAATAGTTCATCCCTCTCCCCCACTTCCCACCAGCTTATACTTTCTAATGTTGATTTTCTTTAAATTTAAAGTATTGAGACTTTATATTTATCTTTATTAAATACATTTTCATAGACTAGGTCCAATGTTCTGTCAAAATAATAATTTTGCAGCATTAAGTTGCAGAATGGGAGGGTACCTCAAAAGGTAGGTGGGAGGGAAAAGAGGGGAATGTGTGATGAACCCACGTATATCAAATTATTTATAGTACCATTTTTGTGATAGAAAAGAAATGGAAGTAAAGTAGATGTTCATTAATTGGAGAATGATCAAAAACTGTGATGCATGAATGTAATGGAATATTGCCATTCCATAAAAAATGAAAAATATGATGAATACATGGAAAGATGTATGTGACCTAATGAAGAATGAAGTTAGCAAAAAAAAAAAAAAGCTAATTGCAATAATTTAAATAGAACAATCACAAAACAAATATAAGTTAATGTTGCAAAATTACAAAGAACAAACCTGGCTACAAAAAAATAGCTATTAGAGTACATTTTCACACCATTTCCTTGTAAAGGTGGAAGATTCACAGGTATAGGACGTCATATATATTTTTAGATTTTTTAATAGATTGATTGGTTTGGCTGATGTTTTGGGCTCTTCCTGTTTTTATTTTTTTATTTTAAAATATTATTTTACTTAGGTGATGACTCTCAGAGGCAGGGAAGAAGGAAACAAAGAAACTATGAGAGAAATTATATCAAAAATTTGTTTTATACAAAAGAATGTCTTCCACCTATAATTGTGAGATTTATATGATCTGTTTCCCTTCTTTTTATTTTATAGTATGATTTTTTTTGTGTTTTTTTTTCAGGGGGAGGGCAGGGCAATTGGGGTTAAGTGACTTGCCCAAGGTCACACAGCTAGTAAGTGTGTCATGGGTCAAGTGTCTGAGACTGGATTTGAACTCAGGTCCTCTTGACTCTAAGGCTAGTGTTCTACTCACTGTGTCGCCTAGCTGCCCCTATAGTATGATTTTTAATAATAAGATTATATACCATTTTGAATGAATTATAGATTTAGTGTAAGATTGAGGTCTAATTACTCTAAGCTTAGTTTCTGTCAGACTGCTTTCCAGTTTTTCCAGTACATTTCTTTTAATCAAATGCAAGCTCTTTTGCAAGCAATTTGTTTTTGGATTGAGTTCCATGTTTCTGATTCTACCTTGTCTGTTCTGTTCCATTGATTTACTTCTCTATCTGCTAACCAGTACCAAATGCTTTAGTTGACTGCTATTTCATAATATAATATCAAGTATATCCCTTTCATCTCTAACTTTGTTCATTTCTTTTTATATTCTACATTTTTTATTTCTCCAAATTAATTTTTATCATATCATTGAATTCTACAAAGTAGTCCTTTAATAGATTGATTAAGATAATGGTAGAACTATAAATTAACTCTGATAGGATTATAATTTTTGCCAAACCCAGCCATGAAGATCAAATATTCTTCCAGCTATTTAAGTTGTTCTTTATTTCTTTAAGGAGCACTTCATAACACAAAACATAAAAGTATTTTGTACATTTTACAGTTGCTTTGAGTGGTATTTCCCACCTTGTTGTTACCTCTTAGATTGTTATTACTGTATACAAGTATTATGGTGTGCATGTATGTATGAGTGATTATTTTGAAGCCTTCAACTGTTATGATACTATTGTCTCAATTAGTGTTTTTACTGGTTCCTTAGGATTTTCTGAGTGAATCATTATGTCGTCAGAAAGTAAGAATACCATCATCTCTTCTTTGCCTATTTCTATGCCTTTAATTTCTTTCTCATCTTTTAGCTTTTGCTGACACTTTAAAAATTATACCTAATAATAAAAGGGACAATGAACATCCTTGCTTTGCTCTTAAATTTATTGAGAAGCCTTATAATATCTCCCTTGCTTTTGATTTTAGAAGGATGCTTTTATGAAATTAAAAAAGGTCTCTCTATGCTTATATTTTATGGGTTCATTATTATAAGAGTGGCATTTGTCAAAGCCTTTTTAAAGTATCTTTGGAGATAATTGGGTTGTTTGTGATATTTTTTTTCAATGTGATTAATTTTGTTGATTGTACCTTTACTATCAAACCCTCTACCTGGTAGAATTCTGACATGGTCATAATAAATAATTTCTTGGATGAATTGCTAAAAGAACTCTAATGGACATGCTAAATATTAGCTAGCCCTTCAGTCATGACTAGGACTGGCTCCTGTATTTCTCTACACTTAAGACTTGAGCCCACCATATTTGTAGAATGCAGTGCTGAATGATATAGGCTCACTTGATAACCACCTTGTGTTTTAGAGGTACTCATAAGCTTCTTTCACATAGGTTTCACAACAGGTTTCTTATTTGCCTAGTTTGAGATCTTCCTCTAAAACCCAAATGGTTTGTTCTTAGAGAAGGTATTCTTTGTATGTTTTGATTAATAAAGTTTGATTGCATGTATTGGGAAGCATAAGTCCAACTAGTGTTTCCTTTGCAATAGTTAGCATACGTATTGGATAAAAGTATGCATTATTCATTATGCCTCTTTAAATGGAGATTCAATCAAAGGAAGGGCCCTAGGGGCAAAGGGTCCTTCCAAAGTGGGAATTCTAGGGCTGGAGCAAGCTTCTAGGATAAATATTTTAGGGCATGGTACAAAAATTTGTAGTCATGAAGCTTTATAGGAAATGAAGTCAATAAATTATTGATACCAGTAGGAAAAGACAAAGTAGCTCAGAAGAGCAGTAACTCAAAAGAAAAGTGAGATGTGTAAATTTAGAGACATCACCATTCCAAATGTTCATATGGACTATTTGTGCCCAATCTGTGGTACAGCCTTCCAAGCTGATATATAGGTCTAATCAGCCAAAGTCGGACACATTGTACCTTAATCCCAACATAGTGATGTCATTTTGGTCCTCTTTGAGCATGAAGGACAACAACCAATAGCCTCAACAACAATTAAAGGGAAAAGAGAATGAGAGGACTAATGATAGAGGTTATCAATGATATAGAGGACAGTTCTAATGGGACTTAGGGGTCAATACTGATAAAGAGGGAAACTTGAGTCCAATATAGTGGTGCTTGGAAAAGGATCAGCTTATTCCAAAAAAAAATCTGACCTGTGTCCCTATGTCATTTGGAAATGAAAATGGGCCCTGGGAAAGATGGTTGGAGGTGGGGAGGGTACAGTAATAGGAGATCGATCAAAATCATGCCACATTGCTAAGTATCACAAAGGACCATCAGGCTGAAGGAGAATGGTCCCTAGATAGTTCAGGAAGAATGTGTTCTCTCACCCCATCTTTGAACCTCAGACTTTGGGTCAAAGTCCTAATCATCTCATCCTAATCACAGCTAAAAATTAAGATCACAGATAAAAGGAACTTTTATAAAACTGCTGCAAAAACATGAAAGTAAATAAATGAATTTTCAGAGAAAGAAGATAAGAATACCAATTCTAGTAACAAATTACCTAATATCAAATTCCAAAAGTACTTAGTAGGAGCTTACTGGGTGATCTTATTCATTTTAGGTTGTAAAGGAAGATGATCTTTTTGAATACTAAGCTAGTCATACACTATGGCTCAGTATAGAAAGGAAACTAGGTGTCCTGCAAATGATGATTTTGTTTGCTGAATCTAGCTGTAGGTCCTCCTCGCCAATTTGGTAATTATGAAAGAGACATTCATCTATGTCTAAGTTAAAATGACACTGCATATTTTCTGTGATTTATTAGTCAACAACTAAGTAGCAACATTAAGCTTTTAGGAAAAGATTAACAGCATTGTGCTATAGTAACCTGTCATGTTAATTTAAGTAAAAGCTGTTAAAAATGTTCACTCTTTATAATGGAATGGGCAACATTCTTTGCCTAATAGATGCAGAAATGATATTAAATCCCTTTAAAGGCAAGGCACTAAAATCAAGGTGGTGATAATATTTTGAATAGAAAAAGAAGAAAGTGACTTTTTTTTTTTACTTAAAACATCTGGGAAACTTTTAATGCTAAAGAAAGCTCCCTTTCCATTTGTTCATTTTTAATGTCTCTATATTCAAAAGTTGTAAATTATGCATGTATTTATGGAATTTAAATCATCTGGCTGAAAATGAGAGAGAAAGAGAGAGGGAAAAGGAGAAAGAGAGAGAGAGAGAGAGAGAGAGAGAGAGAGAGAGAGAGAGAGAGAGAGAGAGAGAGAGAGAGAATAAGCAGCTAACTGGCAAAGTGGATAGAGTGCTACACCTGGAATTAGGAAGACTCGTCTTCCTGAGTTCAAATCTGGCTTCAGATACTTACTAGCTGTGTGACCCTGGGCAAATCACTTAACGCTGTTTGCTTCAGTTTCCTCATCTGTAAAATGACCTGGAGAAGGAAATGGCAAACCACTCCAGTATCTTTGCCAAGAAAACCTGAAATGGGCTCACAAAAAGGTAGACATGACTAAAAATGACTAGTTAACAACAAAACATGTTGGTATATATGTCAACATGTGTGTGCAGTGAAAATAGATCAGTCTGGACCTATGATTTGATCAATGTAAAGAACTACTCTTGTAGAGATGAAATTGACTATAGTGATCAATATCTGATAACTTAAAGAGTGACTTGGGGCATTAACTACAACGATAAGTACAATACCTAGCATTTAAATAGCTCTTTAGGGATTGTAATTTTATTTTTTGTTCATACATCAAATATAATCCACATGACAATACTGGTAGGAACATGCTATTATTATCCATGTTTACAGATAAAGAAACTGAGGCAGGCACTGGCACATAGTAAGTACTTATAAAGGTTTATTGACTTGAGACAAGTTTAATGATTTGCCCAGAGTTACATAAAAAGAGTAAGAGTTTGAGGTAAGATTTGAACTTGGTTCTCCCCAAGTCCAGGTCATCACCCAGCTACCTTACATTGAGAGGTAAAGAAGCATGCCCATGATTATACAGCTAGCATTTGTCATAGACAGGACACGAATCCAGTTCTTTGTGACTCATGAATTGGACTTGAAATACTGCTACCTATCGCCACATATGTCTATCTCTATGGGTGTATATACACACATACTATACATACATTATATGTGTATGTACATTATATACATATACATACATACACATATATACCCCACATGCACACATACATATACAGTATTAATCTTTCTAGATTGAAGGACAAGTCATCATAGAATTTAGAATTTTAGTCTGAAACTTAGAAATCTTCTGATCTAACTTTCTGTAATAGTAATCAGGGTGAAATTTATTTACTGTTTTCTCTTTTGGAATGCTAAGGCAATGAAGTGTGTTTAATGAGTCTTGCCTTTGTCTGAACTGGGCAGGTAAAGCGGGATCTTTTGTTCTTTGTTTTGGAGTGCTTCTCAGTACTGAGGCAATCTGGTGTCTGGGTGTCTTTGAGTCTTGCCTTTGTTTGAATCAACAGTCATTGATTGGAAACAACATATATGATGTGGTGCTAGTGATTAAAGATCTTTCCCACACCCCTTTTGCTAAGTAGGCACTGAGCTCTCAGGGCCTTGAACAGGATATATGAGCTTTGAGGTTGGCATTTTGCTTTTGGGGATTGTTGGTGATTTGGCCAGATGAGACTCCGAGTAGCCATAGGAGCCCCACCCACCCAACCCCAGCTTTGAAAACCCAGATGTTGGTGCCTCTTTCTCTGGTAACTGTGTAGATAATGTCCTAGTCAGACAGCTAGAGGCCTATCTGTTGATTTCTGTGTGTTATTTGCTTTGTTTATATAATTTCTGCTTGTAATTTCTGTTTGTGTTTTCCCTGAAGTTTAGGGTACTGACTTTTTCCCCTGAACTAAGCGAATGATATATGCATATGCAATTAAAGTGAGATTGTTAACCCCTTAAAGTTGCTTTCCTTAGAAAAGCAGATCAAAGAACCTGTGCTAGCAGCCCTCCTGTGTGCTCTTGTTGTTGGTCTTGTTGTTAGGCTTTCACCTCCACAGCAGCTGCTAGCAACATTATTGTTATACCTTCTCACCCTCTAAATAGGGAAGCATTCTAAAGAAGGGAAATGACACACTAAAGGTCACAGCAGTATCGAATAGGAGAGAAAGAATTCCAAAAAGGGCATATCTCACTCTAAATCCAGTGTTCATTATACCATATCTACATATGTATCTATGTGTCTGTATTCAATGTTTACATTAAAGGTCCTCAATTGGACACTCAAATCACTAAATTTCTGAATGATGAATATGCTTTTATGACATCAGTTTTTCTTTGAACCTTATTAGTTTTTTTCCTCAGTTTCCTTCAAAATTCATCTCAAAAGCTACCTTGTACATGAAGCCTTCCCTTGATCTCCCCAGAGCCAATACTAAAAAGAGCCATCGATGCACAATCATACATATAGTGTATAAAAATATATGTGTGTATACACATAGGTGTGTGTTGTCTCGCTTGACAGAATTTAAGCTTCTTGAAGAAAAAATACTGTGTGCTTCACAGTATCCAGTATTGTACCTGGCACACAGTAGGTCTGTAATAGGTGATTGCTGATTGACTGATTGATTTACAGAACACTTGAACATTCTATCTATTGGCTCTTCTGCAACAGGAAGAACTGGAATAGAACTTTACTCTGATGGAAACCATTTGTGTATCATTTTTTTCTCTATGAAGCAAAATAGAGAATCATGAGAGATTTCTATTATAATAACCACAAATAGTGTTGATTTAGAAATCTAAACTCTTAAGAAACCCAACAAAATTTTACTATGTAATTAATTCTAGTGCCTTCTTTCTGATTTTCATTAAGCTTTTTCATTATTTCTTTTATGGCCTAGGCACAAGTATTATGAATTATTTTTTGTGACTAAGTTCTCAGTTCACTAATGTGAGCTTAGGCTTATTTCAAAAGAGTTGCAGCATCCAGGAATAAGAAGGAAATATTTTTACTGGACTGTGCCTTGGTCAGATCATGTCTAAAATGGTTTGTTCAATTACAGTGGCAGCATTTTAGAAAAAACACTGGGAAGTTAAAAATTGTCCAGAGGAGGGCAATCAGGTCAGTGAAGGACTCCAAGTTCATGTTATAAGAACAGCCTTTAAAGGAAGACAGTATGTTTAAACTAGAGATGAGAAGACATCAAAGGAATAGCTCTCTTCAAATATTTGAAGGCTTGTCATACGGAAGAGCCAGAAGGTAGAATTAGGAACTATAGGAAGAAACTATGTAGAAGCAAGTTTGGGTTCAATATAACGAAAATTTCCTCCAAATTTCATTGTTGTTGTTCGGTTAGATCCAATTCTTTGTGACTTCACTTGGTGTTTTCTTGTCAGACATACTGAAGTGGTTTGCCATTTCCTTCTCCAGCTCATTTTACAAAGGAGGAACTGAGGCAAACAGGGTTAAGTGACTCCCCCAGAGTCACACAGATAGATAGAAAGTATCTGAAGCCAGATTTGAACTCAGGAAGATGAGTCTTCCTCACTTCAGCTGTAACACTCTATCCACTGTGCCACCTAGTGAAGTGAGATGACTTGGGAGATTGTGGGTTTCCTCTAACTTTCAATCTTGAGAATACTGTCCCTGGAGTCAAAGGACTCAGCTTAAAATTCCACCTCTGCTGCTTATTATACCTGTGGAATTTGGGAATGAACCTTCTTTGGCCTCAATTTCCTCATTGATAAATTGAGGATATTATACTAGATGGACTCTAACATCCTTTCTACCTCTAAATCTATGACACTATGAATATTCACTCATAGACTAAGTTACTTACTACCCTGGTTCTCAGTTTTCCTCATTTGAAAATTATGAGGTTAGACTAGATGGCCTCTATCATCTCCTTCCAGATATAGATATATGGTCTTATGAATTGTTAACTTAAATGCAGTCTGATTTTTATGTAATAATAATGGCTTGTTTTATATTTCATATTACTTTCCTTTCCAAATAGATCCCTTTCCTGTTTTTTGATCCAGCAAGTCATCCTTTGTAATTAAGAATGAAAAAGGAAAATCTCTTCATCAGAACTACCCAAACTCATTGACTGAATCTGAAAGTATGTTCAATATTCCAAACCCATAGTCTGCCTTTGAGGTAAGTGCTATTGTTATCTCCACTTAAGAACTGAGGAAACTCAGGTTAAGTGACTTGTCCAGGGTCACACATCTAATAAGTGTCTGAGGCAGGATTAGAACACATTACTTCCTGATTCAAGGCCCAGCTGAGTTCCCCTCAGCTATCTTGCTTAGGGTTCTGGCCACCTAGCTGTCTTAGCTAGTACCCTGCACCAAGCAAATCAAGAGCAAAATTCCTGGATGACGTAGGGATTAAGAATATTGCTCCTACTACACGCGAGGATCATAGTAACATAAATATAGGTTGGGGAGGGGGATAGACATTTAATAAAATAGAGGACTTTCAAGTATTCCTGATGAAAAGACCAGAGCTTAATAGAAACATAGACATTCAAAAACAAGACTCATAAGCAGAGTAAAACTATAAACATTAATGAGAAATCATGAGGGACTTATTAGGGTTAAATTGTTTACATTACTACACAGGAAGATAATACATGTAACTCCTAAGAACTTTATTAAGGTTGCCAGGAGTCTGTTTAGACAAAGGGCATGGGAATGAATCTATTATGTCAAGATGATCACCAAATAAATAAATGGATGGATGGATGGATGGATGGATGGATGGATGGATGGATGGACTGATGAATGAATGAATGAAAGGGTAACAAAGGAGGATACACTGGGAGGAGGGAAAGGAAAAATGGAGAAAATTATCTCATATAAAATAAAGCATTTTTACGATGGAGGGGAAATGGCAGGGGGAAGCAGGCAACCCTTGAATCTCACTTTCATCTGAACTGGTTCAAAGAGGGAATAATAAATATACAAACCCAGCAGAGTATAGAAATTATCTTACCCAACAGGAAAATATGATGGGAAGGGAAAAAAGGAAAGGGGGGAGTAAGAGGAAGTGTTGTTTAAGGAAGGAAGTGATCAAAAGTTAAACATATTTTGGAGGATACAGAATTTTCTAAAAAGAGAAGAATAAAGAGACAAGAATAAGATGGAGGGATATTCGTAATTGAATGTGAATAGGATGAACTCACCTATAAAACTTAAGAGGATAGCAGAATGGATTAGAAACCAGAAACTAACAATATGCTCTTCGCAAGAGACACATTTCAAACAGGACACACACAGAGTTAAAATAAGATGCTGGCACAGAGTCTATTATACATTAAAGTAAAAAAGACAGAGGTAGCAATTATTATCTCAGACAAAACAAAAGCAAAATTAGACCTAATTAGAAGAGACAATCAGGGAAACTGCTTTTTTGCTAAAAGGTACCACATAAAATGAAGTAATATCAATACTAAATATATATACACCAAATAGCATAGCATCCAAATTCTTGAAGGAAAAGTTAAATCAATTATAGGAGGAAATAGCAAAACTATAAGAGTGGGGGATCTCAACTTACCTCTCAGATCTAGACAAATGTAAACATAAAATAAGTTTAAGAAAAGAATCTAACAAGATGAAAAGAAATTTAGAAAAGTTAGATATGATAACCCTCTGGAGTGTACTGATGGAAAGACATTTTTTTTTCTCAGTAGTACATATCACTTTTAGAAAAACTGAACATGTGTGAGGGCATAATAAGCTCACAAACAAATGCAAAAAAGTAGAAATATGAAATCTATCATTTTCAGACCATAATGCAAGAAACATACATTCAGTAAAGGACATTGGAAGCATTGACTAAAAATTAACTGGAAATTAGATAATCTAATCTAATAATCTAAGAAAAAAACTCATGGAAACAATTGATAATTTCATTAAGGGTACTGGGACAACAGACTAAGAAGCCAAAATAGTATTTAGCAAGAAATGTATATCTTTAAATGCTTATATCAATAAAATAGAGAAAGAGCAGATCAATAAATTGGTCATGCAACTAAAAAAACTAGAAAAAGAAAAGAATGAAAAATCCCCAATTAGACACCAAAATTGAAAACCCAACAATCAAAAAGACACTAATAAAACTGAAAGCAAAAAACCATTGAACCAATAAAACTAGGAGCAGGTTTTATGGGGGGAAACAACAAAATATATAAACCATTTGCTAATTTAATTTTTAAAAAGAAGGAAGAAAGCCAAATTACTAGTCTCAGATATGAAAAAGGTGAAAGTACACCAATTAAGAAGAAATTAAAACAATCATCAGGAGCCATTTTGTCTAATCATGTACTAATAAAACTGAGAGTCTAAATAAAATGGATGAATGTAAAAATATATAAATTACCCAGATTAGCAGAAGAAAGAGAATACATAATTATCTTATCTTGGAAAAATGAATATCGTAAATGACCTCTCCCCCCAACAAAGAAAAATCCAGGACCAGATAGATTCACAAGCAAATCATATCAAATATTTAAAGAACAATTAATTCTAATACTATATAAACTGTTTTAAAAAATAAAGAATTAATCTTATCAAATTCCTTCTATGATATATAGTTTTTATACCTAAACCAGGGAGAGGAAAAATGAAGAAAACTATATATCAAATTCCCTAATGAATATTGCTGTGAAATATGTAAATAAAATAATAGGAAAGAAATTGTAGCAATATATTGCAAATATCATACTCTATAATAAGGTGGGATTTATATTAGGAATGCAGGCCTGGTTCAATATTAGGAGCACTATAATCACATCTGCCCATATTAATAACAAAAATCTTGATTACAGAAAAAGATGCAGAAAAATCTTTTGATAAAATACATTACCCATTCCTATTAAAATGCTAAAAAGCATAGTAATAAATGGAGCTTAAAAAATTAAAAGTGGTATTTATCTAAAACAAAGATTAGGGAATAAAATAGGAGCTTTTCCAGTAAGTTCAAGGATGCTCAGTAAGAGCAAGGATGTCTATTATCACCATTATTCAAAATTGTATTAGAAATGCTACCTATAGCAAGAAGATGAGAAAAATAAATTGAAGGATAAGAACAGGTAACAAGAAAACAAACTATTACTCTTTGCAGACGATATGATGGTATACTTAGAAAACACTGGAGAATCAATAAAAACTAGTTGAAACAATTAACAACTTTAGTTAATCAAAGGAACAGATTAGGTATACAACATGCCAGAGTAAATGACCACCATAATCTTTTGTTCAATAAATCCAAAGATCCCAGGTATGAGAACAAGAACTTAATATTTGACAAAAACTGACAGGAAAACAGAAAAGCAGTCTGACAGAAGATAAGCATAGCACAATATATCAATGTAACCAACAATGTTGCTAGCAGCTACTGTGGAGGTGAAAGACCAACAAGACCAACAACAAGAGCACACAGGAGGGCTGCTAGTACAGTTTCTTTGATATGTTTTTCTAAGAAAAGCAACTTTAACGGGTTAACAATCTTACTTTAATTAAACATACATATATCATTCACTTAGTTCAGGCAAAAAAGTCAGCACCCTGAACTTCAGAGGAAACACAAACAGAAATTACAAGCAGAAATTATATAAACAGCAAAATAACACAAATCAGCAGACAGGCTTCTAGCTATCTGTCCAAGCAATACATAAACAGTTACCAGAGAGAGCAGCATCAACATCAGGGTTTTCAAAGCTAGGGAGCTCCGTGATGGCTACCCAGACAAAGTCTTATGTGGTCAAATCACACAACACTCTTCCAGTGACTGAGAGCCTCAAAACAACATGGCAACCTCAGATCATATACACCCTTCTCAGGGTCAGAGGGCTTCACAACCATGTAACTCAAACCCATGTGAACCAGGCTTTCTTATTTCTAATGCAGGTCATCAAAGACTCTTGATTCAATCAAAGAAACAAAGGCAAGAATCAACAAAGGCACTTGATTATCTCAGTGCTGAGAAGCACTCAAACAAAAAATAGCAAAAATACCATTTGGCTTGCCATTACATTTGAAAGGCAGTACTGAAAGGTACTTCATGACCTTAGCATTCCAAAAGGGAAAACAGTAAAATAAAAGTCCCACCCTTCTTACCATTACAATCCTACCATATGCTAAACCAAGCTCAAATATGTACACAATTTAGACATACATAATTATCTTATTTATTATGATTATATTAATATTATTTATTATGAGATCATAAGCAACTTAGGGGAACACAGGAAAAAAAATACTTGTAAGTTCTGAGGATAAGGGAAGAATTTGTGACCAAACAAAAGATAGAGTTAAAATGGATAATTTAGATTACATTAATTTTTTACACAAACAAAATCAATGCAATGAAAATTAGTAGATTTCTGCTTAGGAACCTGGAAGGTTTGTTTTTTTCAGGAAGTATCCTCAGACAAAAGTTTCATTTCTCAAATATGTAGAGAATTGAGTCAAATTTATCAAAAAAAATGCATTCCCCAAATGATAAATGGTCAAAGTATGCAAACAAGCAGTTTTCAGAAGAAGAAATCAAAATCATCAATGGTCATATAAAATGCTCTAAAACACTAATAATTAGAGAAATCCAAATTAAAACAATTTTGAGGTACCACCACATACCCATCAGATTAACTAACATGACAGAGAAGGAAAGTAACCAATGCTGGAGGGAATATGCAAAAACTGGGACACTAATGCACATTGGTAGAATTGCAACTGGGCTCAACAATTCTGTGGAACAATTTGGAATCTATGCCCAAAAGGCTATAAATCTCAGCATACTCTTTGACCCACCACTAGCTCTGTACCCCAAAAAAGATAGAAGAGAAAAGAAAATAACCTAATGTATGAAATACTTATAGCAGCTGTTTTTGTGGTGGCAAAGAATTGGAAATTGAGGGGATGCTCATCAACTGGAGAATAGCTGAACAAATTGTGGCATATAATTGTGATGGAGTACTATTGTGCTATAAAAAATGTTGGAGCTGGGACAGTTCCAGAAAAAAAGAAAATATGGCAATGTTGTTCTTGTTATTGTTTTCCTATATGAACTGATGTAAACTGAAGTGAAGACTAGGAGGATATTGTACACACAACAGGAATGATGTATTGACAATCAATTGTAAAATCTTAGAAATTCTGATCAATACAATGATCTAAAACAATTCTAAAGATTCATGATGAAAGATGCTATTCACCTCCAGAGAGAGAACTGACGAACTCTGATTATAGATTGAAACATGTTTTTTCCACTTTCTTCATTTTTCTTGATTTTTTTGTTACATGGCTAATATGGAAATACGTTATGTGATTTCATAAGTATTATGGGTATTTTATTTCTTGTCTTATCAATGAAGAGGAGGGAGGTAGAACAAGGAGAATTTGAAACTAAAAAATAAATTTACAAAAGAAATATAGGGTTAAAATGAAACTTGGAGGCCATGGAATCTCATCATCTCATTTTGTAGATAAAACTGAAAGAAGTTAAATGTTCAGAGCCATGTGATCAATTAGCATGTAAGGCAGGATTTGAGCTCACATTTTTGCCAACTCTAGGCCCAGCACTCCATCCACTGTACCACCTTACAGTCATACAACAAGGTTTGTCTTAGGTCCCTATAGAAGCAGCCCATATGAATGGTGAGAGTTTATGAGGTCAGAGGAGCAGTGATCATCCTTCCCTATCTTTTTATCTCCATGATCAAGAAGCAACATGAGCTTTGGGATATCTAGGGATTTTGTAAAATCTTATGGGACTTCAAATTCATCTCTGGACTCTCTGTCGATGATATTTATACACTCATTTTCTTCCACTAACCCCTCCATGTTAAAGTCCTACTGTACCTACTGATTTGAAGGTACTTTCTCACTTCTTCCTTTCAGCTTTATGCACTGTAAACAGGATTTATTGGAGGTTATAACAAGATCCGGCCAAAACCTACTGCAGTATCAAAAAGATGTGGGGAAAAAAGGATGTGCTTAAAAGAATTTCTGTTGTTGTTGTTGATGGTGTTGATGATGATGATGATTACTATATTTCCTTTTCTATTATGTGTATAAAATGAGGGGGTCTGTGAAGTCAATCAATCCATAGATAAGTATTCATTCATTCATGCCAGACACCATGATAAGCATTGGGAATACCAAATGAGGTAAAAGACAAGGAGCATTAAATTAAAGTGAGTATTAAATGAAATATTCATAAAGCATTTAGCACAGTGGCTGGCACATAGTGAGTATTTAACAAATGTTTGTTTTCTTCATATTTAAGATGAGTTAAAGACATAGAATAAACTGTTCAGCATTCTTAAGAGTAGCAGTGTTACAATCAACCTTTCTTTAATGCTTCAGAGAGGAGAAAAAAGGGACTATGCCAGATTCATTTCCATATCTACCACAGAAGCTAGCACAGTTCTTAATGTGTCATAGGTTCCTAGTATCTGTTTGCCAAATGTATAAGATTTTGTTCCATTCTGTCTTTAAAGAAGACATGATACAGAGGAAATCTTTGGATGAGTCTCAATCAACATTTATCAGGAACATAATTTTCTGACCCTTTTTCTAGTCATAAATACAAGAGAGGCTGAAATAGTAATGAGCCAGCAAATACTAATTTCATCCCAATATCCAATAACCACTGAAAGCACAAAGACCCAATTTTAGTTTCTTTTTTTATAAACTAATATGCCCACCAGTCAAAGCAGTTGTCCCTGAATAATCTTTATCATAAATTTAAAAAATAAAGTTTAGGGTTGTCAGAAAAATTATCTTTCTCTTCATCATACAACTAAATCAGAAAATAAAACATTTTAAACCTTGCATTAATAACATGTACAAGCTTGTTATTTTAGTCAGCAGCTCTGGAGGAAGAAAACAAAATCTGTGTGAAGAGGCAAAAACAAAAAGGATGCTTTAGAACATGATTATACTTCTTATTAGCTTAATGGCTATTAGGGAGTATTTCGTGACACCAATGAAAAATAAATAACTCACATAGGAGTTTAAAGTTTCCAAAGAATTTCCTTTACATACAATCCTTTTCAGTAAATAATAAAAAAATAAAAATATAGCATTTCAAAAAAGCCCTCAAAATTTCAAAACATATCAACTGAGTCTAGTTATATGTAATATTCCACATCCATAGTGTTCGTACCTCTACAGAGAAAGGGGGGGGGGAACTATTGCTTCATTTTTGCTTTTAGGGACAAGTCTAGTCTTTATAATTATAAAGAATTTAGAATTGTTAGGTGTTGTTTTTTAAATTGTGCTTCTTTCTATTTGAGTTGTTGAAGCAATTGTGTGTGTATCACACCCTCTGCATGGTCACCTATGGTCACTACAATATCTAGATTCAAGGTAAAAGGTAAAGTACCGATGTAATGTTTCAGAAAGAGGAGATAACCTTACTTTACTACTGATAGAAGCCCCTCTAATTCTGCTACCTTAGACCAATGGCTTTGAAGATTGCCACCTTGTGGACAGGGGAAAGAACAGAGTTAAGGACTATTTTTCCACCACTTTCCTGGTCCAGGATAACCAAACATTTCATATTAACTTATGGTAACCTAAAATATTTCTCAAATTTTCATCTATGTAGAGACTAAAACATAACCAGCCAATGGCCACTTGTTCACTATTCACTAAGTAGGCCTTCAGTTCAGGTTTTTGTTTTGCTTTGTTTTTTCATAGACTTCTATGTATATTGTTTGTTCTGCTTACTTTACTTTACATAAATTCACATGTTTCTCTAAATTGTAGTTATCATTTCTTATGGTGTAGTACTATAGCATTATATCCTTGTACCACAGTATGTTTGGCCATTCCCCAGTAGATAGGGATATATTTTCATTCATAAATAGGCATCTACTTTGCTTTCATGTCTTTGCCATCACAAAAACTGGACTTGTGATTTCATTGACAAATGGGATTCCCATTGTGGAAGCTCCTCCACTGATGAAGATCTGTAATTCATGAATAACTCATGCTCTTTGAGAGCTATTCAGAGCACTGAGAATTTAAGTGGCTTACCCTTGGTCACCTAGTATGTGTCAGAGAAAGGACTTAAATCCATGCTATCCTAACTATAAGGCCAGATATCATTTTATAGATAAATTACCTTTGGCTCCTACTCAAGGTGATACAGCAAGGCAGTGTCAGTACTAGAATTTAAATGCAAATCTTCACTTCACTTCTATCACTGTTACCACTACCAAATCTTTTCCTAAGATGAGGAATTATGGCTTTTTCTCACTACCACTAGAAAACAGTAGCTTTGTATAAATGCTCTATGATAGTCAGTAACTTAATGATATATTTAATATGACAGCACCTTCATTAGTTTTCCAGCAAAATATACTGCTTGCTGCTGATTGCAGAAGAATGCATAGCTGTCTTCAATATTACCTAGCTAAAGCTTGTCATTCCATCTGGTAAGAATCCAGTAAATGCTTTTTTAATATGATAAGTAAAAGAGAGCTATCTGAATGGGGAATATTTTTGACAATGATATACTATCGAATACTCTCTCACATCAATTCTCCTTTGTTTAATTTGGTTTATTGGTAAATATAGTAATTTAGTTTTTGTACTTGTTGCTATGATGGTAAGAATTTAAAGCATAACAATGTAATGCCCACTTAGAGATACTCCAAGTTGCACTTGCTCATAGGTTGGGTTCCCAGATGGTGCCTGTTATTTCAGTTTCTAGCAGTAACCCAATAGGTGCCTACTTTTCCTACTGTAGCTCTTGGACTTCCACCACTGTGTGGGTCTTAACAATCAGCTATTAGGATAGAGCCAAGATGGTTGGGTACATACTAGGACCCAAGCTTAACTTTCTCAATTTTCCCCTCCAAACAATATTAAAATACTTCCTCAAATCAAATTTTGAAGTGGAACAGTCAATAAAAGGTCAGAAGGAGACATTTTTCCAGTCTATGAGAACTTAAAAGGTCTAGAGGAAAGCTCTGTAACAGCACAGTGGGTACAGGTCCAGAGCATAGCAGAGGCATTAATAATGGGCCTTAGATGTGATAGCGACAGCAGATTCCAAAGCTCTCAGCCCAAAGATGGTAATGGGGTTGGACAGCTACTCAGGAGGAGATTACAGGGGACCCTTTTCTGGAACTGGGTGCAGCTGGTTATGATTGGCAACTCTATAAGAAGTTGTAGGTCATAATTCTAGAGAGCAGTGGAGAGCTTGTGAACAGTCACAAAGGGAACAGGGAACCTTGCCCCAGTTCAAAGGACAAGAGGGGTGTTAGCACTTGCAGCTATAGTAGAACAGGAGACCTGGTTAATTTCTTAGGCCAAGAGGAGCATTGCAGCTGCACAAGAATAGGGGCACTTCCTCATTAAAGAACTCTAACCAGGAGAGGAGCAAACACACCTCTCCCGAGGTAACACACCTTGGGAGCACCAAAAACTTGCAGAACCTCTAAACTGGGTCTGAAGACAGCAACACGAAAAAGCCTAAAGCTTTGCACAGTACCTCCCCACAACAAGGTGAGAAGACCCCCACTTTAATATAAAGTTCAAAGTGAAGAAATAGGCTGAGAAAATGAGTAAACAACAAAAGCAACAGAGAACTTGACCATAAAAAGCTTCTAGGGTGGCAGAAAAGACCCAAGACAAAACAGAAGAATAAAACAATGTTAGAACAGCTACAAACAAAATTGCAAAGAAAAATTAGACCCAAGGCCAGAAAATGTTCCTGTAAGAGTTGAAGGAGATGAGTGATAGAGGAAAAATGGAAAAAAAGAAATGAGTGATGAAAAA
Source organism: Phalanger gymnotis (assembly GCA_028646595.1). NCBI lineage: Eukaryota > Metazoa > Chordata > Mammalia > Diprotodontia > Phalangeridae > Phalanger > Phalanger gymnotis. The sequence continues at coordinate 605,345,219 of CM053622.1, forward strand.
AATTACAAAAAGATAATTAACATCTTGGTAAAAGAAGCCCAAAAATTTAATGAAGAAAAGAACTCTTTTAAAAGAAGAATAGGTCAAATGGGAAAAGAGGTACAAAAACTCAATCTCATATAAGAAATTTTTTTTAGCCTCCTTGAGTTCATTCATTCATTCATTCATCCATCCATTTATTTATTTAATATTTTAAGTTTTCAGCATTAATTTTCACAAGATTTTGAGTTACAAAATTTCTCCCCATTTCTACCCTCCCCCACTCCCCCATCCCCTTTTCTCTTACTTTCTTGTAGAGCAAGATAGATGTTTATGCCCCATTGCCTATATATCTTATTTCCTACTTGCATACAAAAACTTTTTTGAACATCTTTTAAAACTTTGAGTTCCAAATTCTCTCCACTCTTCTCTCCCCACCCACCCTCCCTAAGAGGGCAAGCAATTCAACATAGGCCACATGTGTATCATCATGTAAAACCCTTCCACAATACTCATGTTGTGAAAGACTAACCACATTTTGCTCCTTCCTATCCTATTCCCCTTTATCCAATTTTCTCCCTTGACCCTGTCCATTTTCCAAAGTGTTTGCTTTTGATTACCTCCTCCCCTATCTGCCCTCCCTTCTATCATCCTCCCTTTTTTTTATCTCCTTCCTCCTTCTTTCCTGTGGAGTAAGATACCCAATTGAGTGTGTATGTTATTCCCTCCTCAGGTCAAATCCAATGAGACCAAGATTGACTCATTCCCCTTCACCTGCCCCCTCTTCCCTCCCAACAGAACTGATTTTTCTTGCCACTTTAAAGCTACTTAATTTTCCCCATTCTATCTCTCCCTTTCTCCTCTCTCAATATATTCCTCTCTCATCCCTTAATTTGATTTTATTTTTTTAGATAATGTCCCTTCATATTCAACCTGTCTCTCTGTCTCTGTCTCTGTCTCTCTCTCTATATATATATATGTATATTCCCTTCAGCTACCCTAATACTGAGGTCTCCTGAATTATACATATCATCTTTTCATGTAGGAATGTAAACAAAACAGTTCAACTTTAGTAATTCCTTCATGATTTCTGTTTATTGTTTACCTTTTCATGCCTCTCTTGATTCTTGTGTTTAAAAGTCAGATTTTCTATTCAGCTCTGGTCTTTTCACTGAGAAACCTTGAAACTCCTCTATCTTATTGAAAATCCATATTTGCCTTGGAGTATGATACTCAGTTTTGCTGGGTAGGTGATTTTTGGTTTTAATCCTAGCTCCGTTGACCTCCAGAATATCATATTCCAAGCCCTTTGATCCCTTAACGTAGAAGCTGCTAGATCTTGTGTTATTCTGATTGTGTTCCCACAATACTGAAATTGTTTCTTTCTGGCTGCTTACAGTATTTTCTCCTTAATCTGGAATTTGTTGACAATATTCCTAGGAGTTTTCTTTTTGGGATCTTTTTCAGGAGGCAATCAGTGGATTCTTTCAATTTCTATTTTACCCTCTGGCTCTAGAATATCAAGGCAGTTCTCTTTGATAATTTCTTAAAAGATGATATCTAGGCTCTTTTTTTTGATCATGGCTTTCAGGTAGTCCAGTAATTTTTAAATTATCTCTCCTTGATCTATTTTCCAGGTCAGTGGTTTTTCCAATGAGATAGTTCACATTGTCTTCCACTTTTTCATTCCTTTGGTTCTGTTTTATAGTATCTTGATTTCTCATAAAGTCACTAGCTTCCACTTGCTCCAATCTAATTTTTATGGTAATATTTTCTTCAGTGGTCTTTTGGACCTCCTTTTCCATTTGGTTAATTCTGCCTTTTGAGGCATTCTTCTCATCACTGGCTTTTTGGAGCTCATTTGCCATTTGAGTTAGTCTATTTCTTTTAAGGTGTTGTTTTCTTCAGTATTTTATTGAGTCTCCTTTAGCAAGTCATTGACTTGTTTTTCATGGTTTTCTTGCATCCTTCTCATTTCTCGTCCCAATTTTTCCTCTACTTCTCTAACTTGCTTTTCCAAATCCTTTTTGAGCTCTTCCATGGCCTGAGACCAGTTCATATTTTTCTTGGAGGCTTTTCAAGTAGGCTCTTTGATTTTGTTGACTTCTTCGGCTGTATGTTTTGGTCTTATTTGTCACCAAAGAAAGATTCCAAAGTCTGAGTCTGAATCTGAGTGAGTTTTCACTGCCTAGTCATGTTCCCAGCCAACTACGTAACCCTTGAGTTTTTCACCGAGGTATGACTGCTTGTAGATTAGAGAGTACTTTGTTCCAAGCTTGAAGGGATGTGTTGTTGTTTTCAGAGGTATTTCTACACAGCAAGCTCTGCCACAGCAGTGCTCCTCCTCCCCCAAGAATGGCTAAGTGGACCTGATTTTCATCTTAAGCAGGCTCTGCTCTCCTGCACTACTAATTGCAGCTAATTCCTCCTACCTACCTAATTCCTCCACCAGGTGGATCTGGGGCCTGAAGCAACTGCAGTTCTGTAGCTGTACCACCTCCACTGCCCCTGCGGTGGTGGCCAAACCAGGAACTCCATTCAATCTGTCCCCACAGTTTTTCCCACTAACCTCCTCTGTTGTCTTTGGCCTTTATTGGGTTGAGGAGTCTGGTAACTCCTACAGCTCACTGATTCAGGGCACTAGGCCTTTTCTGCCCAGCTCCTGCTCTGGTTTGTCTGGGCACGGCCCATGCTGGGCTCTGCTCTACTTTGCTCCGAGCTCAGTGCGCAATAGACCTTACCCAGCAACCATTCATGTTGTCCTGGGCTGGAGCCCTGCTTCCCTCTGCTATTTCGTGGGTTCTGCAGTTCTAGAATTTGTTCAGAGCCATTTTTTATCAGTGTTTGGAGGGTCCTGGGGCAGAGCCCTAGGCAAGTCCCTGCTTTCCAGCCACCATCTTCTCTCCCCACCCCCCAGAAGAACTTCTTAATAATCAAAATTGACTAAGTGGAAAATGATGTACAAAAGGTGAATGAAGAAAATTATCCCTTAAAAATTGCAATTTGATGAGTGGAAGCTAATGACTCTATGATACTTCAAGAAAAAAACAATAAAAATCAAAAAAAGGGAAAAAAGAAAATGTGAAATATCTCATCAGAAAAAACTGGCAATTATCTGGAAAAGATAAAGGAGAGATAATTAAACAACTATTGAACTACTTGAAAGCCATAATAAAAAAGAAAAAAGAGTTATACATCATATTTCAAGAAATTATCAAGAAAAACTGATCCAATATCTTAGATCTAGAGAGTAAAATAGAAATTGAAAGAATCTACTTATCATTTACTGAAAGAAATCCCAAAATGAAAACTCCCAGGAATATTACAGACAAATTCCAGAGCTCTGAGATCATGGAGAAAATATTGCAAAGCATCCAGAAGGAAATAATTCAAATATCTTTTTTTTTGGTGATTTCACAAGGCCAATGTTTAATGTTTCCATGTCTTCCAAAGAATTATCGTGGAGCATGCATGCATGCATCCATCCATCCATTCCTCAGCAGCCAGGCACACAGTCAGCACTGGGTAGCTCTCAACCAGGACCAGTGGTGACCTCAGTTGTTCCCATCATGAGAGTCCTCCCTGGGTTCTATCATTTTTTTTTGTGTTTCCTCTTATGTTTGTATTTCTTCAGATAGACCTTCAAGAAGTTTGTTACCTTCAAGGGTACTCTACCTTCAAGGTCTCTACCTACTGCTGTGACACATGTTCTTATACTCATCCTCCAGTGGAAGGGCTTGATGACCAACTTCACCTCCTCCACAGCCTGCTCCTACACATGGATCTTCTTCATGCTCCCTTCATTTTTTGTCTTCTCAGTTTCTCAGTCAGGATCACACAAGATTTAGCAGTTTCCACATTAAAGGAGCAGATGGCTTGAAATAGAAGCAAAGGAGCTAGAATTATAACAAAGAATATCCTACCTGCCAAAACAGTAAAATCCTTCAGGAGGAAAATGGATATTTAATGAAACAGAGGACTTCCAACCATTCCTGATGAAAAGACCAGAACCAAATAGAAGACTTGACATTCAAACAGAAGACTCAAGAGAAGAATAAAAAGGTAAACATGAAAGAGAAATCATAAGAGACTCAATAATTATAAACTGTTTACATTCCTATATGGGAAGATGAACTTTATCATTATTGTGGCTATTAGAAGGAGTCTGCATAGTCAGAGGACATGGGTATGAGTTGATTATGTTCGGATGATCTCCAAAATAAAATGTAGGAGTGAGAAAAAAGAATGTACTGGGAGAAGTGGGAAAGGAGAGCTAAAATGGGAAAATTCTTCTGACATAAAAAAGGCACAAAAGAACAGTTTTATAGTGAAAGGGAAATGGTGTGGTGGGCAATACTTGAACCTCACTCCCATCAGGAAGAATATACATACACTCAGTCGGGTGTACAAATCTATATTATCCAATAGGGAAATAAAAAGGGAAAGAGATAATACACAAAGGGAGGGAAGCAGTGGTCAGAAGTAAAACAGACTTTTAATGAGGAACAGGATAATCAATGCAGATTGCTTGCTGTCTCAGGGAAGGTGGAATGGAGGGAGTGAGGAAGGAATAGAGTTTGGTACTCAAAACTTAAAAAAAATGTTAAAATTGTTTTAACATGCGATTAGGGGAAATAAAGCATTATAAAATTTTTAAAAGAGAGAAAGGAGGAAAAACAGAAGAAATAGGATGGAAGGAAATACAGAGTTAGTAATCAGAACTGTGAATGTGAATGGGATGAGCTAACCCATAAAATGGAAGCAGATTACAGAATGTATTAGAATCCAACAATATGTAGTTTAAGAGACATGCTTGAAATAGAATGAGACACAAAGAGTTAAAATAAAGGGCTAGAGCAAAATCTATTATGCTTCAGCTGAAGAAAAAAAAGGCAGGGGTTACAATCATGATCTAAGACAAAGCAAAAAGAAAAAAATAGTTAAAAGAGATAATCAGGGAAACTACCTTTTGCTACAAGGTACCGTAGAAAACGAAGTAATATCCAAAAAAAAAAAAATACAGTAAGTTTCTCTTATAGAGCCCTCCTTCCTCAGATATATAGGGAACTGAGTCAAACTTGTAAAAATAATAACCATTATTTGACACCACAAAGAAAGCTGCTATAAACATTTTGGACCATATTGGTTCTTTTCCTTTTTTCCCTAATCATCTTTGGAGGTAGACCAAGTAGTGGCATTGCTGGTTATAGGTAGTTTGATAACTCTTTGGCCATGATTCCTGATTGCTCTCCAAAATGGTTGAATCACTTTAAGATTTCACCAACAATGAATTAGTGTCCCAATTTTTCCACATCCTCTCCAACATTTGTCACTTTCCTCTTCTATCATTTTAGCCAATCTGGTAGGAGTAAAATGCTATCACAAAGTTGTTTTAATCTGCATTCCTCTAATCCATAATGATTTAGAACATTTTTATATGACTATAAATTGTTTTCATTTATTCACTGGGAAAACTGCCTGTTTATATCCTTTGCCCATTTATCAATTTGGGAATGACTTTCATTCTTATTGATTTAGCAGTTCTTTATATATTTTAGATATGAGACCTTTATCTGATAAACTGTCTATAAAAAATTTCCCAATTTTCTGCTTTCCTTCTAATTTTGACTATATTTGTTGTATTTCTACAAAATCTTTTTTTAATTTAACATAATCAAACTTATGCATTTTATACCTAACTGGTCTGTTTCTCTTGTTTCTTCATAAATTGTTTACCTATCCATAAGTCTGAAAAGTAATATGTTCCATATTCTCCTAATTTTCTTGTAAAATTTCTCATTATATCTAGGTCATGTTTCTGTTTTGACCCTATCTTGATAAATGGTGTGAAACACTGGTCCATGCCCAATTTCTGCCACACTGCTTTCCAGTTTTCCCAACAAATTTTACCAAATAATGAATTCTTATCCCAACATCTTAAGTCTTCACACTTGTCAAATACAAGATCATGTTTATATGTTGCTGTAAATTATATGTCTACTCTATTTCATTGATCTACCTTTCTATTTCTTAGCCAGTACAAAAAACACTTTAACATCTGGTTCTGCTAAACCTCTTTCCTCTATACTTTTTTTCATTATTTCCTTTCATATTCTTGACTTTTTGTTTTCCCAAATTAAATTTGTTCCTTTTCCTAATTCAGTAAAATAATTTTTGATATTTTAATTGGAATAGTGTTGAATAGTTTGGATAAAATTGTCATTTTATTATATTGGTCCTACCTACCCATGAATATCCAATTATTTAAATCTGATTTTATTCACATATTTTTTTTATAATTTTGGTTATATGCCCATCAATAGGGGACTGGCTGAGCAAGTTGTGGTATATGATTATGATGTATTACTATCGTGGTATAAGATATGATGAGCTTAGTAATTTTAGAAAAACATGGAAAGCCTTGCATGAAATAATGAAAAGCAAAGTGAGCAGAATCAGGAGAACATTGTATAGAGTAACAGCTATATTGTTTTAAGAATGACTTCAAGTGAATAAGTTATTTTGTTTATTATAAATACTCAAATTAACAATAAAGGACATATAAAAAGATGCTATATGCATCCAGAGAAAGAATTGATAAATAGAAGTATGTATAGAATAATTTTACACACGCATATATACATATGCATATGCATATACATATACATACACACATATATATACATGCCTATGTGTGTCTAATGGTAGCCATCTCTAGGGTGGAAGGGAAGGAAGAAAAAAAAAGAAAGAAATTTATGTGATAACTTTGTCATATATTTGAAAGGAATGGCAAGTTGTACATAGTAGATTTGCAGGTTCATGTGCAATCATCTTTTTAATTGTACTATGTTGTGGAAATGCTTATTTTATTCCATGAATTAAAAATAAAATTTAAAAAATAAGATCTGTTCTCCAATTGATAAATTGTCAAAGAAAAAAAAACAGTTTTCAGTAGAAGAAATCAAAATTATCTATAGTCACATAAAAAACAAACATGCTCTAAATCACTTAGAAAAAGGCAAAGTAAAGCAACTCTGAAGTAGCACCTCACACCTATCAGAAATGACAAATGCTGGAGAGGATGTGGAAACATTAAGTGCATTAATGAATTGGTGGAGTAGTGAACTGGTCTATCTGTTTTGGATAATAATCTGGAATTATGCCCTTTAATCCAGCAATATCGCTCCTATGTCTATACCCCAAAGAGATGAAAGGGAAAGAAAAAGACCTATACATACGAAATATTTATAACAGTTCTTTTTGTGGTCATAAAGAAATTGAGGGCATGCTCATCAATTGGGAAATGGCTGGACAAGTTGTAGCATACGGCTGCAATGGAGTACTATTGTGCTATATGAAATGCTGAGGGGTAGTGGTTGCAGAAAAATATGGTAATGTGTTTTTTTTCTTTCTATATGAACTAATGCAAAGTGAAGTGAGAACAACTGGGAGATTACTGTGCACAGTAACAGTAATGTTCTAATAATCATCCACCATGAACCACTTGGCTACTCTGAATAAGACAATTCCAAAGGACTCATGATGAAAAAATGCTACCTACCTCCAGGGAGAGAACTGATGATCTCTGAATGAAAATTGAATTATGATTTTCTTTCTTTCTTTTTTTGCTTTTTTTGTGATATGGCTAATACAAGAATATGTTTTGCATGATTTCACAGGTGTAATTGATATCATTTTGCTTCTTAGTGGGTGAGGGAGGCATGGGAGTAGAAGAAAGAATCTAGAACTCAAAATTTAAAAGGAATAGAATGTAAAAATTAAATAAATTATAAATTGATAAATAAAAAGAAAGAGACTATGGGGGTGGGGGTGGGGGTGTGGCAAGACAATCAACTAGTAGACTTTATTAAGCTTTAGAAAAGGCATTTACTAAGGTGGCAAAGTATAAACAGTTGGTACAAATAATCTCCCTAAATGATTAGGGCACTGCTTCTTCAGTAGTTTCAGATGTGTCCAACTTTTGTGACCCCATTTGTGGTTTTCTTAGCAAAGGTACTGGAGTGGTTTGCCGTTCCCTTCTCCAGCTCATTTTATGGATCAGAAAACTGAGGCAAATAGCATTCAGCAATTTGCCCAGGATTACACAATTACTTAAGTGTCTAAGGCCAGATTTGAAACTCAATTCTTCCCCCAGCTCCATACAATGCACCACCTCGCTGCTTAGGGCACGCTCTCACAATTGTGCACATTTTAAGAGGGGCCTCAAACTTAAAGCACATATGTAGCATATACATGTGTCAAAAAATAATTCAGCTGTTGATCCTGACTGAAATAGCTTCCCAGAGGAGGAAGGGAAATGAAATAAGGTACCCCTCCCCCAACTGGCCTTTCGTACAGGAGGAAGAATGGATCTACACTCTCATTCTTTGAAGACTATACTCCTGTCTGCTGAATGGCATGCTTCTTTCATATGGGGCCAAGAGGCATGATTGGTTGATTATCTCAACCAATCACAAAATGTTTTCAGGTTAGCATCAGTCACCTTCATCTAATGGCTAAGTCTTCATAATAATCCTCAAATTAATTAAGTGCTTATTCACACATTATTTGGGGGTTGTAGGAAAATTCTTTGACTTATTTTAAAAATTTTATTTACATCTGAGCTTTCTGTGATGATATGAAGTTGAGATGGAAAGGGAACCTCTTCCTTTATACTAATATTCAAAATTAAATTAGATTATAGTTTACTTTAAATGGTGTCATAGCTGAGAGAGATGATGTGGAGTAATAGATGGAGTGCTGGACTTAGGAACTATTATTTTTCACCTCTGATGCTTATTAACTCTGTGACCATTAGCAATTAGTAGTTCTCTGAAATTCAGGTAATAAATTGTCTAATGTGTATCTATTAAGTTATACATTTTTGAATCATATTTTAATGAAAAAGATGACATATTGAGCAATTGATCATTATTATGCCATAGTTTTATATAGACTAAACACCTAAACACCATCTTAAAAGTAGAACCACCATGAAAAGACTTGTCTTCAGCCAAGGTTATGGTGTTATAACAAATGCAAGGAGACAAGTAAAAGAATTTTTCAACAACAGTTATATCACAGCAGTAAGTCAACCAATGGCTGTACTGGCCAGAATTTCTAGAGACATCAATTTGCTTTAAGAGTTTATCCAAGATAATTCAAGCCAAAGCAGACTTGAGAAGTTGCATGCTCCATACTGGCTGTTGAAGTGGTCCTGAATGCACCATATGTTTGTGCAACTCTTTTCTGCCTTTTGGGTGAGTAGACAGGAAATAAACTTGTAAAATTAGCTCACACATATACATATATTCCAATTCACTTGCAATTTCAAAGTATTTTCCATAGAGGTTGTTAGAAATAATTATTTTCTCAAATCAATTTAGGCTCTGATGTCCCCATGGGCAAAGAGTTAATTTGATATACAAATTTGTCTTTGGCATTTGTAGTCTAAGCACATATGAGGAAGTAGAATAGTATACAGTCACATTGAAAAGAGTAGTAGATTTAGCATCAGAGAAAATGGGTTTTAATTGTTATTGCTACTTCCTGCCTATGTAGCCTTAGGCAAGTCACTTCCTTTTGCTTGATTCGGTTTCTTCATCAGTTAAAAAATCTGGATGATCTCTAAGGTTTCATCCTCACCATGTCACTCCCCTTCTCAAGAAGCTTTAATAGTTTCCTATTACTTCTAAATAAAATACTCTTTGAAGACATTCACAGTCTGACTCAAGTCTTTCTTTACAGACTGAATGTACATTACCCACCCTCACACTCCAGCCAAACAGACTAACTTGCTATTCCCCATTCATGCTATTCCATTCCTTGTTTCTGTATCTTTACATGCCTGGGAATATTCTCCTTCAATTGCTCTCTGTCTCTCTTGAAATTCCTAACACCTTCTAAGGCTCAGCTTAAGGACCATCTCATCCAAGAGGTCTTCTGTGATTACTCCCATTTGTGAGTATCCATCCCTAAATACTGTATTTTTATTCACATATGTCATGTATTGATTTATCTGTGAAGATAGAATATTCTCCCCTTACACACACATACACACACACACACACACACACACACACACACACACACCATAACAACCCCTTGAAGGTAAGAACTGTGTCACTTTTATCTTTATTTCTGCAATGTCTAGCCCAGTACCTAACACCAAGTAAGAACTTAGCATACAGCTTGTTACTTGTTGAATGATTCCAGCTCTGCATCATACAAATGTTGGTTTTTTTTTTAATGAGAAAGTTCACTGAGCCTTTTCTAACTCTTTTTCTTTAATTTTATGTGGATGATATTAACAATCACAACAAATAAAACACCTAAAACCCTCTATACAAACCAAGAAAGTCCAGTGAAAATTTGAGCCAAATCACCAAATAAACAGTCAGAGCTCCTCAGGAGCCAGTACATGGATTGGATGGATTTCTTGAAAATTTAATCCAGGTCTTTGAGAGGATGAATTTCACAATGAGCATCACCTTTACTCACTTTCAGTCAATAACAGGCAAAGCAGACATCTTAGCTTCAAATATGACATACTTAGACTGAGAACATTTCAACTCTGGGAACTCCAGTTGTGTGTGTGTGTGTGTGTGTGTGTGTGTGTGTGTGTGTGTGTGTGTGTGTGTGTGTAAATAAAAACATTGTTATGTTTGTGTTAATCAACCTTTACCATTTGAGAAGTACGATTTTAAAGGAAGATGGATTAACGGAGCTAAAATGGCTGAAAGGGGCATGTAAGGTGTCTGATGAGATAATGTTTTAATAGATGAAATGTTAAAAATCAAGTACAGTGATTGTCTTGGTTTTGCTAGAAATAGTTACTCAAAATTCAGAACCCACACACATTTGGGATTTATTAAAGTCAGAGATGACAGCCTTCCCCAATCTAGATCATCATAGGAGTAATTGTATTTTTTTTTATTTTGTGCCATTTTCACATTAACTTATTTAATGCTCATACCATGTATAGAACATTATAGAACTACTCTGGATAACAGATTTTGGGGCAAAAGACTGGACTATGTCCAGAGGAATTCACACAGGATGATAAGGAAACTCAAAATCATGTCATGTGATTGCTATTTGATAGAACATAGAGTGTTTAGCCTGGAAAGGAAGAAAGGATTTGGGAGCGGTAGTAGAATAATAGATTTTTTCCATTATTTGAAGAGATATGAGGTGGAAAAGGGTTTAGCTTTGCTTTGCTTGGTCCCAGAGGGCAGAAATAATAGCAATGAGAGAATTTTTACAGAAAGGTCAATTTCTATTCAATATAAAATAATAATTAAATTTTTAAAATAATAATAATAACTTTAAGAAGTGGTGGGTCCTATAGTGGAATGAACTGCTTCAGGGTATAGTCAATTCCTCTGCACTAGAGATTTCAAGGAAAATCTGAATGGCCACCTGTTGACTCTGTTGCAGAGGGGATTTCCATTTTGATGTCATTAGACTCAATGGCCTTTGAAGTTCCTTCTAACTCTCAGAGTCTTATTCTCCACATGAAAAAAACTGGGAATCAAATAGTTTTAGTAATCTGCCCAAGGCTGCATTGTTACTGAGAGGCAAAGCCAGGATTATAACCCAAGTCCTCAGCTTCCTACAACATGACATTTTATTGCAGTCTTTGAATATCCTCATCACAATAATATAATATTAATTAATAACAGAAGACAGCTATATCACTGAACTACAACAATGGATCAATACACTCAGAAGGCAGCAGCAAGATTCAGTCTAGTATACTAGCCAGCCTTGAGAGAAAAACTCTATTCATTATCCCTCTGGTTAAACAGAGGCAATGTTTTTTGATATGTAATGTATAAGCACATGTTCAATTTCTCAGCAACTGCACTATTGTGGCTGTGTCTCCAGCTACCATACTGTAGCCATGCTTACCTATCACCCTACCCCTTACTTTCTGGCTCTTATTCTGACACCAGTCTTTACTTCAACAGTACTGCTGCTTTTAAATGAGGTATTTCATCTGATTGTCCTATGGTGCCACTTACCATCCCTGTTACTTTACCTTTCCCAGCCACCCCTCCACTTTATGAGTTTTCTCCCATATTAGAATGTAAACGTCTTGAGTGCTGGGACTCTCTCTCTTTTGTATCACTAGTACTTAGCAGGATGTCCAATATATAAGAACTTAATAAAAAGCTTTTTCAATCAATAAATTCGCTAGCCATATTCAAGTTTTTTTTTTTTCCATCAAGGCTTTTAGAAATAATCACTTTCTATAATTGGTTTAAGATCTTATGTCCCCATCACCAAAGAGTTAATCTAAAGCACAAGCACTTAGATCCACCACTTTATTTTATTTTATTTTTTTTAAATTTTTCCATTTGTAAAAAGGAAAACATTTTCCAGCATCCTTCCTATCTTTCTTCAAGCCTGTCTTCCACCCACCCCCCTCACTTCAACTCTTTGCACCATAGACACTTCAATGAAGGCATTCTTCTTCTTAAATGAAGAATTTATTGTTTCTAGTTTAGGAACAAATCACATTGCCTGCTTCTTTAATGAAAAGCTCTTTTAAAATTATATTTCTCCTACAAAGCCTGAATCAACTTGAAAATGACCTGAGTTGCATGAACAATGCTATTCATCAACCTTGTCAAGAGTCACTCACTCATTTGTCACCACCAAATACATTTATTAATTAAGTCACTACATTTTCACAGTAGTGGCTACTGTGCAAACAAAGCAGACATGGCCCCTTTCTGCTAAAAACCTGGCATGGGTGACAAGGACACACATGCCAAGGCAATTGAAACAAGTGAATATTAAAGCAAGTACTCATATTGCATACAAAGCAATGAGATAAAAGCATTCAATAGTTAGATGAATGAAGACTAGGTAGAGACAGAAATTATGGCTTCTCCAATTAGCCAGCTAAAGTTTTTTAGGAAAGATTGGGAGTTACTGAAGATTAGTGATTCAGGAAACAATAGGGAGAGGCAAAGGCATATTGGAGAAGGTATCAACAGCAGTACAGGAGAAATGTTTAGTTTGGAGAAGAGTAGACTCAGGGAGAACACGATTTCTATCTTCAAATATTTGAAGGATTGTCACAAAGAAAAGGGAGTGGTCTTTTTCTGTTTGACTCCAGGGAGGAAATCATGAACAATGGAGAGAAATTGTAAAGAGAAACATTTTGACTTGATGTCAGAAAATTTTCCCAATGGTTAGAAATGTCTCAAAGTCAAATGGAGAGCTTCAGGAAGTAGTTGGTCCCTCCTCATGGGAGTTCTTCAAACACTTGCAGCATACCACTTATGGGGCACATTACAGGGGGGATTTCTTTGGGGATATAGTTTGGACTAGGGGGCACTTGGGTTCCTGTCAAGCTAAAACTTTTTGTAGTTCTATGAGTACAAGAGACTACTTATTCCAAACATACTGCTTTACAGAATGAATGAATGAATAAATGAAAAAGGACTTATTTAGAATTTACCATGTGCCAAGCACTGTTCTAAGTATCATAAAGACAAATACTAAAGGAAGAAATTCTAATAGAAGAAGACAACACATGTGAAGGAGTAATAGTGAGAGGTGTTTTGGTTTAGAAAATCACAAGCCTCATGAGTGGAACCATAAGGCATTATTAGATTGACATACTCTTTCTGGTAACAATAGCTATATTGATTTGATTATGGTTCCAACACTGGAAGAGTTCCAAAAGAACACAAAATATGGTATATGTATAGCAGTAAAGCAAATGTCTATATGGAGTAAATTGTAACATGGATGAAATTGATATAGTGAATCATGCAAAGAATTCACCAATCAGTTCAGTCCAATCTAGAGTTATGGCTCTAAAATGATTTAGCCTTCCAGGGAATTATCTCTGGTACAGACATCAAGGTAATTGTCAAGAAGCCAGTTAAGGAGGAAAGTGAGAAGGAAAATGAGACCCAGGGAGGTAACATGACTTGTTTAATTTGAAGAAAAAAAAATCTAGGTATCAACAGAAGCAGGTCCTGTTCTGGTTCTGGTTCTGGACCTGTCTCCTGACTCCCAAACTGGGCCTCTTTCCACTATCCTGTGAGCCAATTGGATATACAGATAAAGTAACTTTTTATGCCAAAGAGGAACATTTTTATTTTATTACAAATATATCAATTTTTAAGGATTGAAGGAAAACTGGAAACATTTATATATGACAATACTACCATGGATTTTAAATGCCACACCCTCCTCCAAGATGCTCATCTCTGCCCTGAGAATCTAAAGATTATTTCCCCATATTTCTAAAGCATGCATACTATTTCAGGACACTGAGAGTTTTGTCTACAGAACTGACACTTTATTTCCGGTGAGTATGAACTATGTCTTGTTTTATGTCCCTTACAGAGCCTAGAACTTTTGCTGCTTGTCAATAATGGGAGGGTGGCCTAAGGGGAAGGAGAGAGTAGGAAATGGGGTGACTTTTCAAAATGTTATTGAGGGGCTTTAAATGAAAGGAACTGCTCTAGGAAAATTGCTAAAGCATATCACATTTGCTTACTGTTAAATAATAACACTGTTTAGATATTTTCTTCTTGGTGAGGTTGAGGTCAAAACAGTCAGATATGTGCTTCATTTATGCATGTAAAATATGGAAATGCTAATGGACAGTTTGGCTTAACTATTCATTTAAGTTGGTTTCTTGTTATTTAAACAACAGTTCTGTTCAGCTTAATGTAATTGTCATGCACTGATATATTCCATTTCTTGCCATTTCCCAGGTTTTTTTTGTTTTTGGTTTTGTTTTTTTTTTGTTCAATATCATTTTATGCTCTGAAAATCTGGACGAGATCCGTTAGGCTTTCGAAGGGTTGACAAAAACAATCATACCACTGGTTACTTTATGTATTCCATGGACGACAATTGTTTATCTGTTCTCTGGCTTTTCATTTCAACTGTAAACATAGCTATTGGATTGTTGGTGAAATAATTAATATATTGCAGATGCATGAAGTAAATTACAGGATTTAATAACTTTTACAAAAAGCTGAGTGTTGCCTTCATTCACAACTACTGGAACCCATTCAAAAATATCAAAGAAGCTGTCCATTTCCAGTACTAACACGTTCAGTCATCACTGGGTGGACTCAAATACAGCTGTGAATGATAAACAGATTTCAGAGTGGGCACTTATTCCACAAAGCATTCTGGTTTTAAACACCTAGATGTTACCTGGACAGCATGGATTCAGCCCATTCTCTAATTACATCATTTCTTTCCGCAAGAGGAACTCCTCTTCTGGGCAAATATTAACTTACTTTTTATATTCATCATTAGGCACATTTCATTTTTTATTAAGTTAGCTCTTCATCGTCAAATATCCCTTGGTATTCTCAAATGTACAATAGGAGCTCTGAATAATGTCATCATTAATCCTGTGTGAGTAACCATACAACTGATGGAAGAAAAAAATATGTGCATACATATATACATATACAGACATACATATATATGTATATTATGTGTAGCATTATATATTTATTTTGATTATTTAATGAGTAGATCATGAAGAAATGTGTCTAAAATGAAACATAATAGAAGAAAATTTGGTCGCTGACTCATGTAAGACCCCAGGCAAGTTACTCAACCAGAAGAATATCACTTCCTCTAAGAAAGCTTTTATACATATCTTTAAAACCCCAGAGGAAAGAGGTAAGAACAAATTACACGTCAAACATTGGCTCATTAAATCCCCATTTAAAGTTGATAATATGTAATTTAAAATGGCAGTGTTCCCACACTCTAGACTCCAGCAAACTATAAGAGTCAAGGCCATACTCTGACCTTTTCTAGGCAGAATGGTGCTTGCTATGTCCCCTCCTAAGCATACAGGAAAGCTTCTTCAACCATGATTTTCCTACAGCTGAGAAGTTTTAGTGGCAGGTAACATACTTTAAATGAATCTTGAGAAAGGCAGGGAAATGTACCTGTCTCTGTCAGAAGCCAGACAGTCACTTTGTCATTATAGACTACTTCTTCTGTCCTTTGCTTATGATCCAAGTGGCCCTAACCAGCTTCATCCCTGCTATATTTCTAATAACAGGACTATAACTAGGTTGGGGTGACCAGGAATTTGTCCCAGGATGATGGAGAAGTGCTTCCTCCTTACAGAGGTACTCTGGTCCACTGGCCCTGGTCTATGCCATTTGATAAACCATACACAATCACCAGGTCTGCCTCACCCTATGTATCACTACCATATGCTTTGCTTGCCACCCCTTTTTTTCTCCTGGACCAACTCTCTGGTGAATGCCTTGCCTCCCTTTATTCTGGTGTAACTACAAGAAACAGGGTTGAACTATCCTGGCACAACTGTATAGGCAGAATTCCCCAGATTTCCTGGGCTGCCATGGTATTCCTTTCATGAAATACATTCGTCTTCCCAGAGAGAAAAACCTAGATTCTCTGTTCAAAAGTCTCGCACATACAAAGGCCTTGTGTCCCAAAGTCCTCTTTCACACCACTAAATTTACCCTAGGTGCCAGAGTTTCTACTTATGCTTTCACTTAGCTGTAACTACTTTGGAGATGTGGGGTTGGAGAGGGGCCTGCATGGACATTGCTATCTGTGTTGGGAAAGGTAATTTCTCTTTCCTATTTAAATTAGCCTGATATACCTAACAACTCACCTACAACACAAGGAGAGGATAGTATCCAGCATCCTCTCCCACTGCCTGACTTCTATCTTCACTCTCCCTGAAAAATTGTCATGTGTCCTGCTGTTATAGATTCCAAACATACTTACAAAAGAGAAATGCACAAAGAGATGAGAATTAAGCCCATCGTCATTGTAAAAAACCACCAAGATCCTTTATAGATAGCAATTTCACTCTAGGTCAAAAGTATCAAAGTTTAACTATGGATCATTTTGATAAAGTATCATTTGGTAATAAGAATAGGAACTGGACTCTTAATGTCATTCATATAGAGAGTTCCCAGGTAAAGGTACTCCATCTACCAATGTAGCGAGACCTTTTTCTCTGCAATTTAGAATCTTCGAGTGCTGCCTAAGAACTTGGAGATCTAATCACTTGACTTGTGTGACACAGCTACAAAGGCTGACTCTTTATCCACCATGCCATGCTGCCTCTCCTTTTATAAGATAGACCCTCGTAGTAGTGAGGATAGTATTCAAAATTTGTGAGGAAGATTGATTGCTTATATCTACTTATAAGGGATTTCCTCCTCTTTTTGCCCAGTTCATTTCCAATAACGGCCTCCCCAAAATTCTTGGATGATGAATTCTGTGAGCTAATAGAGTCATGGAGTAGTGGATGGTCTAGTACATACTTTTATTTTATAGATGAACCTGAGTCCCAAAGGGGTCCAGGGACTCACCAAAGGGCACCTAGAACATTATCAATAGTACTAGTATCCTGTTTCCTTTCTCTTCTTGGTCTAATGTACCTTTTTTTAGTGCTTTCTCAGGGCACTCCCATGCAAAACTAAAGCCATGGTATACAGCAGCTATCACGATGTGTTCTGATATAATGTAATTTACACTAGGTATTGTCCCTAGCACAGGCCAATAATGGTATCATCTATGGACCACTGACTACATGAGACACATAAGATGAGAGAGAGGCAGAGACCCTGGAGAACTCTATATCTGTATTTGTTTCCCTTTCATCTCCCGCTGGAAAACGGAGTCACCAGTCATGAGCTCACCACAATATTTTTTTTCTAATCTCAGTCTCGTGGTCTAGCATATCTATCTAAGTGTCACTAGTGGTACAACATGTTACAGTAAAAAGAGTAATATTTAGAATCAGAGGAGATGAGTTCAAGTCTTGACTCTACCACTATTAATTGTGTGCCTTCAGACAAGTCACTTTATCTCTCTAGGTCTATTTTATCTTTGGAAAAATGGACTCAATGTCTCCTTTAGATCCTCCAGCTTTAAGCTGACTCTGGGTATCCATATTTCAACTCATATTCAGACATCTTGCTGTTGGATTACCTATCTTGTTCCCCAAAATCTAGCCATTTTTGAAGAAAAAGTTTCATTAAATGTGAAAGTTTTCAAGAACACACAATGAATTTTTAGAAATTAAGAGGTATGTATAAATCAGAAACATGTATAATATTCCACATAAAATGTGAATGCCTTAAAAATAAGGCACAGGGGCAGCTAGGTGGCACAGTGGATAGAGCACCAGCCCTGGAGTTGAGAGGACCTGAGTCCAAATCTCACTCAGATAACTTGATGCTTACTTAGCTGTGTGATTCCGGAGAAACCACTTAACCCTGATTGCCTCAGGAATAAAGGAGGGGGGCACATTCCTTGGGAAATTTAATTGAACCCAAACATTAGAATTTTTTTGAGATATTAATAAGTTTAAAGTATAGCTTATCTTTATTTAAGCCTCTAATTATCAAATAAACCCAAAACCGGACAACTGGGTTGGGAAGGAAAAGGAAAGAGGGAGAACTGGATGAGAAAAGAAGCTGGACACATACCTATTTATTTATCTTTAATTTTTTTTTAAATCTTTAGTACAACACATCTCAAAATTTTCAAATGTTACTTATTTGTAATTCACTGCCTAAGTGCTTACATATGTTTTCCGTAGAAGGTCTCAAAGTTTATAATCAATGAAGAATAAAAGCACATTAGAGCTCCATTTGGTGGGTCTCATTCCTGAATAAAAGCTTTTCTTTAAGTTGAATGCATACTCCCAGCCACAAGTCCTTTGAGGTATTCTTGATTCACTTGAACAAAGACACAAAATAGAGTGTGATAACAGTCTTCTTCATTTCAAAGATAGGATTAATTATTGTGTTTTGGTTTACTGATTTTCCACCCCCATAGCCATTTCATGATATCCCCACCCTTCAATGGAATCCACTCTTACAACAAAAAAACACAGTTAATCAGAACTAGCTAACTGTATCTTACAATACATGCAAAGTTCAGATCCAGTAGTTCCCTATCTCTCTGCCAAGAGGAAGAAAGCATGCTCAGTCATCTGTTCTCTAGGCCTAAAATCGGCCATTGCTATTAACCTTAGTTTGGCTTTCTTTCTTTCTTTTTCTTTCTTTCTCTTTTTGGTGGCAATCAGGGTTAAGTAACTTCCCCAGGGTCATCCAGCTAGTGTCTGAGGCTGGATTTGAACTCAGTTCCTACTGACTCCAGGGCTGGTGGTCTGTCTACTACACCACCTAGCTTCCCCAAATTTAGCTTTCTTTTCCCCAAGTTGTTTTCATTTACAATTATCATAGCCATTTTGTGTATTGTTCTCCTAGTTCTATTTATTTCATTTGGCATCAGATCTATAGCAATCTCACCATGCCTGTATAACATCTTCAGACTAGTCATTTCATATGGCACAATAACAATTGATTATATTTATATACCACTATTTGTCTATCCATATCTCATCGATAGATACCATTTTGTTTCTAGACTCTTTGCATTTGTATCTCCAGTACCAAGCACAGTGCCTGGCACAGAGTAGGCACCTAATAAATGATTATTGATTGATTTTACTACCATAAGAGATACTAGGATTATTATGGCACATATGGGGCAGATAAGGCTCTTTATAAAGTACCATTTAACAAAGCACTCCTTTTCACCAATAATTCCAAATACAAAATTTTGTTTTGAAAAAAATTGCTCCCCTTATGTTTGTGCAGTAGTGTCAGTTTAAATAGCCACATATTCAAAGACAGCCTTACCAGATCTTAAGCATATGACTTTCTGCATTTCTCACAGGAAGCAGCTCCAAGAGCCCCCGAATGTGTTGTGTCTGAAATTCTTTTAAAATGTGGTCTCAGCTTTAGAAATCACTGCATCCTATACAGTGGCTAGGTTCAAATATAAACATTCTCCGATGAGGAAACCCTACTGGAGTTCCAGAATTATTACCTTTCACCAAATTCAGTGCTAAGTACATGCACTGAAGATTTTTAGCGTTAAACTTTGAGGGGACAGGTGTGATTTACATCTCTGCAATTTGTTGGATATGGAAAGAGTGTGATCAGAATTAGTTCTGCTTATAACTGGAATATCACAGTTAGGCTGGCCTACTCCCTGGTTTGAAGAATTCCATAGTTAGAATTTTAGAGATGGACCAGACTGGCAAGTTTATCTAATCCAACTCTCATTTTACAGGTGAGAAAACTGTGACCCAAAAGTTAAAGTGAATTACTTACCAAAAATAGCCAACATTTATATGGTGCCCTAAGGTTTACAAAGTGCTATCTATACACGTTATCTCATTTTATCCCCACAAAAACCATAGGAGGTAAGCCCTATTATTATCTCTATTTTGTAGATGAGGCAATTAAGGCAGACAAAGATTAAAGAAATTGTCCAAGTCCAGCACTTTATCCACTGTGCCACCTAGCTGCCACCACCCCCACCATCACCAGCAGCAGCAGCATATATCACAATAACAATAATAACTACTGTTTATATTGGCCTTTAAGACTTGCAAAGTACTTTATAAATCTCAACTCATTTGATCCTTATTCAATTGAGCTTTATTCAAGCTAATTACTTAAGGTAACTAGTTAATAGCAGAGCCAAGAGGAGGTCTTCTTGTACCCTATCCAAACACATCACTATACCATACTTTCCTTGTTTGTTCTTCTTAAGACAAAGTAATACTTGGAGATCCCAATCAATACCAATGCAATGATTAATTCTAGAATTTCATAAAAAGAAAAGAGTCCCAAATGGCCATCTAGTCCAACTCCCTGAGGAAATGTAGACAACCCAATTTGCCCAAGATTACACAGATAGGTAATGCCAAAGTAAAGGCTGGAAACGAGAAACTCAATCTGCCAGCCCAGTGATCTTACCACTACACTACATAGCCTTACTTGCTAGAAGTCTTATATGTTTCTATTTTCATGCTAAACATTTTCATTTAAAAGTCTACAACACTACTATAGAAAATGCAAAAGGAAACCTTTTTAATTCAACAAAATTTATTTTTAAAATGAAAACCAAAATTTGGAGGACAACATTGACTTACAAGGGCAACAATACCCTCACTAAGCAGATATGGCCTCACGACCATGCCAGTGTGCCTGTTTCCTGCCTCGTGACTAAATATACACATATGTATATATAGAAACATACATATATAGAGTAAGATTGATGATGATAAACTAATCAATCAACAAACATTTATTAAGCCACTGCTATGTGCCAGATACCATAATGGGGATACCTACAATAAATGAAACAATCTCTATGAGACAGACAGATGAAAAGGAGAGAGACAAGCAGATAGTACAGATAGGCAATTTTATCTAGGTAAAAGAAATCCAAGTAAGATAACTCCCTCTACAAATGTACACCAATAGAACAACTCATACAATGCATAACTTTTATTCATAAGTTTTTGGAGCATTGACCATGGGGCACTCACCCATTTATCACACAGGCACTATAATATTAGAGGCAAATTTGAATCTAGGTATTTAAGACTTCAAATCCAGCTCCTATTCATTTCTCCATACTTCCCTCTCATTCAAATATATACATTTATGTCAAATCTTCTTAGCCATGCTATATCTCACTAAATATATAATCATATATTTGTATATCAATATATAATAACTATGTATATCTATACATGTATATGTTTAACTCAATATAGCTAACTTTTCATATGCATATATCTGTGTGTGTGCTTATGTGTATATGCATAAGAAGTAGAATTTTGAAGTGGACAAAAATTGGTCAGGAAAACCTGGGCTCAGTACCATTTCTAACATATGTTAATTTGGGATATCTGAGCAAATCTTTTAATTTTTCAGTGCCCAAGGCAATTCTCTAAGACCATAAGTTGCAGAAAAGTTGAATAATTTCACTGAGAGAAGTTTGTTCATCGATGAATTCCATATGTCAATGAAATAATAGCTCCTATCTCTATACCCATTCCTGTCCTATTGTGGATAACATGAACAAAAACACAAAAATCCTCCATATACATTGGAATTACAACATGATAAGACTGTTTGGGTTCATATGACATATTGAAATATACTTCTTTATTCTAGACACATATCATACATATCTATATGTGTTTATATACACATACATACATATATATACATATATGTGTGTTTGTGTATCTGTGTGACCCTGGACAAGTTACTTAACCCTGTTTGCCTCAGTTCCTCATCTGTAAAATGAACTGGAGAAGGAAAGGGAAAATCACTCCAACATCTTTGACAAGAAAACCATAAATGGGGACACAAAGAGTCAGACATGACTGAAACAATTCAACACCAACAAATATACATATATGTGTATATACACATACATATGCATATACATAGATATACATATGTGTGTATATAAAGAGATTAAATCAGACCTTTGCTGTCCATCATGTCCCATATTGGGCTCTGACCAAGTCAACAAAGAACATTTTGATTTTTTATTGTCTTGTTATTTATTCACTTTAAAGTTGCATGGCTACCTTATGTTCTTACATTTCATTCTTTTCCTAATATATGTCTGCCGTTGAATCCTTTATCATAACACATTGGGGGGAGGGGGGAATAGTTAAGCAAAGTAAATGATACAGAATTATATCTCTCAGAATATGGAACATTCTGCAACCATAAGGCTTCATCTATTTTACTAGATAAGAACTATGACTAAGAACTATAACGACTCATCTGTTCTCCAAAGCCAAGATTCAATGTTATAATTAAAATTTAGGTAACTCTAAACATTGTTTGCATTTTCATTATTGTATACATTTTGTATATTTTTCACCTGTTCTCTTAACTTTACTCTTACCTAGTTCATAGAGGTCCTCCTATCCTTCTTTGAATTCTTGAATTTTTTTTTTTGTAGAAGAAAGGACATTTTGTAGAAGATCATTATATTTGTCACACCATCATAGACTATTAAGGGAGCAGAAAGATGAAGTTCAGCCTCTTCGTATTACAAGTGAGGAAACTGAGAAACTAAGAGGAGCTAAGAACTCTTAAGACCATATGAGTTATAAGAAGCAAAGCCAGGATCTGAACTGGCTTCTAATCCAATGCTCCTCTTCTATACCATACTCCCACAACCATTCACAAAGACTAGACATCTAACCTGGTTTCTTTTTTTTATTTGTTGATTTTATTTTGCTTGCAGAATTTTCTTTTTATTTTGAATCATAGTGGGATGAGAAATGAAATAAAGGTCATACAAATAGTATTTCGCCAACTTTATGACTTGGGAAAGTCACTAGTGACCACCTCTAAAGGAAGATTCTTTTCTTGCCTATCCTGTGAGAATCAGACATGATAATTTATGTAGAGTGCTCGGGGATGGTGGAGGTGGGAAGACAGAGAGAGAACCTGTATGAAGGAAATACTCCTTTATCAAAAGCCAGGTTTTGTATGAAAGCCTTCCCTCCTTCCTGCCCCAAGGGGTAACACCATTGAGAGTTAGTAATAGCAAAGACTTCCTAAAGTATTCAGTCCAGGAGATCCATATTATTTTCTTAGGAACCATTTGGTCTTATGATTCTAGACTACTTTCCCTGAAGATTTAAAATGAACTCAACTTCAGATTTTTAACTGAATATTTTGTTAAGGACAGAAAGCACTGAACAATGAGAGTGCTGTGTCTCCTCCATCGTAATGGAACACACAGGTGCACTTCGGAGTTTCTAAATCCTTCCTCTGTATTTTCAAACATAGTTTGGAAAGTTAGAAAGACGAAAGTATGAATCAGCCCAGGGCCAGAACACAAGGCCCTGCTCACAATATCGACTCTTATCCTATATTAGATTGTTTTCTTTCAAATCTTGTCAAGGCACCTTATTTCCAAGAGGGCAATATGGGGCCTTTCTATTTTGTTCACATAATCCAGACCTGCAGTGTCAGTGCCTGAAACAAATTACTGTTTATATTAGAAACTTAGTTTAATAAATTAGGTCTGGGCTATGAACTGTCAAAGTTCTTATAGTCTGCAATTCATATATAACAGATGCCTTTTCCATGACTCCTAACTCCAAGTGGCCAACATGATTGCTTCCTCTTTGCCATTACTACATTCTGTAGGTTTAGTTATCTACTGCCTACAGAGAATTAAAAACAATTTAAAAGGGCATCTGGAATAAAGCAGTCTAAGGCAAAGAAAAAAAATCTTTCCATATACAATAACTTTCTGTTTAGGTCAGAGAATTATTCAATAATTGGCACTTGTTTAAATAGACCATTCAGGATCAGTTTGGTTTTCCAGTTGCGGATTGAGTTACCGGACAATTTTTTTCCCCAAACAAGCAGTTTTGCAAGTCCTAATTTCCAGCATATTTGTGGCACCACTGTGATTAAGAGAGTAACTAATTTTTGTATGAGACACAAACACATTTTTCAAACATGGTGTAAATAATTCAGCAATTTTTCCCACAGATTGTTTATAAATTATGAATTTTAGTTTACTCTGCCCTAGTTTGTAAAATACCGGTAAAAAACAGGGGAGCTAAAGGCAGTCATTTTAGCTTATGAATTTAAAAAATTTAAATTGGATGGGAAAGCTGAGTTGTTCTATCTTTTATGTGACATTCTTTGCAGACATCACTTTAAAAATTGGATTAAGAAATCTCTGCCTGCCCAGGATGATGTCCCTGTCTCTTGCATTGTTTGCACTCAATCCGGGAACAGTTGTCACATGAAAAGTTAATAATGAAGCACATCTAGAAAGATTAAAAAAATAAGGCCACAGAAACATCAACTCACATCAACACTTATAAATTCAGACATATGGACATTTCTTAACTGTGGAATTTTTTTTCAAAGCAGCACTTTTAAAATGTTGTTTTAATATTTCCCTTTTTGAGTTGTTTGGGCAGGAAAATGTTTATTTTTGTGCATTTATGCCATGGATGCAACAAAAAAAAAATACATTCTCCAGATCTCAAGAACTGACCAGAACATCTGCCTAATGAAATTTTCATTGAACTGCCCAGTAACACATTAACATTTCAATAAAGCTTCAATTTGTCTGGGGGAAAGTGAGAATTATTTTCTTAGCCAATAAATAAATAATTCTAAAAAGACAAATAAAAGAATCTCTTCTAGTTGGTAGCTAATGTAATACAATAGCTATTATAATTAAAATTTCATATTAATATATGATTAATACCCACTTAATGGATATGAAAAGAAACTAAGACCATTAACTTCTTTGCTAACCATATACCAGTTGGTGAAAATGCAGTCTTTTCTTAAATTTCACTCTTGTTCTGAGGTCTTTCAAATGATTCATTTTTCTTGAAGTAGAAGGAACTTAAACTCACTAGACTTTTTAATATCTTTAGAGTCAACTGCTATAATTCTCACTTTGCTAATCTGTAATTCTCACAGAAGAACTGGCAATGTTATCTTGCCTTTAGCAAGGACCCTGGAGTGAAATCACACAAAACTTCCTTTACTTTAATTCCAAATGATATTCTGTATATAAATCATATATATATATGTATATATATATATGCTCTATCAAACATGGAATACCAAATATACTCCAAATATACTCATGACAGAATTGAATGGGAATTCAACTAAATTGAAAAATCTGATCTAAAAACAAAAAAAAAATTGATTCTTCAGAACTCAGCTTATGAAGAATACCCACTTTGAGAGGTAATAGTGTCTCCTTCATTGGATGTCTTCAAGCAAATCCTAGAATACCACTTACAAAAGTTTGACATAGATAGCATTCTTTTTCAGGTACAAATTAGACCAGTGACCCCCTAAAGTCTTCTTCCATTAGGAAATGCTGTGATTCATTCACAAAACCCCCTAGTAGTGACAACATGGAGTAAGTTCCAAATCACTGGAGGTCAAAGTCAAGAAGAAATGGTTTCAAATCCCACCACAGTTACTTATTAGCTTTGTGACTCTACGCAAGTCACTAATTTTTTGGGGGGGGGATTGAGGTGGAGCTTGTTTTCTGAACTACAAAATGATGAGGGAATTGTACTAACAGACTCCGAGCTCCCTTGTGGTTTTAAATCTATGATGCTATGAAGGTACTGTGCTTATATTCCTACTCTATATTTAAGAGACTGAGAAGCCAATGAGCCCAAATCAGAACTTCAGTTAAAAAAAAAAAAATCCAGAGTATGTTCTGCAGTCAGAAAATATTCAGCCCAACTTTACTTAACTTCTTTAATTATTTCCAACATAGAATGCCTGGGGGAATGAGTATTCTGGTTAATAGAATTTTCAGACAAATGGAGAAAAGTAGAGAATGCTTTATGCTTAAAAAATTAAAGGAGAGCGGATGTCATAAAAATCTTTCTTGGATTCCTGTGACTTACAGTAGAAGAGACCTTCAAGGCTATCTCTTCTCTCAGCCTTGTCCATGATCTTCTAGACTTCAAAACCATCCTTCTCTCCTGTGAATTCATCCTGCAACATCCTTCAATGCCTGGAGCCTCTTTGCCCTGGAACAAGCTATCACCCCTGCAGCCTATTCACCATGAAATTTTCCTTTACAAGGCTGGCACCCCTTTTCCCGCTGGCTAGTTCCTCTTGGAGTCTCCATTTTATAGAAGGGTTAAAATCAGCCTACCTTCATTCACTGCCCAGTCATATTCTTGACTTTCTGGATTCCAAAAACCCCATGCCCCTGCTCCCGGTTTCTCCCTCTCTTCTCCTTTTCCACTTTTCAGCTTCTTTGAGGGCAGAGACTTCCATTTTGTTTGTATTTATATTCTTAGTGCTTAGCACAATCCCTGGCATACAGTAAGCTCCTTAGGAATGGTTTATCACTTGCTTCTTTTTTACTGATGGGGAAACTGAGGATGTAATACTTTGGGATTTCTCTACCAAGCCCCAGGAAGGTTGTTATTGGGATAACCTCATCATCCCATAGGATCTTATCAGCCTTGCTACTCTCTGGGGCTCTGACTGGAGGGTGGGACAATGAACTCCAAACCTCCATTTAAGGAGACTGCTCAGCTCAGACATCTACTTGTTTCTCACCTGGCTGCACTACTTTTGGACTTCTCTGGCTGACTTCATCATAACCCTATATCAGGTACCTCCTCCTCACCCCCAACTGTCCCCTTAGCTTCCTTTTATGTGTTGTTTCCCCCATTAGATTTCAAGTTCCTTGAGAGCAGGGACTATTTTTCTTTTTCCATATTTGTATCCCCAGAACATAACACAGTGCCTGGCACCTAGTAGATGCTAAATAAATATTGATCAATTGATTGATTGAAAGCCAGGAAGGTAGAGCAATTTGTCCAAGTCACACAATGTAGTAATGTAATAAATAGCAAAGCTGACAATTGGACTCTAGGCCTCTGATTCTAAATTCAATATCCTTAACACTAACTTACAGATTTTGAATCTTTTAGTAACTAAAGATACACATTCTGAACAACAATTCTCAGGCATGGAATGGTCTCAAAGTCAAAGAAAGATTGCATTTACATTCATTCTCTTCTACGTACTTAAGACCTAAGAGTTTCTCTGCTGTGTCCTCCTTTATTAGTCAAAGAATTCCATCAATCGGGTACTCTATTTCCCAGTCATTTGGTTTAATTGAGGTCCTGTTAATTACATTAAAAACCCTGGGCTGAAAGTAAATCATATTCAGATATATGTAGGTCATGTCTACTTCACTGGACAGTACCATACATTTCACTGTGATCATTTTGCCACTTCCTAGCTAATTGGCCCACTATATTTTTACTTGTCTTTTTTATGAGCTGCTATATCCAAAGATTTCATCAAGTAGTGTTAACCTGCTGGTGTTAAGTCTTTATATCACTAACTAGCCTGGTCCTTGAATAGCAGATGGAATCTGTAACCAGACCTGGACTCTAGGTTTAGTAGAACCTTCCAGAGTCTGCATTCTGCTGATGGAACTTTGGAGAACACTGGATCACCTCCATACCATGATGAAGTATCAATGTTAAGTGCAGTACTCTGGAGTAGTATATGACCAAAAGAAGTGAACAAATATACATGTACAAAAATTAGGATTAACTGAAGAATAGTTTATGTGTTGTATATCTACTCAAGAAATATTTAAAGAAATGACTTTTAAGAGGCCTCCAAAATATTGGGGATATTCTCTAAAGAGGATTTAGAAAAGAATCACCTGCCATAACAACTTAGAGTCTGCAATAGTAAAGGGAGAACTCACCAATGAGACCATGGATCTGTAACTCCACAATTATTCTAAATTTCAGCCTATTTTCTTCTTCCCATCTGAAAAAGTAATTTTTAGCACAAAGGTTGGATTTACCAGTTTCTTCCAAAAATAAATGGTACATAGAATTAAGAAGTTTACTGGCTTGCCTGGGGATAATTAAGTACTGACTAATACTTTTTGTCTTGTCTTGGCTGCTAGGTGGTGCAGTGTTGGGCCTGGGAATTACAATGGAGGAAACCAGTAAATGGCTTGAAATACACAGAACTAAATAGAACAAAGGTTTCAACTTGATCCAAAATTCTATGCTGTGCTATGCCACCACCTACTCACCTAGTCTGGGGACTGAGCCAATGAGAATCTTATGACTTTTATTTTATTTATAACATGCAAACTCCTAAATATCAAACATAGATAAACTTTATGATAGGAAAACATTTTCTCCCTGGCAAGGAGTGATGAGTATGATTTAGGTTGCTTAGGCCTGTGACCCTACTGCACAGAAACCATGCCAGAGAGAGAAAAAGAGAGCCACACAGACAGAGAAAAGACAGAAAAAGAGAGCGACAGAGAAAGAGACACTTAGAAAAAGAAAGAGACAAAGAGAGTCATAGTGGATAGTTGGGTGGAGTCAAGCCAGAGTGCCAGTTGCACAGAGATTTCAGATAATAAGGAATAATGACTGTTCAAAATTTAAAAAAAAAGTGTGGTCCAATTTAATTTTCCTAGGAAGTGTGCCTACTATAAAGTCAGAGGACCAGAGTAAAGAATCCATACCTAGCAGACTTGGGTCACATCACTTAATGTCTCTGAGTCCTAGTTTTCTGCAAAATGATAGGACTGGAGCAGACAGCCTATGACATCATTAGCTCCACAAAGAACTTGGTAACCTTTTCAAATCAGAACTTCATATAGAAGTAGTCATGTGAATGGCAAACTACGTATGATTCCCTAGAAAGCCATATTTAGGAAGCTTAGAAAGGCAGCTACTCCAGACAGGTGCATGGTGAGTTGCAGATCAGTAATGAAGGGCACAGAATGTTAGCGGGTTTCAGAGCAGAGCAATACACTTCTCTCCAAGCCTCCCTTTATAGAAGGCTCAGAATTTTCCAGCTAACTTGATTTCTCATCAGTTCCTCTGTTTGGTTTAGAGTCTATGGAATATCATGCCACAGCACCAATTATCTACACACCATTTTCAGATTCTTTTTGTATGTTGCATTTCCCTCCATTGGATAGTAATACGCTCCTTGAGGGCAAGGATTGTCTTTCTTTTTCTTATTTGTATCCCCAGCACTTAGCACAGTACCTGACACAATGTGGACACTTTAAAAAATGTTTATTGATTTACTGACTGGCATTCCTGCATTCAACTCTTAAGAACTGAGATTAATTTGATATAATCAGTCACAAGTAAAGGGTCATGTGCATATGGTACTCACACTATCATTATCTTAACAGACTTTAGCATCATAGATTATGTACTAAAGAATGCAGAGAACCTGACATGATGTACAATGCCATGCCCTGTTTCATGCTTCACAGATTAAAAAAAAGTTAATTTGGGGTAGTAGCAGCAGCAGCAGCAGCAGCAGTAGTAGTAGTAGTAATAGTAGTAGTAGAAGTAGAAGTGATAGTAGTAGTAATAGGAGTAGTGGTAATGGTGGCAGTAGTAGTGGTTTTAAAAGTAGTAGTAGTAATAGTGGTGGTAGTAGTAGTAAGAGTAGTAATGGTAACAGAAGTAGTAGTAGCAATAAGTAATGGTGGTGGTACTGGTGCTGGTAGGTAACTTGCCAGTTCAAGTATCCAGGTTCATAGGCTCATAAATCTAGATAGAGCAGGATGGGACCTCAGAGGTCATCTAGTACAATCCCTCATAGATGAGGAAAATGGGGTCCAGAGGTTAAGTGATCTGCCCAAGGTCAAAGAAGTCATATTGAACCCAAATCCTCTGACTTTGGCAGCTAGGTGGTGCAGTGAGTAGAGTTCAAGGCCTGGAGTCAGGCAGACCTGAGTTCAAATTCAGCTTCAGACACTTACTAGCTGTGTGCCCCGGGCAAGTCACTGTAGCAGCAAACACCCTAGCATACACAGGATGGCCTGCTAGCACAGGTTTTTTAACCTGCTTTTCTAAGAAACAGTGCTCAAAAAGGGGTTAACCATCCTATTTTTAATTGTGTTCACTAGTTCAGGGGAAGGGCCAGCAC
The DNA here is from genome assembly GCA_028646595.1 of Phalanger gymnotis. Lineage (NCBI taxonomy): Eukaryota > Metazoa > Chordata > Mammalia > Diprotodontia > Phalangeridae > Phalanger > Phalanger gymnotis. Next base: position 605,375,563 of record CM053622.1, read on the forward strand.
CCTGAATGTCAGAGAAAATACAAACAGAAAATACAAGCAGAGAAATTGCATAAAGACCAATAGACAGGATGCTGACTGCCTGAATCAAAGCAATATTCCTATACATTTTACATACCACACTGTTTCAAGAGAGCCTTTACATCTGAACAATTGGGAAGTTCTGAACATATGGCTACTCAGGGTCTTGACCAGGGAATCATAAGCTACTTCTCATAAGCAAACCCCCCAAAGCAAAATGCCAACTCAGAGTATATATACACTTTTCAGAGCCAGAAGACATAACAACCTTCATGACTCTGTGCCTAATTAGAAATTAGCAAAAGGTGTGAAAGCCTTCCTACAAGCAAGCCTCCCCTGACCCAGTTTCCCTTAATGAGCACCATGCGAGACCTATTAAAGGGCAGGGAAGATCTTCATATCCCATTGACATTACAATCACTTAAACCTATTTGCTTCAGCTCCTCATCTGTAAAATGAGCTGGAGAAGGAAATGGCAAGCCACTCAAGTATCTTTGCCAAAGGAACCCCAAATGGGGTCACAAAGACTTGGACAGGATTGAAACAACTAAAGAACAACAATAAACCTCTGGCTCTAGGGCCAATGTTCCTAAGTTTCAGAGATGGGGGTTGAATCCAGGTTTTCCTGTTGCCAAGCTCAGTAGTTTGTTTTTGGTTTTTTTTTTTCATTAACTTCATGCTACCTTCTCAGTTATTATTATAATCATAGGAAAGTTCTAATACCTTACTATATAGTCTCCATTTTATTTAAGCAAGGAGAAAGATGGCAGAGGAGAAGGGGTGATACTTAGATATAGGTTGTTCCTGCCAATGAAATGCTAGTTGATATGGCTGTACTATTTCCATCCTCTTCAAGAAGAAAAACAAGGAGGTGACAGTGATCCCTCCTCCCTAGCCCCAGAGAGCACATAAAAAAAATCCTAATTCCATGTAGTCTCTGTCCATGAGACTTGGACCTGCTGTTCCTAGAGTCAAACAGTTTCACTGGCATTACTGTAAGCAGTACTTACTATGAACAAGAAAGATAAGATCACAACCACATGGTCCTGTAACAAAGACTGCCTGCATTTAAGTGGTATTGCTCCCAGGGAGCTACAGGCACTATACCACTATCTTCTACTCTGTATCTTCTGCTCTGCACATAGTCATTCAATTTGGAGTAGGCTCAGTCCTGGGGGAAGCTAAGTTTTTAATATCAAAGAATCTAGGCTGCCTTTTCTTTTCAATCTGGACAAATTATTTAAAAATTGGGGTTAGCCTCATGTCTCTCAGATTTTCCCAAAGAGGCATGGGTTAAACAGACACTCAGGGACAACATGAATCAGGCATGGAAAAAGGTATTTATTTCCTACAAACAAAAGGAATGTTAGACATAAAAGACTCACAGCATATACTAACAGAACGATGAAAAACAAGATTCAACAACAAGATATAACTACTGTAACTGTCTTCTCAGAAACTATTACGGCATTTAAAGGTGATCAGAACAGAAAAGCAGTTTTATTAATCATTTTACATTTCATTTGGCTCAGCACCAGCCACACAACTCTTAGTGTGACTGCTGGTAAAATAGGTCAAACTTGGCCAATCTTCTTATCAGTAGCTACGTCTTAGTTCTAGAAGATTCCCTTATCACAAGTCAGCTTCAATCATTCAGACCCAGAACCTCCTGACCTCTCAAACTTATCAAGGCACCTCCCTGCCTAGATATATCCACCTGGACATTGATAATTGTTTGACTAGACTCAGGAAAAGGAAAGGCACAACAATAGCATTCTGAACCCCGGCTCAGGTTTGCTTGGACAGCACATGTGTTTTAACTGTCATTTGCTCATGTCGTAGAAATCAAGGTGAGGTATGACTCTTCCTTCCATTCGTGTCTCAGGAAGCAACTCAAAACATTCCTGACATGATCCATATCCAGAAAGGAAAAAAGAGTTAAGGGTGAGTTTTTAATATCCACTGAGACATCAAATCTTTCAGCTCCATAGCCAATGAAGGGATCCTTTGACATCTCAAAGGGCAAGCCCTTCAGTAATGAGTCATGTATGGTGGGAAGCAGGCTCCAGGGATCCCATGTTATCTCCTAAAACCAAGAATGTCATCTCTAAGCATGGTTCATGATATGACCCTGGAAATGTGAGCTATATTGTCCAGATCCACCAAACCAGATGGATGAAGACTGGAGGAAAAGAAGATACCCAAGTGGCTGTTCTGTGGTTAACTTAATTTTTTTTTCAGTGCCAGTGCTATCTGATCATATGAGACAGAGCCAGAAGGTACCTTAGAAATTAAATAGTCCCATCTCTCATTTTTAAACATGAAAAAACTAAGGCACAGCATTTAAGGAATACTCATGGCTATGTAACCAAATGGACTGGAACCAAATGGAATGGAACCAATGGAAACCAAACTCAGGTCCCCTAAGTCCAAATTCAATGCTCTTTTCAGTGAACCACTGACATGATGAAAATAGAAACAAGTTTTTAAAACAACACCTTCTCCCCCAGGTCCCACAGCGAGGACAATTAGCTGGTTATGTATCGAGTCTTACCAGTCATGAAAAAAAAACAAATTTCAAACAAATAAATCGAGTTCTTTAGAGTTCAGTCCTGTCAGGTCCAAGGTATTAATATTTTCTGTATGTTAGATCTGAATCTGAAACCTCTAACTGGAAAATGAACTCTGTTCACCATGTCAGGAGGGAAGATGGCTATAAGTACATTTTTTTGATCCTTTTGATTGCATATTTTGCTCAAGTGCTAGTCTTACATAAATAAGAATACTGAATCGCAAATTATAACAGGAGTATGGCCAAAATCTATGTAATCAGAATATTAATTTTTAGTTTACAAAGTCCTTTATGTTCTTAAAAATGTCATTATTTGCCTAGGCACTTGGAGAAAATCATTGTTGATTGTTTTTAAGAAACAAAAATTATCTGTTATTGTTCACATCTAGGAAAATCAAATAATGACTTTATTATTATTTATTAAATTCAGAAATTAAATGTAAAATACAAGAAATGAGGACTAATATTTTTCTTAATATGTTTTTACTTTAAATGTTACTTTAATTAGGTTATTCCATTTAAAATAGGCAAATAGAAACATTTTATTATTAAATTGTGATTCTCTTAATTTGTATAACCTTAATGAGTACTGTAAAAAGAAGCTTATTCCTTCCCCTAACATACTCTCCTCCTTTAAAAATATAAGTTAATTTAATTTCCTTCTATTCTTAATGTTTTGCATTTCTAACACTTCGTCTTACAAATGTCACAAGATGGTATAGAACAGATAACTGTCTATGTGGTATGATTTGAAGAATGAGAAATGCCCTCTTGACCACCTTCTACAATTCTAAAAATCCCCAGTAACTGAAACTGTTCCATCTAAATTTACCCATCTCTCGATTTTTAAATTCACTGTCATTTTCTTAAATCTCCTGTTTCTTGACCTCTTAACAGCATTTGACACTGTTGGCCACCCTCTTTTCATAAATACTATCTCCTTCTTGAGTTTTTATGACAAAGATTTCTCTTCGTTCTCCTTTGAGCTGTCTCAATATTCCCTTTCGGTTTCACTATGCATGCTTTCGGGCTTAAGTATAATATTCTTTAAATTTATTCATTAAGCTCTTACAATAACTACGATAATAACTTTTACACCCAAAAGTTCCAGATTAAAAATTGTTATATAATTATTCCAAAATATAAAATGTTATTCTATCACTAATTATAAAAACCCTAGATGTAAAATTAGACAATACTAATTATAAAATTAAGTATTTTGTGTAGAACATTCTGTAAGAATTAAAAGTAATAAAGCAAGAACTCATATGCTTACTATTATCTGTAAGATTTTACATTGAATTGCTTTATTTTACAAATTTCATTGACTACACATACCATTTTAATTAAATAAGTTATAATTTGTTAGGATTAATTGCATATAGGCTTAATTCTGAGTTTGGACTTTCGTATTTGAACAAAGGTTTACAATATTTAACTCAATACCAGACAAGCACCTCTTTAAATCTAGTTCTACATCAAGTTCATTTCTGTATTTTGTTTAAAAAACTAAAGCTAAAATGCTCATTCACACAAATATGTGGTGGAAAATAGCAGATTATTAAAAGCTCTCTTGTTGAAAAATGAACATTCATTTTTTTTTATTTTAGCCACCTAATCAATTGATAAAGATGATGATATAAAATATCTATTTCTCTACTGGCTAAAGACAAACATTGTTAAATGATAAATGTACTTAAAGTTTTAAATGCATACATCATTTTATTTTTAGCAAAGTTAATATATAAACTAACCTTTGTAAGAAAATGATCTCTTCAGACATGATGTCCTTTTCTTTTACCACTCGCATGCCAGCTATACTCTCACAAAAACTCTACTCAGTGACTTGCCATTGTTTCCAACAAGTTAAATTTGAAAATCTGCCATACAGAACAGTAAGATAAACAGAAAATGAATTCGAATTAGAAAATTTTTTTGGTGAAATACTTGTGATGGCCCATGATGGTTTCAAGATGTAATGTGCATACCCAGAGATCATGGTTTTCAAACAGGCTGACATTTGTACTACAAAAATGTGAATTTTCATATCTTGATCTTGATACATAGCTGATAAGGTACAATTATAGGGCAACAGAGGGAAACGAAGGAACTACTCAATTACAATACGCAGATTTCAAATGAGGGTATGCACATGCATCTGATCATCCAGTGGGAATTGATTGTACTCAAATAGTGAACCCTTGTATCAATTTGGAAACAATTTAATGGTAGGTTGAGAAACCACTAGAACCCGTTGCACTTTGTCAGAAGAGGTCAGAGTTTGATGTAATCACTGCATAACACCAAAATTGTACACATGATGATGACGGTTTTAAATAATTGTAGAAACAAGTCTATAATACTTTATGTATACACTTGTTGTCACTGAGGGAAAATCTATCTGTAAGTGCCCAACCAGGCACTTATTTACTACTTAAAGCCTCATTGAATTTTTAGCACAATCCCTTGGATGATTGTTGCACATTCCAAAAGGATATTCAAACCAGTAAATGGGAACCACAGCTCTTGGTGATTTCTTTGGCTCTCATGAGTTCAAGCATCTTTTCTATACATGTGACTCTGAAATATACATATACAGGCTTAGTCTCTCTCCTGAACTCCACTTCCACATTATCAACCACCTATCGGACATCTCTGTCTAGATGTCTCACAGACATCTCAGTTTCAACATGTCCAAAATCAGAATTCTTTCCTCCTTGCCCCACTCAGTCCCAAATCCTCCCCTTTTCTTAAATTCTACATTTCTACCAAGGGCAAGCACCATAATCCTTCCAACCAAATGCATTTTGAACCTTGAAGTTGTTTTCAATTCATTACTCTCCTTCCCCTTCCATCTAATCAGCTGACAGACCAGTCTTGTAAATTCTGCCTCTGCACAATCACTTATGTCTGTCCCTATAATTCACTCAGATAGTCAACACAATACTTTAAGTCCTCAACATCTCCTCTTTGCTAATACCATTCACTCAGATAGTCAACACAATACTTTAAGTCCTCAACATCTCCTCTTTGCTAATACGATTCGAATTGTTTTGCCTTTCACTCCTCCCCTCTCCAATCCATATACACATAACTTCTACCATTTTCCTTCTCCTTCTAGGAAGCCAGAGCAGTTCCAAACTACCTCTAGGAAAAAATACAAATTCATTTCTTGGGCATTTTAAGCCCTTTACAAACTGCTAACAATCTACTGTAGATTTAACATTATTTTCCTCCTTATATTCTACGATTTCTCCAAACTAGCCTTCTTGGTGTTCTCCCTACATGACATTCTACATGCCCACCTCTGTGCCTTTGCTTAGGCTGTGTCCCATATCCTTAGAATGACCGCCTTCCTTATCATTGCTTCTTACAATCCTCCCTTCCTTTCTTCAAGGGGTAGCTTGTTTCACCTCTTATCTGCGACTTTTCCTGACTCCCATAGCGGTTAGTGGTTGTGCGCCCAAATCCTATCCATCATTTTGCATTTATTTTGTGTCTTATGAACATGTTAAAGCCCATTCCACTCTAATAGGACAAAACCTTCTTGAAAACAGGGACTATTTTTGGTTGGTTTTTTAAAATCTACCTGGTATCTAGCACACTGCCTGACGCATACATAGTAGGCATTGAAGAAGCCCTGCACATGTGGTTGAAGGCCTGCGATCTTAATGATGTGGTGAGGATTACTAGCTGATGCATCATCAAAGATGCCCTTTTTTCTATTGGACACCATGATTGGTCCCACAGACGAGAGCAGAGGTAGGAAAGAAGGAATTCAGTTCAATTCAAATATTTATTAAGTACCTACTCTGTGCCACGTTTAGAATGAACACTAAAAATGCAAAGATAAAAATATCAAAACTCACTGCCCTAAATAAATTTACATTCTGTGGAGGTAAGTATATATTCTACACAGATAAGTGTATACCTCATATACAGATCTACAACTTAGGAATATATATTTTCTGTGAGTAGAGGTATAGTTGAGTGGAGGAAGAGAGAAAGACTGGAGGCAAGGAACCCAATTAGATCACTACAATGGATCAGGCAAGAAGGGATTAAGGATAGTGAATTTTAAATTAGGGGAAGGATTTTGGGAGAATGTGACCATGCTGAGAGCTAATTTGGTACTAGAGTAAGAGACACTGGAAAAGCCCATGTGGAAAACAATCTGGTACATCCCCTGTAGGGACACTATTAAAGGGTGATTCTAAAAGAAAAGGAAGGGAAATATAAAAGTGTAATTTCCTACTTGATAATTTTTCCTAAAGCCAGTCAGACAGCTACGTAGTGCAGCACATAGAGCTGGGAAGGAGGAAGACTCATCTTCATGAGTTCAAATCCACCCTCAGCTGGATCCAGTCCAGCCGGATTTCAGCCCAGCTGGATCCAGCAACTTAGCTTAATTAGCTATGTGACCCTGGGCAAGTCATTTAATGCTGTTTCCTCTGTTTCTTATGTGTGAAATGAGCTGGAGAAGGAAATGCAAACCATTCGAGTATCTTTGCCCAAAAAGGTGGGGGGAGGGGAGTCACAAAGAGTCAGACTCAATCAAAATGATACAACAACAAAAGCTAAGTCAGTAAGAAAGACTTCTCTTTTGATTTAGTGTTTTTCTCCTTTAATTTTTTATCTTGGCAATTCTTTCAATATGTTTCATTTCTCACTTTCTACTCTTTATTTTATGACTTCTAATTTTCCGTATAATGGGGCTTGAATTATTTGTCATTTCTTCAAGCATTGTGAAAGCCACTAAGACCATTTCAACAGCTTCACAGTTAATAAAATACACTTAAGTAGCTACTGAGTAAAGTGAGGGTTGTTCTTTTAGAGCTGACTGGTTGGTAGTTGGTGGTGGTTTAGCTGTTGGTGAGTTGTTGATAAGGGGTTTGTGGGTGGTTATTGCTGCTGCTGCTGCTGCTGTTGTTGCTGTTGTTGCTGCTGCTGTTTATTGTTGATCTTGGTTCCTGCTTCTTTATGACTTCTATTTACTTCCTAGTTATGCTCAATGGGGCTAAGTAGAACAAATATAAATCGTCTTTTATAGGACAACTATTCATATTCTCTTTACTTTTTTGTACTTAATAGTATTTTCCAATTACATATATAGTATTCAACATTCATTTTTGTAATATTTTGAATTCCAAATTTTTCTCCCTCCCCCTCTTCTTTTGCATCCCCTTCCCCACAACAGCAAGCAATCTGATAGAGCTTACACATGTACAATCATGTTAAACATATTTTCACATTAGTTATACTGTGAAAGAAGAATCAGAACAAAAGGGAAAAGCACAAGAAAGAAAAAAACAAAAAAGGGAAAGTAGTATGCTTCAATCTGCATTCAGACTCTAGTTTTTTTTTGTTTTTTTTTTTTCTGAATAGAGGTAGCATTTTCCATTACAAGTCTTTTGGAATTATCTTGGATCATTGTATTGCTGAGAAGAGCAAAGTCTATCATTCTTGATCACTGTATGATGTTGCTTTTACTGTGTACAATGTTCTCCTGGTTCTGCTCACTTCACTCAGCATCAGTTCATGTATGTCCATCCAGGTTTTTCTGAAATCTGCCTGCTCGTCTTGTTTTTATACAACAATAGTATTCCATTACATTCATATACCACAATATGTTCAGCAATTCCCCTATGGATGGGCATCCCCTCAATCTCCAATTTTTTGTACATGTGGATTTTTTTCCCATTTTTGTGATCTCTTTGGGATACAGACCTAGTAGTGGTTTTGCTGGATCAAAAGGTATATACAGTTTTATAGCCCTTTGGGCAAAGTTCCACATTGCTCTACACTAGAGAATGGTTAGATCAGTTCACAACTCCACCAACAGTTGCATGAATGTTCCAATTTCTTCACATCTTCTCCAACATTTATCATTTTCCTTTTCTGTCATATTAGCTAATCTGATAGGTGTGAGGCAGTATCTTAGAGTTGTTTTAATTTGAATTTCTCTAGTGATTTAGAGCATTTTTTCATACGCTTATAGATAGCATTAATTTCTTTATCTGAAAACAGCCTGTTCATAGCCTTTGAACATTTACCAATTCAGAAATGGATTATATTCTTGTAAATTTGACTCAGTTCTCTATATATTTGAGAAATGAGGTCTTTATCAGGGACACTGGCTGTAAAAATTGTTTCCCAGCTTTCTGTTTTCCTTATGATCTTGGTTGCATTGGTTTTGTCTGCCCTAAAACTTTTTAATTTAATGCAATGAAAATTATCCATTTCGCATTTTGTAATGTTTTCTGTCTCTATTGTATGGTCATAAATTCTTCCATTCTCCATAGAACTGACAGATAAACTATTCCTTGCTCTCCTAATTTGCTACAGGTATCACCTTTTATGTCTAAATCATGTAATCATTTCAACCTTATCTTGTTATAGAATGTGAGATTGTGGTCTATGATTAGATTCTGCTATACTATTTTCCAGTTTTCCCAGCAGTTTCTGTCAAATAGTGAATTCTTATTCCAGAAGCTGGAATCTTATTCCAGAAGCTTTGGTTTTATCAAAACAGTAGATTATAATAATCATTTACTACTGCGTCTTTCATACCTAACCTATTCCACTGATCCACTGCTCTATTTCTTGGCAAGTACCAAATAGTTTTGATGATTTCTACTTTATAATATAGTTTTAGATCTGATATGGCTAGGCCACCTTCCTCTGCATTTTTTTTCATTAATTCTCATGAGATTCTTGACCTTTTGTTCTTCCAGATAAGTTTTGTTATTATATTTTCTAGCTCTATAAAATAATTTTTTGATTGATTAGCATGGCACTAAGTAAATTAATTTAGGTAGAATTGTCATTTTTATTATCTTAGTTCAGCCTGCACATAAGCAATTGCTATTTTTTCAATTATTTAGATCTGATATCATATGTGTGAAAAGTGTTTCATAATTCTGTTCATATAGGTCCAAAGTTTGCCTTGGCAGGTAAACTCCCAAATGTTTTATACTGTATACAAGTTATTTTGAACAGAATTTCTCTTTCTATCTCTTGCTGCTGGGTTTTGTTGGTAATATATAGAAATGCTGATAATTTATGTGGGTTTATTTTATATCCTGCAACTTTCCTAAATTGCTAATTATTTCAAGTAAGTTTTTAGTTGATTCTCTAAGATTCTCTCAGTATACCATCTTATCATCAGCAAAGAGTGTTAGTGTTGTTTCCTCATTGCCTATTCTAATAACTGATTTCTTTTTCTTCTCTTATTGCTAAAGCTAATATTTCTAGTACAATGAACAATAGTGGTGATAACAGGCAACCTTGTGTCACCCCTGATTTTATTGGAAATGCTTCTAGCTTATCCCCATTTCATATAATGCTCACTGATGGTTTTAGATAGATACTGCTCATCACTTTAAGTAAAATTCCATTTATTCCTATGCTCTCTAGTATTTTTAATAGGAATGGATGCTGTAGTTTGTTCAAAAAAAATTTCTGCATCTACTGAAATAATCACATGATTTCTCTTAGTTTTGTAATTGATATGGTCCGTTTATGCTAATAGCTTTCCTAATATTGAACCAGCCTTGAATTCCTGGTGTAAATCCCACTTGGTCAAAGTGTAATAGCCTCGTGATAAATTACTATAATCTCTTTCCTAATATTTTATTTAAAATTTTTGTATCAATATCCACTAGGAAAATTGATCTACATTTTTTGTTTGTTTTGGCTGTTCTTGTTTTAGGTATCAGCACTATATTTGTGTCATACCAGGTATTTGGTAGGACTCCTAAACCAATTTTTCCAAATAGTTTATACAGTATTGGAATTAATTGTTCTTTAAATGTTTGGTAGAATTCAATTGTAAATCCATCTGGCCCCAGTGATTTTTTTTAGGGAGTTCATCGATGGCTTGTTCAATTTCTTTTTCTAAAATGGGGTTAGTTGAGTAATTTACTTCCTCTTCTGTTAATCTGGGCAGCTTATATTTTTGTAAATATTCATCCATTTCACTTAGATTGTCAGATTTATTGGCATACAGTTGGTCAAAATGGCTCTTAATTATTGCTTTAATTTCCTCTTCATTGGTGCTGAATTCACCCTTTTCATTTTTGATACTGGTAATTTCATTTTCTTCCTTCTTTTTTTTAATCAAATTAAGCAAGGTTTATCTATTTTGGTTCTTTCATAAAATCAGCTCTTAGTTTTATTTATTAGTTTAATAGTTTTGTTACTTTCAATTTTATGAATCTCTCTTTTGATTTTCATAACTTCTAATTTGGCATTTAATTGGGGATTTTTAATTTAGTCTCTTTTTTAGCTTTTTTTAGCCCAAGTCATTTATCTCTTGTTTCTCTATTTTTCTATTTCTATTTCTCTATTTTATTCCTGTAAGCATTTTGAGGTATAAAATTTCCCTTAAGAATTGCTTTGGCTGCATCCCATAAGTTTTGGTATGTTATCTCATTATTGTCATTCTCTTTGATGAAATTATTGATTGTTTCTATTATTTGTTGTTTGACCTATTCATTTTTTAGGATTAGATTATGTAGTTTCCAATTAATTTTAGTCTCTTTACACAGCCCTTTATTACACATTATTTTTATTGCATCACAAACTGAAAAAATGCATTTAATATTTCTACCTTTCTGCATTAAATTGTGAGGTTTTCAATGCCTAAATACATGGTCAATTTTTATATAAGTACCATGTACCACTGAGGAAAAGGTATATTATTTTCTATCCTAATTCAGTTTTCTCCAAAGATCTATCATATCTAACCTTTCTAAAATTCTATTCTCCTTAACTTCTTTCTTGTTTATTTTGTAGTTAGATTTATCAAGTTCTGAAAAGAGATAGTTTACATCCCCCACTGGTATATTTTTTCCTGTCTATTTCTTCTTGTAACTCACTTAACTTGTGCTCTAAGAATTTGGATGCCATATCATTTGGTGTGCATATGTTTAGTATTGATATTACTTCATTGTCTATGGCACCTTTTATCAAGATGTGTTTTTTTTTTCTTTTTCTCTTTTAATCAGATCTATTTTTGCTTTTGCTTTGTCTGAGATCAGGATAGCTACCCCTGCTTTTTTTTTTTACTTCAGCTGAACCATAATATATTCTGCTTGAGCCTTTTACCTTTACTCTGTATGTATCTCTGCTTTAAATGTGTTTCTTGTAAAGAATATATTGTAGGATTACGGTTTTTAATCTACCCTGCTATCCACATCTGTTTTAGAGGCGAGGTCATTCCATTCACACTCACAGTCATGACTACTATGTATGTATTTCTCTCCATCTTATTTTTCCCGCATTTATACTTTTCTCTCTCCTTTCACCCTTTCCCTTCTCACCAGTGTTTTGCTTCTGACCACCCCCTTTATTTTCCCCTTTCCTCTCCTTCTTATCAACCACACCCTTTCCATTTTCTTTCCCCTTTCCCCTCATACTTCCTTATGGGGTAAGATAAGTTTCTATACTCAACAAGTGTGAATGTTATTCCCTGTTTGAGCCAAATCTGATGAGAGTAAAGTTCAAACAATGCTGTCCCCCTCTCTTCTTTCCCCCTACCATAATAGGTGTTTTATGCCTCTTCCGTGATATCATTTACCCTATTCTGCCTCCCCCTTTCCTCTTCTCCCAGTACAATCCTCTTTTTATCCCTTAATTTTTTTTTTATATTATCACATCAAAGACAACTTATAGCCACACCATCTGGTCTATGAAACTCCTTCTAACTGCCCAGATAGAGATACAGTTCTCAAGAGTTACAAGTTATCATCTGCCCAAGTAGGGATATAAACAGTTTAATCTTATTGAATAATATGTTTTCTTTTTCCTTTCCTGTTTGCCTTTTTATGCTTCTCTTAAAGATAATATTTGAAGATCAAATTTTCTGTTCAGATCAAGTCTTTTCATAAGTAAGGTTTGGAAGTCTCTTATTTCATTGAATATCCATCTTTTTCCCTGAAAGATTATGCTCAGTTTTACTGGACAGTTAATTCTTGGTTGTGATCTAAGCTTCTCTGCCTTCTAGAATATCATATTTCAAGCCCTCTGATCCTTTAATGTAACAGCTTCTAAGTCCTATGTAGTCCTGATGTGGCCCCTTGATATTTGAATTATTTCTTTCTGGCTGCTTGCAGTATTTTCTCCTTGACCTGATAATTCTGGAATTTGGCTACAATATTCCTTGGTTTTCATTTTGGGATCTCTTTCAGGTGATTCTTTTGATGATTATTTTACCATCTGGTTCTAGGACCTCAGGGCAGTTTTCCTTGATAATTTATAGAAAGATTCTGTCCAGGCACTTTTTTTGATCATGGCCTTCAGGTAGTTCTACAATTCTTTAATTATCTCTCCTGGATCTATTTTCCAGGTCAGTTGCTTTTTCAATGAAGTATTTCACATTTTCTCCTATTTTTTTCATTCTTCTGATTTTGTTTGAGTAATTCTTGATATCTTATCTAGTCATTAGCTTCCACTTGCCCAATTCTAATTTTTAAGAAATTATTTTCTTCACTTAGTTTTTGTACCTCCTTTTCCATTTGGCCAATTCTGCTTTTAAAGGAGTTATTTTCTTCAGTCAGCTTTTGTGCTTTCTTTTCCAAGTTGGTGATGCTTTTTTCATAATTCTCCTGCATAACTGTCTTTTCCAAACTTTTCTTCTACCTCTCTATTTGCTTTTTAAAATCATTTTTGATCTTTTTGAAGAGGACTTTTTATGCTCATGACCAATTCATTTTCCCCTTTGAGGCCTCATATGTAGGCATTTTGACATTGCTGTTCTCTTCTGAATTTGTGTTTTGATCTCCACTGCTGCCATAGTAGCTTTCTATGGTCTGGGTTCTTTTTGGGTTTATAACAACAATGTTGCTAGCAGCTGTTGTGGGGGTGTAAGGCCAATAACACCAGCACACAGAAGGGCTGCCAGCACAGGTCCTTTGATCTGCTTTTCTAAGGGAAGAAATTTTAAGGGATTAACTATCTCACTTTAATGAAACATACATATACCATTCACTTAGTTCAAGGAGAAAAGCTAGCACCCTAAACTTCAGAGCAAATACAAACAGAAATTACAAGCATACATTATATAAACAGAGCAAATAAACACAAATTGGTCTATCTATAGCAATATATAGTTACCACAGAAGCACCAACACCTGGGTTTTCAAATCTGGGGTACTCTTAACAATGGCTACCCAGAGTCTCGTCTGGTCAAATCACACGACACTCTTCTAGTGAGTGACAGCCCCAAACAAAACACTAACCTCTAAATGTATATACCCTGTTCAGGGTCAAAGGGCATCACAACCATGAGACTCAAACCTATGTGAACTAGGCTTTCTTGTTTCTTAAGCAGGTCATCAAAGATTCCAGATTTAATCAAAGAAACAAAGGCCAGACTCATCAAATGCACTTGATTACTTCAGTGCTCCAAAAGGGAAAACAGTAAAAAAAGAAATCCCACCTTAATTACCATTATAGGGGATTTTTGGCTCATTTTTTAGAGTTGAGTTCTGCTCTTGGGGCACAGGGGTCACTGTCCCAAGCTTTTTTTGCTGAAGGCCAAGGGCCTAACCATTAGCTTTCCATGCCAGGGCCTTAGGTGCTGGTGGCTTGCCCACTACACTAGGGTGGCCCAGCCTAGTTTCACCTGTTGTGTCCTGGATTTTATGGCTGGCAATCTACCTTCTGATTGCTGGGGCTGGAGGCCTCACAGCTGGCCTCCTGTGCTACTGACCTACTGAGCCAAGACCGAGGGGCCTTGGCCCCTGATCTGTGCTGTGGCTAAGAAACTTGCACTGGCTTGCCTGGACATCATCTGAGCTGGGCTGTGCTCCCCTTTTACCCAAGTGAGAAAGACTTTTCCTGAAGTCCTCCTAAATTATCTTAAGCTGGAAAATTGTTTCATTCCATCTTTTTGTGGGTTCTGTTGCTCCAGAATCTGTTTAGAGGTTTGATTGAATATTTTTTCTGAGGGAAACTGGAGAGAGCTCAAGCAACTTCCTGGCTTATCTCTGCCATCTTCTCTCTGCCCCTTTATTTTTTTGAAAATCAAAAAATCAAAAAAGAAAAATAAAAGAGAATAAAACCTTTGTAGGTGTTCAAATTCTTTAAAAAAAAACCACTATCAATGTTCCTTTCTGCCTGCTAAATAGCTCCCATACCTTGAACTAATTGTTATATTTGTCCATTTTGATAAAAAAAAAAAAGGCTACATATGTTCAAATAGAGAATATATGCATTTTAAATTTAAATCTATTCTCTTGAAAATATTTTACAAATGGCCGGTCGTGCTTTAGGATCTCCTATAATAAAAGCAAAGGCTTTCCAAATATTTGTCCCAAAGTAGTAGTAAATTCAATCTCATCATTCTCTTAGAATCCTAGGTAGCTAGGTGCTGCTAAAAGAGTGCTGGACTTGAAGTCCAGAAGACCTGCGTTCAAATAACGCAACCAATCCAGCTAGCTATGTGACTCTGGGCAAGATACTTAACTTCTCACACTCAGTTTCCTCATCTACAAAGTGAGAATAATACATTTGTAATGATGACCTAATAATATTGATAATACTCATAAAGTGTTTTATAAATCTTAAAGTCCTATATAAATGCTAGCTATTATTACTACTACATATTTTCAAAAAGTGTTCCCTTTTCCTAGAGCCAAATATTCTTAAAAGCCAGAAAGTGGGAAAGAAATCTGATTATACTTTCTCATTTACTAAAATAAGGTGCTTAAAAAAAAATGTGGTTGCACGATCTTTTCCCTCAATAGCCAGCCAACATCCCAGCTTGAAGGCATTTTCCTTGGAGTTACCTTCTGAAATAGAACTGACTGGACTATGTAACATTTCAACAAATTCTATTCCTAAATACTTCCCAAATCTAGCATTGAACCAAGTGTTTTACCTCATCCACTTTACATACAATAAAAATAACTCCTTATATTTTTATCTCATTATATGCATAAGCAAACTCCGCATAGCATGCTAGCCCCATAGGCCAATGTGCACTCTCTCTCTCTCTCTCTCTCTCTCTCTCTCTCTCTCTCTCTCTCTCTTCCTCCCTTCCTCTTTCCCTCTCTTCCTTCTTCCTCATCACTTCTTATCTTCTTGTCCCTCTCCATCTATCTCTGTCTCTCCTGTCTCTCCCTCTGTCTTTCACCCTCTCTCTGTTTGCATGTCTCTATTTCTGTCTGTCTGTCTCTGTCTCTCTCTGTCTCTTTCTCCCCTTATCTCTATCTGTCTTTCTCTATCTCTCTTTCTCTGTCTCTGTCATTGATGCTCTGTTTCTGCCTCTCTGTGTGTCTCTCTGTCCCTCTCTCCATGTCTGCATCCATGTCTCTGTCTCTCCTTGTCTTTCTGCCTTTATCTCTGTCTCTCCCTCCTTCTGCATCTCTATATTTCTGTCTCTCTGTTTCTGCATCTGTGTTTCTATCTCTCTCTCTCTTTCTTCCTCTCCTCCTCATCCCCCCTCTCATTTAGCATGAGGAGCACATTTCAGAGAAAAAACAAAAGTGATACAGATATGCTGCTCATTGAAGATGTGTTCAGTGCCTACACCTCTCTACCAATGATGAAACCAGAAAGTGCCCTTGTTTGAGGGGTCAGAAAACCTAGATATAATTCTAGGTCTTTGAGTGTGGCTCTTGCCTCTTACCAGTTGTGTGACCTTGGGCAAGTCCTTTAACTGCCCTGAGCTTCAGCTTTCTCAGCTATCCAATGGGGCTAATATTGCTTTTATAGCCTGCTTGGCGGGAAGGCCTTGGCAAACCTTAAAGTGCTCCAGAAATGAGAGCTATTTTTCTGCAAGCTTGCATCTTTCTGGAGGATGATATGTCTAAAGTTGATAATTATGTTTTCTAATGCTTGGCCATTTTTCCCAGGAGGCCACATCATGTCTTTCTGCTTCAAAATGGAATCAGATATGATCCTGAGGTAGAGGCCTGGGAGACAAGGAAATTGGCTGCCAGAGCCAAAGCTAAGGTAGGGGAATTAGAAACACCATAGTGCTGATGTTATGGTGCAAGGAGAGAATGAGCCTCCTCCCACAGCTTCGAACAGACTACTTACACTTTGCCTTGCATTCCACAGTCACCACTGACTACTCCCTCTCCCAATCTTAGACCACAACCTCCATGGTCCCATTGCTATGGAGCTCCTCTCCCTCTGGCCTTTCTCCCCATGTTGATTCAACCATTTTTAGGCTAAGTAATTCCTAGTTTTGATCTTATTGGTGACTCATTTTAATAGGCATTGGAATCAAGAAGGAGAATGAAACTATGCACCCACAGTTCTGTTTTCCCAGTGTCAAACCCATATGCATGGGTTAAGGCAGCAGAACAGAAACCAGAGGCTTTCTAACGAATATATTTCTGTTGCTTCTGCATTTAGCTACAAGGGGGAAAATGGGAAGGGAGCTTAAATGTTTTATTGTTATCGTTTCTGGGTTTTATTTGTTTTTGATAAGTGTGCACTTGTTGGGAATAAGCATTGGAGAATATGGAGGGAATCCTTAAACTATGATACAATAAATGCATGACTTTTTGCAAGAATGTATAAAAACTTAGTTTGTATAACTGTATATCCTTTTCAAATGAATCTACATTCCTTCCAGAACTATCCATGCAGAGAAAATAAATTTATTGGATAAGCCATGGAGAGGAAATGAGAAAAGAGAGAAAAGTGGGAGGGGAGGGGAAAAAGAAATGAGAGAACAGGGAAAGGACAGAAATAAGAGAAAAGGGAAGGAATGGAAAGGGGGAAAGTAGAAAAAGGGGAGAGAGGGAATGGACGGTAAGGTGAAAAGGAAGGGAAAACAAAATGGAAGAAAAAAAATCTCCTATAATAAAAACAAAGACTTTGTAAATATGTATCCCAAGACATCATGCCCTTTAACATGTGCAGAAATTTTAGAAACATTAAATGATAAAGTGACTGCCTGGATCAGTCACAAATCAACCTGAAGACAGGTTTTCGAAACTGGGGAAGGAGGTGTCATCATCTACATATGAAAACACTTGTTTCATGAATGCGGTTTATTTTCCAACCTCTTATACAGAAAACTCAGGGAATGGAATTCAATGAGTTGATATGAATGCTTTGGATTCTCTTTAGCTGGGATTTATCCATTTAGAATATTGCTTTTTAATTAATCATTTGATAAAATAGCATGTGCATCCCAGAGGTTTGATTATATATATATATATATATATATATACCTCTTATAGGCAATTTAAAAAGCATATAACAAATAACATAACACAACATACATATGTAGCTAAAGTGTGCATTACATTTGACTTGCTTTTATGCTGTGGAGGAAGCTGAAAAATAGGCAATAAACAAGTTATTTTTATGGTTTAATTTTTTTTTGCTTAATGGAAACAGAAGCATTGTTGGAAGCCCTGGAAGGGAAGCAAGGAAAAGCCCCATACAGTAAGCACTACTCCCCGCCAACCCCCCCACCCCCAACATATCTGAATGGTAGATACAATCATATCTAGTCTTGAGAAGTAGGGTGGAAAGTTCAATTTGTAGTGTAGAATTAATAGACCAGTATCTCACTAAGACTCTTCACCTCCTGCCTGGAGAAAACTTTCAAGGTCTCAAAAAATAAAAAGGAAGACTCAAGGACCAGAACCACCTCAGTTATGTAGATGGCATTGTCATCTTTTGCTTCAGTTAAAGACCTTGAAGCAATGATGAAAGAACTGAACAGAAGAGCAAGAAAGCTGGATCATTATGTAAAAGAAGCATATGCAAAATCATATTCAGCACATACATTCAAGAGGGAAAGCTGGTTGTGGAAAAGAATTTGTTATTGCAAAGAAGTGTCTTCTGAGACCATATGGTGCACATTGTTACATCCCTGAAAGGTTCAGAAAGCAGAATCAACCCCAGCGGGTGTCAATGGGAAACCGAAAGTGAATAGTAGCATGAAATTAAAATACACTACCTATTAGAAAGTGGATTTTGATATCCACAGAAATACATAACTATTTAACATTAGGAGGGAGGAGAATTTGTACATTTAAATTGAAAATATACTTTAGCATGGTATAATGTGAAAAGACAACAGAAAAACTGATTCAGAATTACACTCATACAGGAGACTAACAGGAAGAAAGTAAGTGTGACTTTAACTGCATGTTCCTATATATGCTACATGAAGGGCCTGGGACATGTAGCCATCTTTAAGAGATCTGATGCAAGCACATACCTAATCCTGAAAGAGGGGACCAACAGGCAAGCACAGGAGAGTAATACCTTCGTCTTTTCAGATGTAAACCCTCTTTCGTTTAATGGGAAGAGAACACAGATTGTTGTGTGACCCAATCTACCCACTACTGGGTCCTCTAGGCAATCGAACACTGCACGTGAGTACAGAGTTCAGTTTCCATGTACTAGCATTACTCTAGGCTTGCCCCAGGAGTTCCCCATAACTTGATCTATCAGAATGAATATGATATCTGCCTGTTATCAACAGTTAAGATTTCCATTGAGAATTCCAATTGCCCTGTTGTACAGGATACAGCTACCCAGGCATGTGGCAAAGGGATGCATGATTGTTGTAGGAAAATATAATAAGCTACAGAAAGAAGTTATTGTTTAGGTAGATGTTGAATTAGGTGGCCCCAGGTGCTTCCAAGTCTGAGATTTTGTGATTCTATAAATGAACTCAACTACATTTAGATGGATCTTCTTCCTAAAAATGAAACCAGAATCCAAAAGGAAATTGCTGCCAAATGGAAGGAGAGATGATCACAGGTTCCCAAAAGAGGAGAAAAAAAGGAGTTGGAGGAATTGGCTTCCTCACACATCCAATGGCAAAGAGAAACATTATTTCATGGTATATTTGGCTATCTTGTCATAGCTTATGTACAAACATCTGTTACAGAAAATAAAGTTGAGGAACCCTATGAAGAATTTGCCAAGGTCCTCCAAACTAGATCAACATGTACTTTGATATTCCATGATTTTATTGCAAAAGTGGATACTGGACAAGATGGCCAACCACGTGGGAAAATGACTATTCTAACCTGGAAATGAAAAAGAGCAAAGAATTAATCAAAAGATTCACACCTGTCCATCATGAATACTTTCTTCCTATACACAGTCAGAAGGTACCAGATGTTGAACATTGAAATATCATATAAATGGAGATTAACTGGAGTGTACTATCGGGAAATGAGTGGTATAAAAGTTAGAGTAACTGACATGTGTCTAAGCATAGGGAGATAACTAGACAAAAAGGATCAAAGTCAATGCCAAAGTATATGAAAGGATAACCACAAAAAGGAAGCAGAATTGTAATTACAACACCTCCAACTCAACTTGTTTAAATCTGCTAGGGGTTCCAAAAACTGGAAAATGACAAGTGTTGTACAATGGAAAGGGTCTGGATTTGGAGTCAGAGGACCTGAGCTCAACTCTCAGTCCTGCAATTTACTAAGTATATGGTCATGATAAAAATCACTTAATTTCTATCGGCCTATGTCCTTAACTATAAAATAAAGGGGTTGAACTAGATGACCTGTGAGGTCCCTTCCAGGTACTAATCTGCCATCCTATTATCTCAATTAAAGACATTCACTCACCATTTATTTAACAACAAAAACAACAAAGTTCTATCCATATGAAACAAGAGAGACCAAAAAGAGATCATGAAGCACTTCAGCCAACAAGCCATTCTCCTTTATACCAAGAGATAAGATAGCCAAAGGTAACATCAATCTAGAATACAAATTCATTATAGTGAAAAGGTATTGAAGAATACAGTCAGTATTATCTCACCTAAAAAATGAAGTTGAGGGAATCACTAAAACTTATATCCTTCTTAAAAGTAGTTGATGGGAAAATAAGCCTGGAAAAATTCAGCATGAGACCCAACTAAGCCAGATTATCCCAAGAGTATTCTCAGAAGAAACTGGGAAGATAAGAAATATACATATGAAATGGGGAAAATCTAACAGCATTTCTAGATTCCAGGACTCTTAGAATCTAAAACAACCTATTAGCAACTTACTAGCAACAGTAATAGAACCAACAAATTTGTGCTCTGCCACTTCAGTCATAGACACACTGATGGAACTTTGGAAGGTGAATTTGGTAGGAGTTGTTAGACCTGCCCAGATATATAAATATTCAAATAAGTTAAGGACATGATTTTTCTAGTGTGGAGAACTTCCTCCACCAATTCAGATCACATCCTTTCTGTGACTTACATTATAAGTTCTAGTGACTTGTTCAAGGCACATCCAGTTGAAATCACTTGCCTGGAGTCATCTAGCTACTGTCAGATATGAACCTAGACCTTCTGACTTCAAGTACAACACTTTATCAACTACAGCCAGCTACTTCTGTGTACGGACCAAATAGACACAAAAGATATCTATGCTGGAGGTACAAGCTTTATGAAAGAGCTGAAATATTGATTTTTCAAAATATCTTAGAGTAGAAGATTTGAAAAGAATGGCAAAGCTTTCCAAAGGGAATTTGCCATTAGCAACACCTGAGAAGAGATCAAGACCTACCACTTTATCTACATGCTTTCTCATACTTATAAAATCTTTAAGAGACTGGTGTAAACAGGTATTGTATTTATTCCCAATGAAGACAAGAAACTAGTAAAGAAAGCATCATCTAAATTAGACCACATTGTCAGCCATCCAACTAACCAAGAAATATAGAAAATAGAAGATATTGCTATATCTACTGTTTGCAGAGTTTTTGACTCAGAAGAATGAGGTACAGCCTAAAATACTTTCAACAAGACCTCCCCTACATATATATCCAATTGTACAGGATTCTAGGAAAGATGAAGCCGTAGAGATAACTTTGTGCAGTGACCACAGAGTAGTAGCCTCAAATGAAATATAAAATAGGGAGGTTTGTTCTTCAAAGATATTTGGCAGTGATGTGTAACTTTAAATTCTCTGGGCATCAGTTTTCTCCATTATAAAAGGTGGAGCTTTGATTAGCTAGCTCCTAATATCATTTCTAGTTCTAAATCTAAGGTCCCTGGCAATGGAAAGTTTTCCAAATGATCCTATTTTCAAGTTTCAATTATGCTGATGGCATTGGCCCCCAAATACTGCCTTCAGTAAGATCCATAATGATTTAAAAAAAATACACCTAGCTGACTTACATGAAATGGTGATGACTGAAGTGAGCAGAACCAGGACAACACTGTACACAGTAACAGCGACATTGTGCCACAATCACCTTTAACAGACTTGGTTCCTTTCAGCAATACAATGATCTAAGACAATTCCAAAAGACTCATGACAGAAAATACTGTCAACATTCAGAGAAAGAACTATGGAATCTGAATGCAGATCAAAGCATACCATTTTCACCTTTCTTTGTGTTTTTTTCTCTTGGTTTTTCCCTTTTATTCTGATTCTTCTTTCACAACATGACTAATGTGGAAATATGTTTAATATGATGGCATATGTATAACCTGTATCAGATTGCTTGCTCTCTTGGGGAGGAGAGGGATGGAGAAAACAGTTTGGAACCCAAAATCTTATGAAAGTGAATGTTGGAAACTTTCTTTACATGTAATTGGAAAAATAAAATACTATTAAAATTTTAAAATATTTTTTTAAATATGTTTAGCTATCCATAGTGAAAAAAAAAGAAAATGGATGTAAAACTGATAATAGTTGAAAGGGCAGCCAAATGAATTAGCCTCTCTTTATATATAACATAGATCCATGGTGCAAATGAACAATGATCTAGGTCTAGAATTTAATACGAGGAAAATGTGTAATATTACCCTTTCTCCTAACTCTTCTCTTTCTGTTAAGAGAATCATCTTTAAGTGACATGGGTTTGCCATATAGAAGACATCCTTGACCTTTCAATAGCCCTTGTCTTCCATATCTAATCAGGTGCCAATTCTTTTCAATTGCACCTCCTGAAAATTTCTGGGATACACATCCACATATGTATGTCGACTGACATGACATGTTGTCTCTGGGCATCAAATTCCCTACCTATACTATTGTAATGCCTTCCTAAAAGATGTAATGAATCCATTATCTCAAATCTCCTATCAAACCTTCAGATGGCATGCAAATGATATTGCTAAGTATGAGTCTGACCATGTCACTCCTCTCATAAAGCTTTAGGGGCTTCCCCTAACTTTTAGGATAAAATAGAAACTCTCATTAGTCATTAAAAGCCTTTCACAATTTGACTACAGTCTGTCTTTCTAGAGGGAGGAAACAAGCTTTTATTAAGCACTTACTACGTGCCAGGCACTATACTTAAATGCTCTACAAATACTATCTTATTTGACCCTCACAATAACCCTGGGAAGTTGTTACTGTTCATTCATTTTTCAGTTGTGTAGACTCTTCATGACCTCATTTGGAGTTTTCTTGGCAAAGATACTGAAGTGGTTTGTTCTTTCTCCAGTTCATTTTATAGTCGAAGAAACTGAGGCAAACATGGCTAAATGACTTGCCCAGGGTCACACAGCTAGTAAGTGTTCAGGCCAGATTTGAATTCCAGTCTTCCCGACTTCAGGCTTAGCACTCTACCCACTGTGCCATCCAGCTGCCCCAATCCTAAGAGGCAAGTGTTATTATCCTCTTTTTACAGATGAAAGAACTACGTACTTTACTTCTTTCTCATGTACATGATTAAGCATATTATTCTCCTCATGTACACTGTGGTCCAAACAAACTGGATCTCTTGACATTGTTCAAACATGTCCTCTCTGTCTCTATGCCCTTGTACAAGCTGTTCCCCTGGACTAGAATGGTCTACATCTCACCTCTGCCTCTTAGAACTTTTGATGCTCAGTTGAAGAGACTTTTTCTAACTTCCCTGATGGGTGAACATCATCTTCTTTTAACATGTTGTATTCCCCTACCTCCTTCCCCCTTCTCACTATAGAATGTAAGATCCTTGAGGGCAAGAATATCTCTCACTTTTGAATTTATATTTCCTGTGCCCACCACAGCGTCTGGCACAGAGCACTTAATAAATGCTTTTTGATTAATCATTTCACTGATTTGAGAAATTTTACAGGCTTTCAATGATTTCAAATTACAACCAGAAAAATTCATCTTTTTATGTCAATATGCTTCTGTTGCAGCTAAATAATTACACATTACAAAATGCCACAATCTCAGAATTATTAAAATTATAGATAATCTAAGGTTGAGGCATCAAACACAGAGTTTGAACCAGATTAAAATGTAATTAGGAAATATTTTTAAAATAAATAAAAATAAAATAAGACATAGATAACATTACATTTAAAACTAAGTAATTACGCACCCATAGGGATCCTTATACATGGATTAGTGGCCCCCATGAGTGTGACTACTGAGCTAGAAGACAAGGGAAAGCTGTCCTTTATGAGCAACAATGACTAAAAGAAATGGTAGAAACAATGGAGAGGCTTATTGAATAGGGCACTGGACTTGGAATCAGGGAGATTTCAAATCCCAGCTTAGTTAATTACCAGCTTTGTAATATGCTCTGGTCACTTAATCTCTCTGTATCTCAGTTTTTTGATCTGTACCATGATGGAGTTGAACTCAATGAGCTCTGAAGTCACTTGTTACTCTATATATGATACTTTAATATATATCATATATCAAATGATATATGTATGTATGTATGAATGTATGTATGAATAGAATGTATGAATAGAAAAGGAAGTGGGGCAGCATATGGCAAAAGTTAGGGATGAAAGATGGAGAATCTCAGTGCTGCATTGATATCCATAAAATATTAAAAGAAGCTGTGTGTCCCTAGGCAAGTTGCTTAATTTCTCTGAGCTTGTGTAACTTCATCTATGAAATAAGGAGGTTGAACCTGATGCTCTCTAAGATCCATTCTAGCTCTAAATCTATGATCTTGTGTGTATAAAAATTGAATTGTATAAGACAGTGGTGTCAAACAAAAATAGAAGTGCATCCATATGGGACACAGGTTGACTTAAAAAGCCATAAATTAACCATATCTATTTTTTTTGTTTAATGTTCCCCAATTACATTATAATCCAGTTAAGGTCATATTCTGCTACTTGTTGGTGAGTTTGATCCCTTTGGTAAGGCACCTGGTAAAGTACCTTTCACTTAGCAAATGGTTAACAAGTATTGGTTGAATTCAAATCATTAGCAAACCATTCTGCTCATTCGTTATGACAATACCTATATTAACTGACATTTACATAATGCTTTACTGTTTGAAAAGTGCTGTATATGTGTTAAGTCATGTGATCCTCATAACTACCTTCATGCTTGAGGATTCAAAGAAAAACATGGACAACGACAAAGAAAAACATAAAAAATAGTTTTACCTTGATTGAAAGTATCACCAACCTCAGTAACTAAAATCTAGAAACATACATATAAGCTAGAATTCATATGACTGCCTGATGAAGGCAATAGGGATCCCTAGCATGGCAAATTAGCCAGATGACCAGCCTTCACCAGGAAGGCCTCCCTAGGACCAAAGACCCTCTTTGAGAAAGCATCTGGAAAATGAAACATAGAGCCTTTTATTCAAAAAAGCTACAAGTTATAAGAGTCAATAATGGAGAAACATATTAGCCTCAAGTTCAATTTGTAACATGCATGTAAAGATGAATTCAATATGTGTAAGCACTTTGAAAAGTGGTATTAGTCAATATGAACAGTGCATTTGAGATAAGTAACTAATTTTCTCAGTCAAACATTCATATCCAAGTTGTCTGGTTTGAATCAGGAAAATCCAAGAGGCCATGGTACTTTTGCTCTAGAGGATCTAAGATCAGAAAGAAGGCAAATTTAACCCTATGACTGTTGTCAAAGTTGACTTATTTCTTATGGGTCAACTTCTGCTCTGAAATCAGTACAGAAAACATTCCAGTCATAAGGAGTCTTAAACGTGCAGAATTTGGCTTTGGTTGAGAGAGAGAGAGAGAGAGAGAGAGAGAGAGAGAGAGAGAGAGAAAATATATATAGAATATATATATACATATACATATATATCCCTTCTAAAAATTTTGAGGCACATAGTAGGATATAAAAATATGTATACATATGCATATATGTATATATACATATACACACATTGACTGATAAAGCAAATACCCATCACTATATAATCTTTCAAATAGCAAACAATTAGACTTTAAACAGTGATGATTTTTTTAAATATAAATCTAATAGCATTTACTTAAAAACATTTTAGCAGCAAAGGAATGCCAGGTAACACAATTTCAGTGAAAACGTAACAAAATTGTTAATGTGTCTGTGCGGAAGGAAGAGAGAGAAAGAGAGAGAGAGAGAGAGAGAGAGAGAGAGAGAGAGAGAGAGAGATACACTACACCACCTATTTGACACATAAATATGGGAAGCAGAAACCCAAGAAACGTGTTCCCACATTTTTAATGCCTTAAATTAGCTGACTTTCCTCCCCCCGCTTCTTGCCTGACATCTTCTCATAGATTTCCACGGAGAGTGAATCAAGTCCCTGAACTTTTCAAAGAGCTCTGCACAACTGGTAACACTCCCCCTTAATCAGCTGCCAGTTCCTTGTATATTTTGCCTGTTGACACATTTGCTTATCAGGCAAAATCTGCCTGCAGATGAAGGCGCATGTGGTTCCAAGGACAGAACTTGGCCTCATATTTGTTTGCCTTATCACCATATTCATTTTCACACTGGTTGTGTTTATGTTGACCATTCTCTTATATTTAAATAAACTGCTCTTCCCCCATCTCATCTCTCTTTCATGAGTTCTTAAATATTTGTAAAGCCATCCTTCTCCTAATGAATGCTCAATTGCATGCATTATATTTTTGTAGTCCAAGCATGATAAACCTTGAAATACTTTCTTAGTCACTTCTTACCACCTCTAATTCTTTGCAAAGCTGGCATTGGAAGTCAAAGCTTACAAGAATTCCCTACTATAGGGTAATGAATGGGAGTGGTTTGCTTTCATGAAGACCTTTCCCCATTTAATAAATAAGAGTAGCACTGCACACTATGATGGATAAGAAAAAGGAAGTTTTTTTTCTTCCCTTTTAAGACCTAAATTATAAAACCTGACAAATCTGGGTAGTTTTTACTCTTATCAGTAGGTAGATATTCTTAAATTGCTCATTTTCCTTCCGCATACTATGGCTGAATTCCTCCTGGCCCTCCTCCCTCAAATCCATTATAATACTATATTTTATCTCAGAATATAAATTGTAGAGAAGGTGACAACTTACACTAATAGAGTTTCCTTATCTGAGAGTTCCCCACATCAATGAAAGACAAGTCCAATCCCTATCTCTATCTTAATCTATACATGGTTGGAATGTTCCTTTTTCAGCAACTGAGAGAAGAAACATGGTGTAGTGGATAAAATGGGGAAGCCTCAGTTCAAGGAATTATAAGTCCAGTCCCTCTGTTTTTCTACGAGAGTAGAGGGGCACTGTAGACCCAACAGACTGTCACTTTACCAGGTATCTGGTCTGTGTTATGCTGTCATGTCAGTGGCCCATTATTAATCCAATCCCAATATCCCCTACACCAAGCTTGAAATTGTTCAGTCAGATAATGTCCATAATGAGCTCAGCCCATCCTGGAAACACACGTAAAATTGATTTAAAATTTATCAGCAAACATTTCAGGAGAAGAGCTATCTAATTGTTCTTGAAAGAAATAACAAAAAAAATTGGCAGGTAGCCATGTATTAGTCATAAATCATCACCATTAACATGATCAAGAAGTGGCAAGTGATGGATATTCTTCTGTAAACAAACAAGCTAGAAGGCTGATTCAGGTCAGACAGGGCCCTGGGCTTCACATTGAATATGTGTTGTGTAACAAGAGAAGGCAGATTAAAGGCACATACAGAGATGCCTCCAAAAGAATAACAACCTGGATCATCGAATTAACATCTTTGGTACATCAAAAGAGAAGGTTATTCATTCATCACCAAGGCATATTAGAGTCCCATCACTATTTAGTAGGTGGTTTCATAAGCTGCTGAAATGATCCATTCCACTTCTAGGCAGCTCTAAAAACTGTATAATTGTTAGGGCACTGTCAGGATTTTCTTCACTTGCACCCAGCCTAAATTAGTCAATCTAAAACTTCCTCTCAATGCTCTTAGTTTCACTCTCTGATGCCCAGCAGAATTAGTCTAATTTCTCTTCCACATAGAAACTGGAAAGTAAGAGGATATCCAAAAATTGAGGAATAGCTAAAGAGCTGTGACCCTATCCTTTTCACAATGGTTCCCTTATTTGCAGCCAAAGGTCCCATCAGCTTTTGGCTGCCATATCATACCACTGAGCCCTGCTGTTCTTGGAATCCTTGCAAACCTTCAGAACTTTTTTCCCCATATTCCTCCCCTAAGGCTACTGATCTATGCTCATGGGTTCTATCAAAGTAGTTCAAACCTCTAAGTGTTACACAACCAAACTATTTGGGAAAATTTTGCACTAGTAATTTTGTAACCAAATTATTTTTAGAAGAACATTTAAAAAATGATATCTAAGAACTCCAGGCATGCTATTTGGCCATATTCCAATGTGCCTAGAACACTATGCCAACATGGTTACTCATTGTAGGTTCACCTCCAATTTCATGCTCTTTACTCTAAACAAATTAATTAGGGGACAGTAGATTGTAGAACAAACAAAAGAAAGTACCTACCAAATCCTACATAGGATACTATATACTGGAACAAAATAGGAGGCAAGGAACAGAAGAGGCAAGTATGAACAACTCCAAGGCATAGTGAGTTTGGTTATAGCAATGTTGACAGTTTTTTTTTTTTTCCAGACTCTTTAGGCACAAATTTGGCAATACTGAAATGGAAGCCCAGAAGGTGAGTCAGCTCAAGGTCACCATCTCGGTTATCACACTCTCCTCAATTGTTGGTTTTCCTGGCTCCTTAATCAAATGAATGTAAAATTCAAAGAAGTAGGAAGTGCATTTCAAATACACACACACAGGCCTGCATATCCCCGAACTAGATTAACCTATATGTTGATTTAGCTCATTACCATGTGAAATCATAGAATCTTAGATGTTGGATCTCATAATCACTTGCTTCTTCCTTTTACAAGTAAGGGAACTGATATGCAGAGATTACCTAATATTATTTTCAAGCCTAAAAAATCTCCTTATTGGAATTAAACACCTGGTAATTAATTTTCATTAATTTTAAATTTTGTTATAAAGTAAAAGGAAATTAGAGAATTGTGGATTTACTAAGTTCGTGAACCAATCCCTTTGCTTTTCCCTTCCCCCACTTCCACATTCCTCTTCCCTAAGTTAAGCTGACTTCTTTACTCATTCCCCTCTAACTCTACTTCTGTCATGTTTCTATTATCTTTGTATATTTTCTTTCCCTAACCTATTATGAGGGTAGCCACCACTTAGCCCTTTGCTTATTTATTTGCTTTGAAGTGATCATAGTTCTTATGGTGGCTGACCCAGATTCTTTGTAACTATCTTGATGGCTCTCTCGGGCCTGGTCTTTCAACAGATCAGCCAGCAAGGCCACTGGTATCACGTGTTATTTATCAAAGTAAAATTACATGTGTTCCAAAAAAGATAGCACACACACAAATTACAGTGTAGATGGTTGGTTGCCTCTAGATGGCAACTAACATGAAGCATGGTTTCCCTCCCCGCAAAATACATATCTATTTCAACATACAATGAATTATTTTCTTAGCTTTCTGTTTAGAGAAATACAGTTATTATTGTTACTATAACTATTATCATTTTATAAAATCTACATGCTTATATGTCCCATTTATATGGTTTTTAGGAGTACCATTGCATACTGAAAAAAAATGCACTAGGCTAGATAACATAAGATCTGGGTTTTAGACCTAGACATGCAATTCCTTAACCATGTGACAATCTTATGAGCTTCAGTAAGGCTCAGCTTCTATCTGTAGCCAGTCAATTATCATCTGCAAAACGAGGGAAGTGATGTTTGCTTTCGGAATTACTCTGGGGAGCAAATGAAATAGTATGAAAGCACTTTTAAATGGACAATGTACCAGAGGAATTTTTATTGTTGCTTTTGTTACTTTGAGAGTCTTAAAAATTCTCATAATTGGGGGGCAGAGCCAAGATGGCAGCTGGAAAGCAGGGACTAGCGTGAGCTCCCTACCAAGTCCCTCCAAAAATCTATAAAAAAATGGCTCTGAACCAATTCTAGAACTGCAGAACCCACAAAATAGCAGACAGAAGCAAGGCTCCAGCCTAGGACAGCCTGGATGGTCTCAGGGTAAGATCTATCTTGCACAGAGCAGAGCAGAGCCCAGAGTGGGCGACACGGACCAACCAGAGCTGGAGCCAGGTGGAATGTGCCCTAGCACCCTGAATCAGTGAGCTGTGGCAGTTTCCAGGCTTCTCAACCCACAAACACCAAAGACAACACAGAAGGTTAGTGGGAAAAGCTGCTGCAGACAGGGAGTTTGCAGTTCAGCCACTGCCCTGGGGGGCAGTGGAGGTGGGGCAGCTTCAGAACTGCAGCTACAGTTGCTTCAGGCCCCAGGCCCACCTGGTGGGAGGAATTAAGCGGTGGATCACAGCAGGAGTGCAGAGCCTGCTGAAGATCTAAGTCCAGTCCAGGTTGGGGGTTCTTGGGGAAGGAGGAGTGCTGGTGTGGCAGAGTTGGCACATCCCCCCAAGCTTGCAACATAGAACTTTTTACTCTACAAGCAGTCACACCCCGCTGAAAAAAATCAAGGGCTAAGTCAGTTGGCCGGGAACATGGCCAGGCAGCAAAAACGCACCCAGACTCAGTCTCAGACTCTGTAATCTTTCTTTGGTGACAAAGAAGATGAAAACATACAGCCAGAAGAAATCAACAAAGTCAAAGAGCCTACAACAAAAGCCTCCAAGAAAGACATGAACTGGTCTCAGGCCATGGAAGAGCTCAAAAAGGATTTAGAAAAGCAAGTTAGAGAAGTAGAGGAAAAATTGGGAAGAGAAATGAGAAGGATGAGAGAAAACCATGAAAAACAAGTCAATGACTTGCTAAAGGAGACCCAAAAAATACTGAAAAACATACTGAAGAAAATAACACCTTAAAAAATAGACTAACCCAAATGGCAAAAGAGCTCCAAAAAGCCAATGAGGAGAAGAATGCCTTGAAAGGCAGAATTAGACAAATGGAAAAGGAGGT